>JAWDGP010004106.1:330000-390249 GCA_033675545.1 Elysia crispata | reverse complement strand
TGAGAGAGAGAGAGTTGCCACTGGTAAAAGTGAACACTCACATCAAACTGGCTGGAGCCTCCATATCTGAGTGGTTTAACAGCCATGTGTTCCTGGAAGTCATCTCGCCTGGTACAAAAAGAGATAATAATACGTTGAAATGAATTTGATCAAGTGTGATTTTCAGGCTGCCTCTTTCCAAAACATTCAGAGTGCACATAATTTCTTTCATTCAATAAATGCCAGACTCAATGTTTAGCAATTTTTTGTTAACACAATTTTTGTACACTTCATATTGATTCCTTCATTTTGCTTGAGCCCTAAAAAGTTTTGTTTCCTAAATATTCGAATTATTCAAAATAATTTCACTAACGTGAAAAAAAAAAGGTTTTCTTTGCATAACTCACAATGGATAAAAATGAGTTAGGCGTTTATTGAATGAGCGTGACGAATAAATCTATATGGAAGCATGATTCAGCACATCTCTAAATCAAAGGTCTAATAAAATCTCTTACATACATTAGTCACATCTATTACGCACAAGACAATGCTTATTGCATTCTAAAGAGTCAGGGATTCATAACTCACCTGTGAGTTATCAACTTCACTATAGGTGTGGTCACACCCTTTATGACTGCTGATGCGTTCAGATGACTTAAGCCGTTAAGGTTGATTCCGTTCACCTGTCAAGAAAAAACCCAAAAATAATAAAGAATGGTAAAAATTATGGTTTTTCTGACATTAATCATGATCAGGATGATGGAGATAAACAAGAAATGAGATTTTGAGAGATAACTGAAAAAAAACAAGAGGTGAGATTCCAAGAGAAAATAGAGGTTAACAAAAAAAAGAGATTCCCAAAGATAGTGGAGGTAAATAAGACATGAGATTCCCAGAGATAACAAAGGTAAAAACAAATGAGATTCCAGAGAAGATGCAGGGTAAACAAGAGAAGAGATTCCCATTGATAATAAAAGTAAATAAGAGAAGAGATTTCCAGAGACAGTAGAGGTAAAAAAGAGACCCGATTCCTACAGATGATAGGGGTAAAAAACAAAAGATCAAAGAGAGTCAGAGAGATGACAGAGGCATTTAAGATGCTCCAAAATCAGAGAGAGAGGGATGATCTCACCTCGAGGAGCTCATCCCCAACCCGAATACGACCATCCCAGGCCGCAGGGCTCCCAGGCTGGATACCAGCCACGAACACGCTCATCTTGCTTCTATCTTTGTTGCCAGCCAGACCAAGTCCCATCCCAGCGCTGCCACGGTCAAGCTCAACTAGTTGTACAAGGCCTGGCAGGTCACCGTACTTCTTCTTCACTTGTTCTGGATGAAGCAGACCAATACAAAAGGGAGATTAAAAAGAAATCAGTTATAAAGTATTGACTGCTTTGAAAAAGCAAACAAGGATTACAAAAAAAAATTGTTAAAAATTTCACAAACTAATAGGAAGAGTTAAAAAAGAACAGTTGAAAGTGCTGAATGCTTTCAAAATGCAAGTCAGGATTTAAAAATAAATGTGTTAAAAATTTCACAAATAGAATCAAGTCCAACCACAAACAGACATAAGTAAATTACAAAAAATAAAGACGTAGCTTTAGCTTCACAGCCTGAGCAATTCCCGCTCTTACAGTATGCCCAACCATCTTTAATTGCAAACCTTAAGAAAAACTAAACTCATTTTGCGAGATCATGCCATTAAATGATAAATCCAAACTACAGAAATTTTAAAGACATTATTGAGCAAATAAAACCTAAATTTCTGCAACGAGAAGTACTTGAGCTTTGGAGGATCTACTTTTTTGCACATGTCTCCAACTATAAAATTCTAGACTGATCAAAAGAGCTATGCCTTGGAAATTGACAAATGCCCCTGTAAGGAGATTGTTTGAGAAGTTCTTGAAAAAAATTCAGATTATAGTTTTTTATTTATTTTTTTCTAGAAAAAAAATATCCCACGAATTAGGTGTTCATATGGGGCATTTCCGCTTCACTTCAAATGATTCTGTTTTGAAAGAAAAGAAATTTTGGATTTGAAAATGAGAAGAGAATGGCTTGAAGTAATCCAAACAGAAAGCAAAGTTATTGCTATTCAGGTTGTGAGACACTCACTCTTGGTGTAGCCAAACTCGTCCTCATCCTCACTGTCACTGAATGACTCGCCTGCCACCTTCTCTGGGCCTTGTTCGAAACTCTGCAAACACAAGAAAATGGTAAATACAAGATAGCAAATACTGATAAAGCTCCACTTTTATACTCATTGAAATTTCTTTTCTCTTCTCAACTTTTTTCAGTTTCTACTTTCTTTGAATCTCTTATAATTCTCATAAGCCTATATCTTGGATACATTTTCTGTTATTACATATCTTGATTATTTTAATGATCTGGTTAATCGCTTATTATACTGAACTGGTTTACTTTCAATAATGAGCTTTGGGGCTTTCTAATACAGGTACCGTAGAGGTATAAAATGAGGACAAACAATAGGCAGCTGTATTGAGACATAACAAAGGAGATGTATGTTATTCATAGAAAGACACAAACTTCCTATCTGTTGTCTCATACAGAGAATCAAAGCAGTGAAGAAAAATGGAGAAAAGCAAAATTAATCCAATGATTTTGCAAATGTCTACCCTCAAAATGTACCTGCTGTGGAGTGGATCCTGGTGAGGAAGATGTTAGAGAGGACTGTGTGCCCAGGAGAGGAGCTGCTACAATAGAAGCACCCCCTGTTGCTGCTAACGGTGAGGAAGTTGATGTGGTCGTTGCTGCTGCTGTTGACTCTGCAGTTAGTGTGGGATGTTTGGGCGAGTTGTTGGTGCTTTCCTCGAAGGACTGTACAGCTTTAAGCTGAGAGATATCTAGATCACCAGGCTAAGGTGGAGAGGACACAAATAAAGATACAATCATATGTTGGTGACATGCTTGCTCACACAATCTGGATACATCTCTGAAAATCCTATACATAACTGTTTAGACATGGTTCTGAGACATTATATATACTGAAAAATGTGCATAAAACTCCACTGTGTATCTTTGAACATGCTATGGCGAGTAAATTCTTGTCCAGAAGTTCTACAAAACCTAGAGTTAGGAATAGGAGTGTAACATTTCAGAATCAGAATTTATTTTCTAACTCGACTTAATGTTAGAGCAAGGAAAAAAACTCACAGGAAAGGAGTGCCTGTTTGTGAATGGAGGAAAGAGCTACAGAGAGGGAGCCAAAAAAATTAAAGAGGAAAAAAAATAAAGCAATCAAACAAAGAAACAACAACAAAAACTTTCACTTTGACAACAATTTATTTAACAAGACATTAAAAAAAATTTTTGGAAAAAACTGCATAGATGACTTACACAAGTGGAATATGAAAGACTTTGTACAACAAAATTGATAGGGCTGTCTGAGTTTCTGATGACCTCCACAGCCTCATCGTGAGTGGCATTCCTCACATCGACACCGTTCACCTGAAACAGCAGAAATAGTGATAGTTTCAGAACAACCCTTAAAATCTGCAGAGATTGAGATGTCAGTGGGAATTGAGCTACACTGATCACAATTAGGAGCTAGATCGAACATTCGAAAGCATTAAGTGGATATTAATCAAGAAAAGGTAACTACGTGATTCATGCTCCAGGCTTTGTTTTCATAAGACTTTTTAACTCCTCCAGAGCAAGGAAAAGACTCTCTCTTTTTTTTTTTTCAGCTAATTGCAGAGATTTAGGGCCTACATTTTTCAACATCTGTTTAGATGTTTATTTATGTACAGTTTCTATTATTACAATATTACTTGTCATATATATATATATTTTTTTAAACATAGTTAACCGTCTCCATATTTCGTCGACTGAATATTTCAATGAACTTGATTTAATGAGCTTCTATCACTACTTATTACTGCAATAACTTGGTATACAAAGGGTTGAATTCTTGTGCAGATTTTATTTATTCAACAGTAATAATATTACTGCATTATTTGGTTGATTTTAGAATGTTATAATTGTAAATCCTCAAATAGGCTATGTTCAAAAGTCCTAATATAACTAATACTATCTTTATTATTATGATCCCTAATAACTAATGCTACCTTTATTATTATGATTCTTCTAATTCTTATTCTCTTATTGTATGTTTGGTCCGTTATACTCTGTATCTCTGGATAGTTGCAAGCCTGTTTATGTGTCTCATCCCCCTAGATTTCCTCACCTCTAATATGCGATCTCCTTTTTTGAGAGTTCCGTTGCGGCCTGCAGGACTGTCCCCCAGCACATGTTTGATAAAGATGCCTGCGTTGCTGTGTTCTTGGGACACGTTAAACATGTCCACCCTTCCACCTGAAACAAAAGCGAACAGAAGAAATAAGAATGAGATAACTTTTTTTTAATTAAATGAGATCCCTTAAAAAAATGAAAACATTTTCATCTTTGCTAAGATTAATTTTTTTCCATAGTTAACATAAGTGGATTCAGAATCTTCCACACTAGTTTTTATGCCACCAACTGGCTAAAGTAATTTCTTAAGGACGTTTAAAAATATGACAGGTGGATTTTAAAGAGCAAACAAAAAAATTTTGCATATCTACGCATCAAACTTTCATACTTTGTAATACTCCACTATTAAACTTGGGCTCCTTTTCCCCCTGAAAGAGACTCATCAACAATGCTCATGCCCAGACTCTTGCCTGGCTATTCAGCAGCCTCGACACGAGACTCACCAACAATGCTTATGCCCAGACTCTTGCCTGGCTACCCCGCAGTCCTGACAAAGACTCACCAACAATGCTAATGCCCAGACTCTTGCCTGGCTACCCAGCAGCCCCGACACTAGACTCACCAACAATGCTTATGCCCAGACTCTTGCCTGGCTATCCAGCAGCCTCGACACGAGACTCAACAACAATGCATATACCCAGACTCGTGCCTGGCTACCCAGCAGCCCCGACACGAGACTCACCAACAATGCTTATGCCCAGACTCTTGCCTGGCTACCCCGCATCCCAACACGAGACTCACCAACAATGCTTATGCCCAGACTCTTGCCTGGCTACCCCGCATCCCAACACGAGACTCACCAACAATGCTTATGCCCAGACTCTTGCGTGGCTACCCAGCAGCCCCGACACGAGACTCACCAACAATGCTTATGCCCAGACTTTTGCCCGGCTCCCTGACCAGTTGGACGGACCTGGGCGGCCCCCATGCCTGGTTGCCCACGGCTGGTGAACCATCTGTGAGCAGCGTCTTCTGACCCAGGGCCGCCCTGTTGTCTTCACTATACTCAGCTGATGTTGCTGGGGGCTCTGGGCTGTTCTCTGCCGCTGCAGATGCTTGCTGCTCCTCAGCTCTGGGTTAATTGACACGAGTTTGGTTAATCACGAGAAAGCAAAGCCGAAACTGCTTGAAAAACAAACATATCTGCTTGTGGCGCAATTTCACATATTATCCTTAGTTTTGTCACAAAGTGGTAAAAAAAAGCGAAGGGTTAGTAGCAAAGTAATATTTATCTAAAAATATATCTTGGCAGAAACATCATAATAGAGACTGATTGAGACCAAAGATCTTAAAAAAATCAAAAGCATGCCTGTTCCAACTCATTATCTCAGCCTATTCCTAAATGTTTCAGAAAACTAGTACATCCCAGTGCTGTTTTAAAAGTCCTTGACTGTGTCTGATTATATGCTTTATTCCCTACAGCGTGAGTTGGATTGCCATGTTACGGGTTGATGCCAATCTTCTAAAGAAAAAGCAAACCAAACGATACTTTTCCTGTGGCCATGCTAGACATAGATTCAGGGATGAATGCAACCTGCAATAAGAATGCCATCGAGCCACTATATATCTCTATATATTTATATAAGTACATAAACTATTAAAAGAGTGTGCGTGTCCAGGTGTATGTAAGTGAGGGAAAACAGAGAGGATGAGGTATAAAGAGATTGGGTAGACAGATACAGGGCTATGGTAGAGGCAGAGATTGGAAAAGCGAAATAACTAGATAAACGTAAACATAGAGATAAAGAGAATGATAGACGAACAGATGAACGGAGAAAAGATCAAAAGAGATATATAAAACAGCAAAAGAATCAGAAAGTTAGATAGATAGGGAGCCAGTAAAGAGAGATGAATAAATCTACACACACACATACATATATATATATATATATATATATATATATAGATAGATAGATAGATAGATAGATAGATAGACAGATATGTGTATATATATATATAGAGAGAAAGAAAGATAGATAGATAGATAGATAGATAGATATATAGATAGATAGATGGGTGGATAGATAGATAGATAGATAGATAGATAGATAGATAGATAGACAGATAGATAGATAGATAGATAGATAGATAGATAGATAGATGGATGGATAGATAGATAGATAAATAGATAGATAAATAGATCGACAAGTAAATTGAGATTGAACTATATAATATATAGATAGACAGATAGATAGAGTGAGATTAAAAGTTTGATTGATCGATAACGCGAGATTGATAGCTGATTGAGTAAGCGCCTTACTCGAGCGACTGTGCGAGCTTCTGCAGCAGAGGACTCTGGTGTGGAGTGGACGCGAGGCCTGGGCTGGTCTGACCCTCCTTGTTCACCGCTGATCCTGGGATGTACGTGATGCTAAGCACAGCAGGCCAGGTGAGAGGGAGCAGAGGGAAAAAAAAATTTTTTTTTTTTTTCGGGGGGGGGGATAAATCAAGATTACAATTAGGCTTAAAATACGTGAATGAAACAAGAAAAACAATGAATGAGGTAAAATAACATCTAAAAAAATTTTAAAAAAATAAAAAAAACAAAAACAAATAAACAAAGAGAATGAAACACAAACCCAAACAGCAACACAAGAATCAAGAGAACCAAATGGATCAGACATTATTATTTTTTTTAATCTTTGCTTTGTCAGAGAGAGAAAGAGAAGAATTGAATGGAATTGGGGAAGTCTTATTGAAGCAGGGCTCGGAAAATCTTTTTTTTTTTTCGCGTCATAAAGTTGATTCAAAGTGGCGCTTTAGAGTTATTTGAGGAAAACAATGTGTTTAGCTTGATCACATGACAAGTTAAATACAATGATTATTAAAAAAAAAAAAGAGTTATGACAAATTTCTGTTCATCTCCAATGGAAGAATTTGCATGATTGTGTCACCATATTGGCATCTCCATCGTCACTATCACCACCATAAACGAGATCTGTTTCCGTCACTTCTAATGTAAGTACCCTCACAACCTTATTCATTACCGATAGGCCCACCATCAAGATCATGATGACCACCACAAACAACAGAAGAAGAAGCTTCACTGAACCCGAGAGGTCAAACCACCAAAGAGGTCATGACTCAATCACTTGAACTTCTACCTTACGTTACCAAACTCGCCTAAGATGCTTTTGTTCCATCGAAAAGAACTTCTAAGTAAATGCAAAATACGTATGTAAGCCACAAATGCGACCAGCGTGTCTCCAAAAATCTGGACAAAGATTTTATTCTGATCAAAGAAGTAAAACCCGCCGTTTCACTTAAATTGACCTAAAAAAAAAAAAAAAAAAACAACAAAAAAAAAAACAACAACAACAACAACAACAAAACAACCAAAAACAAAAACCGGGAGCCAAAAATTAAATCTCGAGGATCAATAAACTCCACTTAAAAAATGAAAACAAAGCTATTCATCCTGTTGAACCGGTCTGAACTAGCGACGGGAACTGTGGAGACCTGTCGGGATTTTGAGAGATTCATAACTAGCGGTGTCTTTTTCTTCCACTCTGATTTTTGTTCTTTACCCCCCCCCCCCCCTCAAACTCTTTAGCGCCTTCTCGTGTCTGGGCTGTCACGTCCTGCACTTGGGGCCGTGTCCCGACATCACGGTTCCCAGGGAAACACTGAGAACAGGCTCTGGCACCGTTGAGACTCCGCAGATAGACGGACGGACAGGCAAGCGGACTAACGGCGTCCTGGCAATGAATATCGACCAGGGCTATTGTAAGAGAGGCCAAACAGGGCACAATGATTGTAAGGTACACTGACAACAGGCAATTAGTCTTGAGTACAGCCATTACCGCTGAAAATAGAGACCAAGAGCGACAGAAGAGCCCGCGGCTCACAGATTCTGCGTTGCAAATGGAAAACACACCCCGGGGTCCAAGACAATTTCGGAGAGAGGGGTCCAAGGAGTTCGTGCTCTGAAGACTGTCCTAAGACGAGAGAGAGAGAGAGAGAGAGAGAGAGAGAGAGAGAGAGAGAGAGAGAGAGAGAGAGAGAGAGAGAGAGAGAGAGAGAAAGAGAGAGAGAGAGAGAGATCGCGCGGAGAAAATAAAATGTGTTTATGGGGTTAAAAGGAAGAGATGGAAAGGAAAAGGCAGACAATGGGCGGTAAACGGGGAGAGTATTAAAGAGAGAGAGAGAGAGAGAGAGAGAGAGAGAGAGAGAGAGAGAGAGAGAGAGAGAGAGAGAGAGAGAGAGAGAGAGAGAGAGAGAGAGACATAGAGAGAGAGAGAGAGAGAGAGAGAGAGAGAGAGAGAGAGAGAGAGAGAGAGAGAGAGAGAGAGAGAGAGAGGAAAGACAGGAGATTATGACGCAATTTACGGTTTAGTTTGTCCTGATTATTCTCATTTGCTCAATCATTGCTGAGGGCGACGTGCAGTTTAGCGCTAGAAGCATAGAGAAAATAGGAGTAAAGGAAATCGACAAATTTTGTACTGTCCCAAACTGTTTTAAACGCTTACTACAAAGCTGAGAATTTTCGCATTATTGCATGAAAGTGCACAGCCTTGCGGGAATTCTTAGCCGCGCAGCATATTAATCTTACATGATAATGAACGTTTAAAGAAATCTGTTAATAGATTTGGATTTTATAAAATTAGTTAACTATTCTATACCACAAGACGGCCATGCAAATAAAGATAAATCGAGAAATCCACTGTTTGTCGTGATGGGGTTTGGTAGATTCCAGCACACGATCTGTAAATTGTCAACACATTATGAAAAAAAAATCCAGCTCTAATAGGCGACATCGTGGTCGGATTTGTTGTGAATGAATGAATTTTGAACTCCTATCTACTACAGCAGTAATATAAATAGTAGAAGTAGTAGTAGTAGTAGTAGTAGTAGTAGTAGTAGTAGTAGTAGTAGTAGTAGTAGTAGTAGTAGTAGTAGTAGTAGTAGTAGTAGTAGTAGTAGTAGTAGTAGTAGTAGTAGTAGTAGTAGTAGTAGTAGTAGTAGTAGTAGTAGTAGTAGTAGTAGTAGTAGTAGTAGTAGTAGTAGTAGTAGTTGTAGTGGAGGTGGTGGTAGCAGTAGGAGAGGTGGTGGTAGCTGTAGTAGTAGTGGTGGTGGTAGTAGTAGTAGTAGTAGTAGTAGTAGTAGTAGTAGTAGTAGTAGTAGTAGTAGTAGTAGTAGTAGTAGTAGTAGTAGTAGTAGTAGTAGTAGTAGTAGTAGTAGTAGTAGTAGTAGTAGTAGTAGTAGTAGTAGTAGTAGTAGTAGTAGTAGTAGTAGTAGTAGTAGTAGTAGTAGTAGTAGTAGTAGTAGTAGTAGTAGTAGTGGTGGTAGTAGTAGTAGTAGTAGTAGTAGTAGTAGTAGTAGTAGTAGTAGTAGTAGTAGTAGTAGTAGTAGTAGTAGTAGTAGTAGCAGCAGCAGCAGCAGCAACAGTAGTCTTAGTAATGTAGTGATGATAGTAAATTTAGTAGTTGCAGTAGCAGCAGCAGCTGCAAGTTATAGTTATAGTAGAGTTTGTGTTTTAGGTAGTAGCCTACAGTGGTAATGAGTAGACTATGGATACAAGTGTTTTCAATGAAATGCTTGCCTGTTATAGGGTTCAAACCCTAGACTGAGAGTAATGTGATCACCCGTCGCCTTGCCACTCGGAAAGAACATAGCTATCCCAAAATCGTCACTAACCTCCCAAAAAAGTGTGTTTCATGGCGAAATCCTTTACAAAACCTTTCGAGTGAAATGTTGAGTGAATGAAAATATCCGAATCGCGTCACAGGTAATCAGCAAATCGGGAAAAACCAGCAGCAGATGTTATTGCACGCCCGGACTCTTGGCGCCAACGGTACAATAATGATTGCCTCAATGTTGTTATGATTTTTGTATTATTAGAATGATGTAGAGGGATAGAGACAGCCGGTATTAATGCAGAATCTTTATCAGAGAGAGAAAAGTCATATATATATATATATATATATATATATATATATATGAGAGAGAGAGAGAGAGAGAGAGAGAGAGAGAGAGAGAGAGAGAGAGAGAGAGAGAGAGAGAGAGAGAGAGAGAGAAACAGAGATAGTCGGGTGAATGGCCTGTAATAAGGCCGTACAGAAAACCCTGGCGAGCCTCAGCGCCAGAGACTGGGAGAAGAGCACAGAACAATGCGCACTATCCTCACCCTCATTTACTCACACATGAACGTAGAAATTGAACCTGGCCAGCTCTAGACTCTTCCAATTTGCAGTCCTTTTAAAATTTCAGTCCAAGAAATGGACCGGCGAAGAGCGATCGATAATGGGGCTTTTAGGTAGGAGGGGTGTGGCTTGTGGGAGATAACCTACGCTCTCTCCCTTTATTCTTCTATTTTATTTTAGTATTCACCTTCTCCCTGTTTCTGCCTGGCAGTCTTTCTCTTGTCTCTGGCTCTCCCTCACTCCGCTCTTCTCCCGTCCCTTCCTTCTCCTCCCCCCTTGCTCTTTTCTTCGAGGATAAATGACATGTTTTGTTTCCTGCATATACAATTAAGTCTTCAACAAAACTGACTAAGTTTTCGAGAGAAAAAGACTAGTGACGATTGCTAATATCATTTGAAGACAAATAATTTATATATTCATAGAAAGAATGTCTTGCGGATGCAAAGTTTCATCCCAAAAAGCCGACTGGTTAGAATACTGATACCCATTCTCCAGTTTTGAGTGACTTTTGTGCTGCTCTGAAAAACTAAAATCACAGTCGCCGTGACTGTTTAACATTCGTGCATCATCTTTTCCGCCCTGGCCTGTCCAACCAACGTTTATCTAAAGAGTTAGGAGTTCTTCGATCGTTATCAATCAATCAACTAATCAAGAAAGGTTACTGTTGTCACGATCGTTACTTCAAAATACGATGACACAAAAGGAAAAATCAGAAAGTAAGAAGGATAGCATCCACATTCTATACCTATAGTGCGTCTACATTGTATAAAACATTTTAGCCCCCCTCAGGTAAGACAAAGTTGATCAGGCCAATCTCTACAGTCAATCACCGTCGGCAACGGAAGATCATCGTTCTAAGTTTATCACGTTGAAGTCTGAGAGAATTACATTGCGTGCAACACTTTTGCTTTATCTCACGAACGAATAATTAACGGTCTCAATACAAAATGTGCTATGACAACTGTGACTTAAAAATAATCAAAGACAAAATTGTGTGACATGAACCAACGGATCTGGGCATGTTAGAGCGAGACTACAGGAGTGTGTGTGTGTGTGTCCGCCCTACCTGAGCTGCTGCAGGGTGTCGGCGCTATCCTTGGCGTTGGTCCTGGATCCCGGAATCAGGTGGTTGGGACCCATGGCGGGAGGGGCCGACTGCCCGGACTCCACCAGGGGGCCGCCCCCCGGGCCGCTAGTCTCCACCAGGGCTCGCGACCCCGTCCGTCTAGCCAAGATCGTGGTGGATGTTGATCCGAGCCAGCTGGCAGACTCTTGTGATCTCGATGTACGATGTAGCTCTTGTATCCTTTGTCAGATCTCTGAACAAAGTATATCTGCGACTTAGTCACTAGCCTTAACATTCAAGTCAGAGTTTGTTGCATCTCTAATGAGATAAGGCGGTCAGCTCTTCCTCTTTTTTTATTTTTTTTTAGAGCTAGATGTGTTTAAGGTCCTTCTTCCTTGCTGACACAGTATAGGAGAATTTGACACAGTCAGGACTAAAGATATCCAGTAGCGTTTAATTTGTCCAATCCGCACGTTGTTGCACACGCTGTTTCATATCAATCTAACTGTAGAAATCACGCTTTGATCAATGAATGAATAGTTGATAACAAAGCTTGTCTTTGTAGCTATGCAAGAAAGCCAAGAAAGTAATAATTTATTGCTATGCCAATAAAACCTGCTTGATAAACGCTATCTGGCATTAAAAAAAAAAGCC
Source organism: Elysia crispata (assembly GCA_033675545.1). Lineage (NCBI taxonomy): Eukaryota > Metazoa > Mollusca > Gastropoda > Plakobranchidae > Elysia > Elysia crispata. The sequence continues at coordinate 378,135 of JAWDGP010004106.1, read as the reverse complement.
TCCAAAGACTTGACACAGCGTCAGACAAACTTGACGGAGCAGGATTCCCACTTCTAAATCTTTCAGAATCACTTAAAGGTGACTATTCTCGCGTTAAATCACACTTGACAAGCAAATCTACTTCTATCAAATAAAATTATAATACACCGAAGAGAGTATTCAGTACAGTATGTCAGGACAATTTGATGTCTCGGGAACTCTTTCTTGGGACAGTCAGTGTCAATCACATTTGGAATATCGAATCTAACGGATCGATTTCAACATCGAGCGAAATTTTATCACTGTAACAAGAACACGAAACGACGCGTGGTTGAAAATCTGGCCCGCTCGAAGTCATACGATATAATAGATTCATAAGTTTAACAAACATGCATGACAGTGAACCAAGAGGATTATAAGCTCTTAAATTGCGCCAGCTGCTGTGATCCTTTGCAACATAATTATCATCTTGCCAAGCGTGATCATCATAATTATAATAACAATAATAACCCTACCGCTCCTCACCGTGTTCCCATTTCTCGTAACAAACTAGCATCTACTAAGGGCAGAAAAACGCACTGAAATCAAACATAACTAAAAGTAAGCTGTTTGATATCGGCTCCTTGGCGGACTTAGCGAAACTAAAAATGAGCTGTTTGACATCGGATCTTAGACGGATTAAGGCGACGGTACTTTCACTGAGTTGGTTGACCCCGGTTACGCTAAAAACATTCTTACTTAGGCTGTTTTGAAAAAGCATTACTATAAAAAGAATAGACACTCTTTAGATTTCTCTGTGATGCAGACATAAACAAAATCGATCTTCACTAAACTTTTCTTGCCTTTTTAATGGATTTAATTTACTTATTCGTCAAATTTGATTTAAAAAAGGGGGAGAGGGAGGTTATTAGGGCACATATAGAGTTAGCCTCACGATATGACAAACTTAGGAAAAATAGTTCAATTTACGTTGTGAAATCTTCGGAAACCTAAGGAAATCACGATAAAAAATTCCACTAAGAATTCAACCTAAAATCAAGCTTGCGAAAAAAGCATAAAGCATGAAACATACAAAGAAGGAAAGAGGAAATATGGACAGAGATTAAGAGAGATAGATAGAGATAGGCCCACATAGAGAGAAATAGGTGGACAGATAAATAAAGAGAGAAGCATAAACAGAGAAGTATAGATATCTGGGCGGATAAATACTAAGATAGAGATTGGAAGATAAATGAATAGAATAATATGGATAAAAAGATGAATATACTAGATTCATAGATAGAGAAAATAAAGCGAGATATTACAAAAAGATGAGTGTAAGAAGCCAGGAGGGTCAGAAAGAAAAAAAGCAGAGAGAGAGAGAAAGAGAGGAAGAGAGAGAGAGTGAGATAGAGAAAGGGAGAGAGCGATATGTGTGTGTGTGTGTGTATATATAAGTAGAGATAGGGAATGAGGGAAAGACAAGCAAAGAAAACAGCGGGATAAATAAACAAAAAAAAAAAAAAAAAAAAAAAACACAAACAAAACCCCCAAAACAACTATACAATATCATCATAATACCATGCTCGTGAAATAACCTAGCGCCAGAGAGCGAAAGAAGATCCTCTAGCCAAATGGGCCATTACGACTAAACCTCCGTGTGTAAACGACTCACCAAATAGATTGTAAGATTGGGAAAATGATAGCCCGGATTCTCACACATTGACCTTTAAAAAGCAATTACGAGACCGATGAATTCGGAAAACGGTTGCGCTATTTTCCAGTCCTCTGCTGTTATACCCCCCCACTTTGCGAAAGTTTTGCTGCTACCTTGCTCAGCGCCAGCACCTTTGCTTACAGGATGGTTAGTTTTGTAGTCTTTTCAAAAAACGTCAACGCTATTCGCCTTATTTCATGAATGGTGGAACTGATTCCAGGCTAAAATCTAGTCTGCACTCAAGCAAAAAGTACTTCCGGTGGTACTGACACTTGGTGCAAAATCGGACCAACCCGACTGGTTGTCGAAATAAATCGTTCTTGGCGGAGGGCACCAAGCATGAATTATTATTATTCAATCTGTGACTCTTTTTCCACAACTGTCAATCTAATTTTCATTCAGAATTTCAGTTTAGTCAATTCAATTTGTGACTCTTTTTCCACAACTGACAATCTAATTTTCGTTCAGAATTTCAGTTTAGTCAAACCAAAATGAGAGTAAGGCTGCGGACCATGGTAGATATACCCTTTATTTTACTGGGATCTGCGGACGTTGGCCTCTCCTTGTCAGCTTAGGTTGACCACGACTGTTCTATCGACTGTTCTATCCTCTCTTTTTTCTTCTGATCTTGTCTTCCAGATTTGTTACTAATTTCTCGTATATCTACATGATTCTTTAAAAAAAAAATGCGAATTTTTCATGATTCAGAACTCCCACTGAAAGCAAAGTCAGTCCCAAATTTCGCAGTTCCTAAACGAAAAAAAAAAAAGATGAAATGAGCTCATTCCGAGATTTCGGTCTGCGTGATTTTGAGGCGTTTTCGTCCTCTCTAAATGGACTTGTTGCTTTTTACCAACACTGTCCAAAATAAGCGAGGATCCAAAGGTTTTGGCCTGAATAAGTGCTTGTTTAAGGACGGTTACTAAATCTCGAATAATATTATAGTTAAAAGACTTTGTCAAAATACGATGTTTTCAAGTGCGTCGTTTTTTTTTTTCCTCATCTTTTTCAGATAGGATGTGGCAGTAAAAGCAGAATATGAAAAGGTAAAATTGATTGACCTTGTGAGAAAGTGCAGACTGAGCTCCATCAGACCTAAAGGCTCCCGTCAGGTCCGAAGAAAGTTACGATTTTTTTTTCATAATGTATATTTATTACTATATACATGTATATATTTTGGCGACTCCAAATTTCGATGGCTATGATCATCGTTACTATGACACTTGAAATTAAACCACGCAGTGTGTTAATCTACGTGGTTTGAATGGTTGGATAATATGGTATGACTTAATAATTTCAATTTTGAAAACGTTGAATCGCGTCCGTGTTGTATGCTTGGCAAATAGACAATTGGAGTTAAGGAAATCATTGGAGTAGAAACAGCGTTAAATATAAATAAATCTTAGTTCACACAACAATATGAAATAAGATTTCTCAAAGTTTTGTCGTGATCCCTATGCAGGCACATCAAGCAATCCACTGATTTGACGTGACGGACGGTGCCGTTAGTAGTCATCCATGATGAAAGAAAGAGTTGGGCCTAGCCCTTCCACATTCGCATTTTATTATCAAATTCAACAAAAGACCTTAAAAACTGATTTTATTTCACGATAATGCCAAAATTTTGGGAAGATTTTTGTTGTTGTCAAGATCAACATCGATAAGTTCAACTTCCTAATGTTGTTTCTATTTCGCGGCAAGATCCAGAATCTAGGTCTAAGCTCAGATCCAGCTTTGAATACTGGGTACGTCCTCTTTCCTCATGACGAACTGCCCAGTTACCGACAGAGAATGAGACAGACAAATATCGTTGTACGGAGTTTAAGAAATCGGATCCGCCACAAACATCTGCTCTGAGAAATTTACCCGTTCAAAACAGCTCAGAGATTAGCAATGGAAAATCAAGTTTGAAAAAAAAAAAAAGGTCGGCCTAAAAAAAAACTAAAAAAAAACCGGAAGCAAGTAATTCTAACGCTCTACGAGTAAGTAATACATGGAAGGTTCCATGTCGGACGGATTTCACTACTTTTAACTAGATGCATAATTCTTCTTGAAATAGTATTGGGGATCTAGACAGAGCCGACTTTATGTATTTTACTATTGAATATTCGAAAAATACTGGAACCCGATTGCTTCTCATCCAATGTTGCATGAAATGTTATGGTGTTCAGCTAGTAAGTAATTATACTACGACTTAAAAGTGCTTCAGATGTTATTGTAACTTCCTATTATTCCTTGGGGGCTTATGATTCTTATTGCATGACGGACATCTCAGCATTCAACCAAAACATGCTTGACGCTGTCCAGGTTGTTAACAAAACAAACATGAGCAAGCCTACTTTTCCAGTTTCCTTCTTACGATTTGAATTTTCAACTCCGTAATATAACTCTTTGATTTAAGAAGAGCCTGTTAAATAGGCTATATTCGTAGGTTCAAAATCCCAACTTTTCCTACCAGACGGAGTCGACGTTTCAAATTTGGTTTTAGGTCTGAATAGCTCTGATGAAAATAGAGAGGCATATGAGAACAGGTAGGTCGATAGAAATGTAGAGACAGAGATATAGAAAGAACGGTATATATATATATATATATATATATATATATATATATATAGAAAGCAATAGATAGATAGATAAATAGATAGATAGATAGATAGACAGATAGATGCATGGCTGCAGAAAAAGAATGTAAGCGACGAATAAACAGATAGATAAATAGATGGGAAGGGAGAGATAGAGATAAATAGGTGGATATATGGACAGATAGGTAGGTAGATAAATAAATAGATAAATAGATAGAGAGATAGATAAATACATAGATAGATAGAGTACTCAAATGACGTAACTACCAGATGTTATCATGTTTTAAGAGCCTACGTCCATGATAGACAGTTAGATCGATGCATAGTTGCAGAGAAGTTAAAAAGCGATGACAAGACAGAGAGACAAACAGAGAAAGGAAGGGTGGACGAGAGATAGAGTTTGATAGATGAATAGATAGAAAGATACAGATTACTCAAATGACGTGACCACTACAATGGTTCACGTTTTAAGACACTATCGCCACGCTCTACTCGAGATACATAACGGCGTTATGGTTGGGAAACGAGATACTGTCAATCAGTGGACAAAAACCTCCGCAGACAGAGCACTGTTGCAGGCTTGGACAAGGCCAACTTTCCAGATCTAAACTGATTTCTGCGTCTTCTGGGCTTATGTACTGACCAAAATAAATCCTTCATTTGGAATTTATCAACGGCTAGTCCTGATTTAAGCACGTAGACCTTGCCTCGATCAAACATCACAATCAAATTCCAGCACACAGAGTCTGACTCCTCTAAACCTCCATATCCTTTTCTATCACCTCAGCACCACATTCCTAAAGGATGCAGATCCATGAAACAAAAAGCAAAACGTCCACTACGATATTGTTTGAAACACACATCCGCTCGTTCCTCTTCGGAGACAAAAACCAGCTTCGTGGTGGCAACCGCACATACCCTGAACTAGCGTGAACGGCGTTGCCCAGAGAAAACAACCAAAAAAAAAAAAATATCAGCGAAAATGCACGGTGCAAGATACATAATCCCATATTTTAAATACATAACAAAGATGAAGCGGACGAGCGAGCGAGTGGGCGAGCCAAGATAGGTGGTGCTCGGCCAATATTTTGGTGCGATGCCGACCTCAATCTACGCTACGATAATGTCAACCTCGACATTTTAGGTCCAGCTTCAGCTTGGTGGTGGCTGGTGGTGCGAGCAGCTCGCTGGCTCCCTTCCCCTTCCCCCTCCCTCCCTTCGGCTCTGCTCACTCATGACTCCATCTAGATGGGAGCTGGCGGCGCAGCTCTCTCTATTTTCTTGGTAATGTGTTGCTGCTGCTTCGAACTTTCGCTCCCTACGTGTAGCCATCACTGTCGGAGGAGTGTCTGTCTAATTGGACTCTGCGAGTCTGTTTTTTTTTTTTTTTCTGTCTGCCTCTGTCATCCAAATGTATGAAATCCTTATTTGCCTGCCTGTCTGTCTATTTATCTCTCTGTCTCTTTCTCTTCCATGCATCTCCCCCCCCCTCCCCCCTTTTTTTTCAGTCTTTATAATAGCCGGAGAAACCCGAGAAGTGATATTGTCCAGACAGGCGTGAGGGAATTCCGAGATTATCCTAATCATATGGAAGACAACAATCAAGTTAATGTCACGTTAGTTGGACCCGAAGTTTTCTCTGGCTAAAATTTGAAACGACGAGAACGAAATAGCCATTTCTCGGTGAACATGACTGTCAGTGTCTTGAGTAGCAAGACTTGAATTTAACACGGCATCTGCTGCATTTCCAAAAAGGGGCGATTGTATAATAGAAACGGTAGTAACGATAGAGATAATGATAGTGGTAAAAATAATGTTAAAAGTAATACTAGTTTAATAGCTAGTGTAAAAGTGAGGGTAGAGTCAACGATAGTGCTAGAAACGACACTCACTTGAATCCTTACATGTGGGAGGATCTGGGTTTTTTTCTTTCTTTTTTTTTTTTTAATAATAATTTATAACAGCTTCAAGTAAAAAAAAAATCAAACAACCCAACTATGCTTAGCTTCACATGTCCAAACAACGATACAGGCGTATATATCGACACAAAGGATGCTCGATAAAAAGAAGCAGCAACCCGCCCCATCTTGTATAAACATGTTAATTCTGGAAGCTCTGTTGTAAGTCCAGCCCGACCTAGCCCGTCTCTTCTTTGGTCCACTAGGATGCGCGAAAAAAAAAAAACCCTTAAAAATTAAGCATTGAAAAATTCTTCAACTACCGATAGTCTCTGCGAGTGGCTGGCAGCTTTCGATTTATTTGATGGTTTCTGGGTGTCTGACGAACTGCGCTTCCTTTACTGTTTGAAGGGAAGAGAGCTTGTTTAAAAAAAATCTATAGCAATTGACAAAAAAATGTCTTCCCACGCTATGATTCCTACTCCACCTATACCCTAGATATTTCTGCGTGATACAATTTTTGTAAAGCGAAGATCTCTCTCCTCTTGTTTAATTTAAAAAAAAAAAAAATACAACTTCATACATCTGAAATGGCTTCAAAACGCGAACAACTAACTCAAGAGGGAAGAGACCGTCATCGTGTGTGGGAGGCTAAGAGAGAGCAAAACTTAGAGTGAGAGAGAGATATGAAAGAGAAAGATTGACAGCAAGAGATCGAGTAAGAAAGAAAGCAAGAATTACTGATATAATATATATATATATATATAATATATGTTATACAAAGTTAGAAAGCTAGATATATAGAGAGCTAAGAGATAGAGACCGAGAGAGCGAGAGCGAGAGCGAGAGCGAGAGAGAGAGAGAGAGAGAGAGAGAGAGATAGAGACCGAGAGAGAGAGAGAGAGAGAGAGAGAGAGAGAGAGAGAGAGAGAGAGAGAGAGAGAGAGAGAGAGACAGAGAGAGATAGAGAGAGTAAAATCAATCAATAAGTACGAGGCTGGGCCAAGCTGATGTTGAGACTGCGCACTCTGGTCACGTGAACTGAGGTCACACTGGGTCACCGAGGGACTGGTTGAGTGAGGAGGGCTGTCTTAATAAGAGGATTGAGGGTGAGGGGAGGGGAGGGTGAGGACAGAGAGTCAGGAGAGAGAGATAGATAGATAGATAGATAGAGAGAGAGAGAGAGAGAGAGAGAGAGGTGGAGAGAAGGACAAGGAATTATACCTTCCTATGTCGATATGAAAACATAAAAACTTAGCTATATGGATGGATGCATCATTAGACAATCATTAGGCTCATATTAAACGATGATAAACAACCGATAAGGGCAGAATTTGATGTTCCCAGGTAGATAAATTTAATATTGAACAAGAAACGTTTAAGGCACATACACAAGCGGACTCATCAATTACAGAAAAAGAAACAGAGATAACCAGAGCATGAAATTGGAAGATCGATACACCGATGGATATCATAATGAGAGAGACAGAGCGAAGTGATAGAGAGACATAGAGAGAGAAAAAGAATTAAAGTGAGCGCGAAATATATATATATATATATATATATATATATATATAGAGAGAGAGAGAGAGAGAGAGAGAGAGAGAGAGAGAGAGAGAGAGAGAGAGTTTATAAGATAAAATCGGATGTGCTTGGAAAGAAAAAAAGTACACATATGGCCAAAATCGATCAAAGGACTTTCCAGACGTCTCTAGGGTTTACAGTACCTTTAAAAGGCGTTGTAATCTAGAGGGGGACACACCTTGACATTGGGAAAAACCGCAGAAATCACAAACGGAATTGAACATAACTAACAGCCAATGCACGGCTTTCATACCAGTGAGAGGAACAAATTTGTCTGGTTGGAGACAGCATTTAATCTGATTCACCAGTTGATAGAACAATTATAATTTTAGTGGTTGCAGTGAAAACCAATCCGTATTTAAGCTCGTAATTTCAGATTTGACGTCAATATCTCGAATCGAGATCGGAAAGAGATTCCTCGTTCGGAGAGGGCAACATCTGAAAAAAAAAAAATCTCACGAAATCGGATTCTTCTCCTCTCACAAGTGTTTTAATTTTTATAAAAAGGTGACAGTTAGAAAGAAAATGAAAACGAGCAGGAAAATCCGAGGCAGAAGAGGAAACGACATCATAAACCAGATATCAAGGTAAAAAGTTAGAGATTCTGTTTACCTGTGTACGCCATCATTCGGTAACAGCGGTTAGACATCGGTATCATGTGACAGAGAGAAAGAAGAGGGGGAAAATCCATCATAATTAGAGCATGTGAACAGATAAGGAAAATGAGAATGACGCTAATTATTTTACCTCTAGCTTTGAACTAATCCGGTTGTGGGAAAAAAAAAAGTGGGGGTATGGTGGGATGGGATATGATCAACATCACGTATCCTGGTGTGAGCAGTAAGATTGTGACATCCGTACGTTTCTGTAACAAAACTCCAAGCATATTTATATATTTCGGGAATGCCAACACCGTTGAGGTCCAGAAATAAACCCTCTGGCTGTCGGATCATTTGATCCAGAATGTTTATATTCCTCCTGGATCGGCTGACTGTGGCGTTGATTCCAGTAGGAACCATTAACGCACACACACACGCACACCCACACGTACGCTATTCACCTGGTTATTAGTCTCCTGTGACCACCTCGTTAATTTTTGTCCTTGAGCGGCAATTTTCCTGCGGTTGACGCAGATTTTTTATCTCGAACTGAGGACCCAATGAAGGCCTCAACAACTGCTGGATTTTTTAACCAAAGATATCCTAACACTATAGTTAGGATATCTGCTACCGTTTGTTTTATTTCGAATCAAGCACCCAATGGCATGGCCTGAACAACTGCTGTTTTTTTTTTTTTTTTAACCAAAGATATCTTAACATTCTGGTTCCCGAGGAATGCGTTGGCTGCTGCCGTTTGCTTTTTTTTTTTTTTTTTTTTTCTCTGAAAATATGAACACATTTCTTACAAAAGCACCTAAGATAGAATGTGCAAGAGTCAAGGCGAGAGAGCAATACCGCTGTCTCGAAAAATCCCTCTCGATGATGCGTGCATCGGCCAGGTCCGACTTATTAAAAGTACAGATCGTGGAAATAACGGGCATCAGAGAGGTCGTTTGGTCGCCTGATAAGTTATTTTCCGACTCCAACCACCGGTACTGAATACAGGGATGTTGAGCATAGTTCTTAATGCTGTACTAGCGCAATACGAACCTGAAAAGGTTCATGTTATAGTCATTAATGATTGTATAATCCTCATTTCCTGTTTCATGATTTCTTAGTCTCAACAGTTACTACTAGCCTCTTCTCATGGAAGCGTACACTAGTGACGTCATGTGTTGTTTAGGTCCGTTTTTCCCCCCATGAAATATGACTCTTTGTGTGTGGGTGTGTGGGAAAGAGTGATGGGTGCATTTCGTCATCTCGTTTCGAAATTTTGACTCTTCAAACTTTTCTCAACGCATTGGGCGACGTTTGTCTTCAATAAAATTAGAAGTCTTCAGAAAAATTACGTTTAGCGAAATAGGAATATTAATATTCAAAAGCAATGTCGACCTCTCCAGAAGAGAGACTCATACTGTCCAACAAGAACATGAAATATGGTTGAGGAAAGTTATGACGTCAGGGAACTAGCACGATGATGATTCTAAACTCGTGAAAATCTGCTCCTGTCTATGGAATATAATTATGACTTACTGCAATAACAACAAAAAAAAAAAAGGAAAAAAAAAGGAAAAAAAAAAAACCCACCAAAAAAAACAACAAAAAACATACAAGATGTCATTGTTAACTATTTTTCTTCTTCACTGCAACATAGATGCCATTAAAAAGTACTTAAGAATTTTCCGATCTTAAAATTAAATTAAATATTCCATTCATTATCTCCAGCAGTGCTTTTAATCTATTAAAAGACCGTAAAGCGATGAAGGCTACCACATCAGTTTCGCCATACCAACTTTCTTTCTACCATTATAAGCCATTTTCATCTTCGCAAGCCTTTGTATCCTACTCCTCCTCATCATTGTCATCACCATCACCTTCGACATCACCATCATCAGCGTACTTATTATTATTATCATCATCATCATCATCAATACCATCACCGTGCTAATCGCCCTCACCTGATGTCGGTGCCGAGCAGGGAGCAGCGCCTCAGGATGGCCCGCGCCTGCGCACTGGTGATGCGCCTCAGACTTTCGTTGTTGACGGAGAGGATGAGGTCCCCTGGTTGCAGACGCCCGTCCACCTGGGCAGCTGATGGCCGCGCGATGGTCTTCACAGCGCAGCCGTTGACAGCCTTGTCCACTGCCTCCAGGGTTAGGCCTGGACGGAGGGAGGGAGAGAAAGAGAGAGACAGAGAGAGAGAGAGAGAGAGAGAGAGAGAGAGAGAGGGAGAGAGATACACATTTTAGAAGGGGTGGTGAGTGGTGAACGAGAATATATATATATATATATATATATATATATATATATATATATATATATTAAATGTAAAAAAAGAATTCAATATGGAGGGTAAGAGGAATATAGGCATGTCTAATTGCCTCGGAGCCGCTAAATCCACCACGTCCCGTGCCTTCAGTAAAACCAGCACAAGCACCAGGACTTCTTGGTACCCCTGATGTGGTGCAACATTTAACGTTTTTGGAATGGAGTGTGAAGCTGTCTAAATTTTCACACTTTTTTATTCATGTGTTTAAAAGCTCCCCGCGATAAGATTAACTGCAATATGAAGAATAAAAGACGAGAGAGAGAGAGAGGGGGGGGGGGGAGAGAGACGGAGAGAGAGAAAGAAATAAAGAGAGAGAGAGAGACGGAGAGAGAGACTAGTACGAATAAACGTTATAAAAAAAGTCGAGGTTAATTGGAAGGACATAGTATCTTCGGTGATCTTTATGAGTGTGCATCGTTTACTTTCAGTGATAGAATCTAAAACATCTAGTAACTTTGAGGAGGGGGAGAGTGGCATAGAGTCCGCTTAAGAGAGGCTTCAAACTGAGTCCTTACTGTTTCCCTATCTTCAAACCCCAATACTCCTCTCCCTCTCTCTCTCTCTCTCTCCCTCCCCCCCCCCATACACACACATATCTTCCTGTGAGATCGATAAAACGCTGGATAACGGCCCGGGCTAGAACACAAGAGGAGAGAGGAGAGGGAGAAAAAGAGAGAGAGTGAGAGAGAGAGAGAGAAAGAGAGAGAGAGAGAGAGAGAGAGAGAGAGAGAGAGAGAGAGAGAGAGACAGACAGACAGACAGACAGACAGACAGACAGACAGACAGAGACAGAGAGAACTCACGTGCCCACCACTGCTGCGATGATCGATCGCCGAAACAATCCCAGCCCCATCGGGGAACCTCGATCACTCTGGCTCTGATGCTTAACGCCGGCAGGCACGATTTCGCATCATGCGAGAGTTTCATGCTTTTCATCTTCGTCGTAACGCAAACTAATCACTGCCACTTGAAAACTCCATTTCTCTCTCTCTCCCTCTCTCTCTCTCTCTCTCTCTCTCTCTCTCTCTCTCTCTCTCTCTCTCTCTCTCTCTCTCTCTCTCTCTGTCTCTGTCAGTCTGTGTCTGTCTGTCTCTCTCTGTAAATCTATAAATGTAATTAAAAAAATGGACGGAGCATCATATTCTCGCATTTACCTTTTCCCTGTTACTATACGTGTACCTCTCGCACGATTCTCTGTTATACATTGACAAGTATCACCCCTGAAATTCTGCTGACCCTATGGATCAGACACGAGTTTCAACTGCCAATTAGCCGATGGTCGGAGAGTCACGAGGGATCTAATCAAAGACTATTTAGATTTCATGTAGACTGACATAGCACCAACATTAATGAAGCAGGCCCTGTAGTTCAGGAAGGGGGGAGAGAGAGAGAGAGAGAGAGAGAGAGAGAGAGAGAGAGAGAGAGAGAGAGAGAGAGAGAGAGAGAGAGAGAGAGAGAGAGAGAGAGAGAGAGAGAGAGAGAGAGAGAGAGAGAGAGATCAAACAATAACAATCACAGCCAAACCCAAAGGTTTGACCAGCTGGGTCAAATATTGAACACCCCCCCCCCCCAAAAAAAAAAAAAAAAAAAAAAAATGGACAGCTTGAATATTGCTACACATCACTGAGAAAGTGTGCAAGTTCGGGTATCATCTATAATCACGCGTGTATACAAATAAACAGTACCGAGGTGCAGGTTGTCCTTGTGTATTGTAATCGTCTGCTCGTGACTGGAGAGCGGCGAGGGGGACGCTGGCGAGCCAGCATTGTGCCGGGGGGAGGCTGGCGGGGTGGCGTTGTTAAGGTCACTTGGGTTCACCTGGTCGGAAGGAGAGGGGGTCCCGGACGTCGCCTTGCGCTGGGAGAGTCCGGATCGGCCGCCATGCTGGAAGGTCATAGGGGAAGGGAGGCGGAGGTCAGATGTTATAGTGGTATTGCTCAAGAAAGGGTGTTACATTATATAATCTAGATCTAGACCGATAACAATGGATGCCAATGTGCCAAAAAAAAAAAAAAAAAAAAAAAAAGGAATGGATTCTCGAATATGTATTGTTACATGAATTGTTACATTTTTTAAATAAATGGGTTTAGTGATGAAAAGCTGATTTGGTAGGAGATGAGTAAATCTGTATCGATAATGCAGAGAAGATAAAAAAAATTACCATAACTACCTTAAGACATCACATTAGATAAGAAATATGAAGCCGAGTCTAAATGAATAGAGGAGTTATATTGGTAATGTTAAAATAACAACTTAAAAAAGATTAATTGGTCAAGGAAAGCAGAGAATAAAAAGCTTTTATATGGTTTTTCAAAAGGTAGAAAATTTCAGGGAAGAGGGGAGTCGAGGTTTTAGCAAGAGAAATGCGAAGAGATGCATCTACATGTATATCAATGTTGAAGATCCCAAAGCAAATACCTCCTCGCGATCGTTTGTCACTTAGAAAAAGATCATTACAAAACTAAAACAAAAACAAACAAACAAACAAAAACTAAACCGAAAAAAACCCAAAACAAAACACGTTTTAAAACCAATTAAAAATATACACATTGTATTCAATTTTCGGCAGTTTTTATTTATTTTTTTTTACTCAATATCTAATCAAAATTGAGCGACGAAAAAACCAACCAACAGATTCCCATCTTCCGTATATTAATGTATTCTTAGTCACCTTTTTTATTATTCATTATCTTGCTATCTGTATACATAAATAGTAATATTTATTCTTTATTCCAATATTATAATGCAATATAATGTTAAAAATGAAGTGTGTGCTAGTCATATCGACCAGATGCCATGATTCATAAGACAAGCTGATGGAAAAAATGGAAAAAAAAAAGTTTTTTAAAGCATTTAGCCCGTGGTGTAGACTGAAAGTACTTGTTGACGTAATGGCAGAATCATGCATTGCGTCTCTTCAAATTTTTCAGAACAAGTTAAAAGTTCGAGTCACCTGTCTGGGCGGTTATGCCACAGACCTGTTTACATGACGAGCAAACACGAAGACGAATTAGACTAGATCTAGAGCCTTGGACAAGGAAACCAGGAATGAAGTAGGTCTGTACGTGTAAGGTGTGACCAGGTACTGCCAGTCTTACCTTGTAGTCTGGGTCGCCCCACTTGGGGGAGCTTGGAGCCGGCCGGAGAGGTGGGGTGAGGGGAGGTATAGGGGCGGCTGGGGGCGGGGACGATGAGGGCAGAGGGGGCGGGGCTTCCTAGAGTCCGGGTGACAACGGCAAGCAAGGGGCGGGGTTAGAAAGTGGTTAAAGGTTAGCACAGGCCGAGGCATGCATGAGAATTGGTTATTGATTACACGTGAGAATAAAAGTCAACATTACAATTGTGTTAAAATGCCAAAGTATCAGATTCAGACCAAAGGTGAAAAGAGGAATAAAAATTTCATTGAAAAAATAATGATATATCCATTTTTAAATAACAAACAGGCGAATAAGTTAATCTCTCAGTGGGTGGAGGTGAAGGTCAAGCCTGAAGCCTACAGCTCGTCTTGACCCGTAGGGCTGATAAGTCCAGACCTCCACGGTAGACCTTACCGAGTTGCTTCCAGTCAGCGAATTACGAGAACAAAGAGTAAAGTCTCATTTATTTTTCTAACTCACATTGAAAATGCATATACATATTTTTTTATATGAACTTCTTTGTTTTTAAATTGTAAAAAGAAATCGGTGGGAGGAGGGGGAGTGGTGGATATTTTTCAGTATAATGGAATGCTTATAGAGTTTGTACACTTATATTTTGAGTACAGAGGCGAGTGGTGGCAAGGTCACATCTACTGTAACACTAACAGTGAGAAGAAATGGATGGAGGGGTGAACAAGGCAAGAGCCTAGGATAATGTTAGAAAACCTGTTCCAAAACATGGTGAAAAAAACGAGTGATATAAAAAATAAAAAAAATCACACTCCTTTATTTTTTTTATTTAAACAATGAAAAAAAAATAAAAAAGAAGAAAAAAAGAAGAGGAGAAATATACTTGATAAAACGAAAAAAATTGTGATTTGATTTGTCTTGTAATAATAATCTTGGTAAAAGAAACACATAATGTAATAATAATAATAATAATAATAAGAAGAAGAAGAAGAACAACAACAACAACGATATTATGATAGCATTGATAACAGAATGAAATAAAAAAAAACAATTAAAAATGAGAAAGTATAGTTTTAGCAATCCCTTACCATGCCCCACCTCCTTCTCTCTCGCCCTTTGATCATGAAGGAAGGAGAGCTAGTAGTAGGTCACAAACTGAGACATCTAAACCGTTTCTAGACTTAACGGAAAACAATTATTTTTAAGGTCTATTTCTTTATAATGAAATAGGACGATAATTATTTTTTTTTTCCTCTACACAAGTCCTATTCCTCCAGCTAAATTTCAAGGAAATACACTATGTGTCCTCGGTTTTCAGAGGCTATAAGCCTTTAATTGAGAGCTTGTCTTCAAGTTCTATCAAAATTAAAAAAATAAACAATTATAGGAGCGAAAAACTAATGTACGTGTATTCAATTATACTTTAACTTGTTCAACCACAATATATCTTGTCTGATAAACTTCTGTCACATAGAAAATGACAAAGAAGATAATATCTAAATATAAATAACGTATCAAGTGTTACAACTATATCAGACGTCTCAATCTCTCATTAGTCGACAGCGGCGGGAAAAAAAAAATAAGCAACATAAAACGCGACTTCACGAGATTGAGAACTTGTAGAGCTGCCAAGTCCTCAGCAACCAACCTCGGGATTATGCGCAACAAAAAAGTCTGTATTTAAGTACTATGTAAATAAACCGTCCGGTAAAGAGCTGTTATAGATGGAAGCCATCCATCTAATGCACTTGAGTATTATGCGCATCTTAATCAACCCAAAACGCGCGTTACAAAGTGTTCGCATGCGTTTTTCGGTCTGCGTCTCCGTTCATTATTCTCGTAACAATCGTCGGGGTGAACAAGTCGATTGTAAAAACAGAAGGGCGAACGATATTCTAGCATGCGAACTGATTTTCAGCCTTAATTCAATCATTGTGTAAAAAACAAAAAGAGGAAAAAAAAAAAGAACCTTACTACGCCAAGCAATTTTGATATTCTAAAAACTTCTAGCTTATTTGATGAATTCAGCGAAACCGACAGCCTCATCCTCTGCAGAGACGCATCAGATATGGTTTGAGTGTGTGAATCAGGGCACGGAACGAAGGAAAGATTGTCGTTATCGCTAAGACATGATGTACCTTCTTGGTGGACCGGTGGCGGACACTGTCCGAGACGGACTTGATGGACAATGTCCGAGGTGTCTTCTTGCAGCAGAACACATACATGATTCAGGATTCGAGAGGCTCGGTGCTCAGAGGACCTCTTTACTCACTCCAGCTCTGAACAATTAACATTTTTTTTTGCCCGTTCACTTTGAAAATAACTTTCAACTTATGCTTGAGTTTTAGAATCACAGAAGTTAAAGTCTAAATCCCCAAAATGAAAGAAACGAGACGCTTAATATATAAGTCGTGGGCCCAGCTCTTCTGTAACTGGTGATATCATTGGATCAAATGTCCAAAATCTTAAAAGTTTCTTGGTTCAGATTCTTCGCATCGTCTCTAGGAACTGATAATAGATAGTCAGTCACTCGCAAGGGTGTAGCACCAGCTCCCTCTGTCAAAATGAGACTACGGGAACATCCGACTGCATTCTTTGTGAAATCCGTGACAGGTTCAGCCACCGAAACAAAACTTTTAAGGATTTTAATAAACGAGAATCATTCTAGTTTCTGCTTTGTAATTCTCACGGCAGGAGGACAAAAATATAAGTGAACAACAGTGAGTGAATAATAAGCAATCACTGAATACTTCCGAGTCAAAGTTCCCGATTATCCAATTCGTCAATGAAAGCAGAGTCCAGCCTTAGATGATAAGTATGCCGCACAAAGATCAAGCACAAAAACCCCCCAACGTAACTATTTGGCGGTCACAAAGTAAGGTGATTCTTCTTCCTTCGGTCACACCGTCACATGAATCATCAGACATTAAGATCCACTGAGCGAGAAACTGTGCGAAACTTCATAGCAGAGTACGACGTCTTGGACCTGAATCATCAATATAAGCTACACTTTCCTACAAAGAAATGTAATATTCCCAGATCAGCGACCGCTAGCTGAAAAGACCATTTGGGGAAAAGCACGGACCGTCAGGTCTAACCAGGTGAGGCTCTCTCCACTGGAACTACCTGTGGAGGGAGCATTGGTTTCCTACCAGAATCAGAATCACATAGCGGCAGCTTCTACAACCGGAAGCGCCCAGCCCTGCACCTTACTGCACGTGATGTCCGCAAGGTTTTATGGGTGCTTTAGGGCGGTGACATGATGTCGGAGGAAGAGGGAGGGAGGGAAAGGGGAGGGGGGGGGGGTATCCGCCGTCAGTTGTCGTTTTTTCATTGTCTTAATATCCCCAAACCTCTCAAACCTGAAATGCCTCGTTATATTGATGCTTTGTGGGATATTTTTAGTGCAAAACGCTTCTTCGTCTAAGTCTTCCTATTGTGTCCTTGAATGACGACGTCACGAGATGTGATCGATTCATATGCAGGAAAGAGAGACAGAAAAAGAGAGAGAGAGAGAGAGAGAGAGAGAGAGAGAGAGAGAGAGAGAGAGAGAGAGAGAGAGAGAGAGAGGGGGAGATGCGCATCAGGCAAATATTGAGTTAAGCTGATTAAAAAGGCGATCAGGGAAAATATTGGCGTGACTGAAAAGACAAACAGCTGAGAGAGGAAGAGATGAGTTGAACGATTGAGAGAGAGAGAGAGAGAGAGAGAGAGAGAGAGAGAGAGAGAGAGAGAGAGAGAGAGAGAGAGAGAGAGAGAGAGAGAGAGAGAGAGAGAGAGAGAGAGAGAGAGAGAGAGAGAGAGAGAGAGAGAGAGAGAGAGAGAGAGAGAGAGAGAGAGAGAGAGAGAGAGAGAGAGAGAGAGAGAGAGAGAGATGAAGCTTGAAATTACTATAATCGGGGCACCTGTGAAGTATAAAATAGTCATAACTTGACAAGCTCAAGATATGCATATTTTATTGATATTCCATTTATTATTATCATTATTATTATTATTATTATTATTTTTTTTTTTTTTTTTTTCTTTTGGGTGTGAACAAGAACTAACAAAGATTAGATACGACAGAGACGAGACTAATTTACGAAGATGAAAATTTAAAAAGACGGTGCGACTGTCCCCGAGAAAGAGATGCTTTGATTGTTTGCTAAAGCTGGTCTTCAACGACGTGATCTCATAACTGTTGTGCATACTAAACGTGCACCTGTCCCAGCAGGGCGGTACTGAGAGAGGAGTTCCCCAACTCGTGGGAATCAAATCCGTGAAAAATGTTCCTACTGATATCAGGCAGGCGTTCTAACTCTATCGCAAACGGTGTTATCAAAGAAAAAAGGGAAAATAGGGGTGTTTTCTTATTTGGGGAAGGGGGGATACGAACGACAGAATGGACTGATAAATAACTCGTGGATCGTGAAATACGTAACGATAAGAGTTAAAAAATTATGAGTAAATTAAATAATACGACGGAAAAAAAAATCCGGGGAAGAAAAAGAGTAATGGGATAGAGATAGCTACTTGACGGGTTTAAAAAAAAAAAACAACTGACCGGTGTAATCACCCAAATGTGGCACGTGACTGCCCAGTCAAGGGGAACCTGTGCCTTCAGGCTAGGCTCTCTAGTCTCTGGACCGGCTAGCTCTGTTTGAGAGCCGGCTCGGAGGAAAGATAGTGGTGGTGATGATGATGATTAGGGTGAGGACAAAAGAAGAAAAGGAAGAAGAAGAAGAAGAAGAAGAAGAAGAAGAAGAAGAAGAAGAAGAAGAAGAAGAAGAAGAAGAAGAAGAAGAAGAAGAAGAAGAAGAAGAAGAAGAAGAAGAAGAAAAGAAGAATAAAACACAAAATAAGGCTGACGGAATGAAAAGCAGCTAATTCATCAGAGCATTCACAGGAATTTAGGTCTTTCCAGCAAACGGACGAAATCCTTGTAAAGCAATCTCTAAGACAATTTTTTACAACCTCATGCAGCCCATAAAAAGCTGTGGCGGTTCCACAACGCTGTGATATCGACAGTTTAAATATAGAATAATGAGATTGGGTGACTATGATCGGTTCTAAGTATAGCGCAAAAAAGTTCCTTTTTAATATCAAGCAGGCTCCACATACATGTGTTCATCTCACTTCGACGTTCTCACACCAATGCTCTGTCGATCCATGTCATACTTGATTACAATGTTGCTAAGAACCGAGTACACACACACACACACACACACACACATTCTCTTGCTCTCTCTCTCTCTCTCTCTCTCTCTCTCTCTCTCTCTCTCTCTCTCTCTCTCTCCCTCTCCCTCTCCCTCTCATATCTAAAACTTTAATCATAACGAAACGATTTCCCCTCCTCTTCCTCTTATGCCCTTTTATGCCACTCTTGTGTTCTTTTTGTTTCATTGATTCGGACGTGCTGTTTACGACTTGAGAAGCAAAAATAATTACGCATGCTTAGTTAAGACCCGTTCTTTAAAACAACCCTCCCCAAAAAAAAAAACAGAAAAAAAAAAGCGCAGCCCTCAATCTGTCACGAGATAGTCACGTGGCAGGCCGGCACTGGGCAGCTGGTGAGAGCTAATTACAGGCCTCTTCCAATATGTCTATACAATCTTGAACGGGGAAACTTTTCGGGCAACTGCATCCATCCGCGCAGAGCACTAGCCACGTCCGTTAAGAGCTATTGACGATACGACCTAAGGACTTGTGAGATTGGCTTCGGACAATCGCATTCGTTCGAGTGATTTGCTTTGAGCCTCGGCAAAATATGGTGATCATAGTTCTCATGCGTTAACAATCGATTGAAGATGCTGAAAGAGAGAAAGAAAACGGAAAGAGAAAGCGAGATGCTAAATGATGGCCCTGATGTGGGGAGATTCATTTCGACCCAACGAGCAACATCGAACGAGAAAATAAGTAAAATCAAGGATGACATACAGGAAAAAGGTATCGCAAAACAGTTGGCGAATAAAAGTTCCAGGAGAAGGATACGAGGAACGCGCACTCGTTCAAAATGGGAACCTCAACGACGAGACAAAAACCTCTGTTTTGACCAGCTTGAATTTTAAAAAGCAACACTGAACAATTTCTGTTTAAATGAACAATGGCACAACTACTACTTTTTCTTGGAATCATCTAAAAAGAGGTTTTCCTCAATATTAGTACATTCTATGGATGTTGAATCATAACTGAGACTAAGCGGAGAGGAGAAGTGAGTACTTGTGAACACTGGTCCGTTAGATTCTGAAGTTTGTTCAGCGCACTCTATCTAGACAGATGTAATGCTGACTTGTGAACAATGATGGTAGAACCTAGCAAGAAACTGCAGTAAAGGATCCGCAAATTTTTTTTTTTTAAAGCCATGTAATATTTTTTCAATTCGGTCTCCCCTTTCCACACCCTTAAAAATACAAAAAAAAAAAAAAAAAACCCAAATAAAAACGAAGATAAGACAAATCGGTCTTCGGTAGAGCTAAATCCACACTCTGCATAAGCGACATATTAAACTGATATTATGACAATTTAGAGAAAGGCCTATTTCAATAAAATCAAGAATGTGTGAAGATGATTGTCAACAAAACCATATCTCTGTGTATCAAATTTTGCAGACGTTACAAAAATACGGCAGACCATCAGCCGTAACTTCCGCCGCCACAGACCATTGCGCGTGTGTCCACCAATCACATCTGCCTGTGAAGCAAATGAACATTCACTTAGTCACCAAAACAACTACGGAGAAAAAAACCATCAGTATGGCCAGCGCACTCAACCGCCGCCATCTTTGTTTAGGGCTTTCAACCCTTTTGATGGAGAAGGTAAACACGGCAGAAAGAGATACAATATTCAGACAAAACCGAGGCAATCCGTTTTCAGGTATCCTGTTTTCCTAAATACTCAACGCGTGGTCCAAAACGTGGGTTTGACCAACTTCCTGAGAATAATCGATACGCTGGTAATATACGTTCTGCTTCCAATACTTAGGGCATCGCATGGCAGGGTGACTGGTGATGTTTTCACACCAACCCACACCTTAACATAGAGGCGTTACTTGTGAGAATAGTGTGCACACAACAGTTCTTCTTCAATCTGTTTATGAATGCTAAAAATTACATCGAGATCTAACAGTTTTGAATTCTTCTTTTGTAGTGGGTGCGTAAATGTTAATAACATATGAACACATGACGGCACATGCGTAAAACTGCGTTTAGCATATGTAGTTGTGATAGTGGGCGAAATCTCGTGCGGCTGTACATGTAAGCATTTGTTGTTTGATAGAGCCCATCCTTAACACTTGTATATGAGGTTTTTGTGCATATCAAACAAAAGTCCCCATTGGACAAGACGGAAATAAAAAGATGAACCTCTTAACACACCAACCGACGGTGTGGGATTGAAACCCGCAAAAGAAAAAAAAATCCCTACGGATATCACTATTATCAGGGCGGACACTCTGACTCTAGACCCACCGACGCTCTTCGTATTTGTTGAAAATGAAAGTTTATATCATGCGCAGGGTGAGGGCTCAGCGATGTACAGTGTCAGTCTGTGGTTCTTCCATTGCCACCCCCCAAGAAACCGAAGCTCTACCAATATAATATTCCAACATCAATATGCGGGCCTCTCGGACCCAAAGAGGATTACGTCGGAAATATTTTGTGGCTCGAAAATATTACTCCTCATCAAACTAATTCTGATCGGCGCTTCCATTCCAGTCGACAATAAATAAGTTTGATTCAAAATAGCTGCTCTTTTTTTTTTTTGTAATATAAAAGGCGTGTTTTGTTTTCATGTCACCGTTTAAGATGGAGGGGAGAAAAAACCCCATAAAAATAGAATCAATGTCAATATTCTTGGATTCTAGTAAATGTAGAAATATCATCAGTTTGAACACAAAATAATCACATAAGTAACTAGAAAATAAAAACTCAAACATCTATCAAAGTATATACCAAGAAAAAAAATCCCTTGAAAGTGACTAATCTTACAATTTGTGCATTCGACAAAAGCATGCATCATAAAAGGTAAAATTGTAATGGCCCTGTTTTGATGAATTTACTGAGGAAATGAATATACATTATACACGATCATGTTTGTGTGCATGACTAGGTTTTCATGAAAATGTGTCTCAAGCCATTTGAAATGGGTATAGCGGTGATGAAAGGACCCGGTAAAGATAAGAGAATAATTGTTTTTAAAAAAAGTCCATGGAACTTTTGGAACCAAACTTAAAAACAAATGAACACACAACAAATTGTTAGAAACAAGGCATTTGAAAGAACATGAATGAGTGACAAAAATCAATAAATTTAGAAAGTAGAAAATTGATCTCGAAAACAAAACAAACGAAAGGAAAGAATAAAATTCATCTTTAAAATTTGGTAGCCACAACAACACCAGTTTTTTTTTTTTTTTTTCTGGCAGGGAACGAAAGTTGTTTATTATAATGAATTGAAATCAGGTGTACAAAAATGTGATCAGCAAAAAAAAAAAAAAAAAAAAAAATGGAGAAACTAAAGTTGCGAGATTTGATTCTCATCCTACCTGATTCTTTATTTTCATCTGCCAGCTCTTTAGGGATTTGGCGGCGGGGAGGGCAGATGGGACGGGGGGAAACACAGCAGAGAGAATGATAAACCTCCAAGCTCGAACTGATTAAAAGCTCACATACAGATCCGGTACTAAAAAGTGAACAAGAGCTCCAATTCAAACAGTCCTGTCTCTTAAAGACAGCGAAAATTACAGGTTCGAATATGGACCGAAGTTCACTTCATAGAACCGAATAATAAGGACATGACAAGACAAGAGGCCGGGTTCGAATAATAAATCATGAAGTGTTCTCGACATTACATATCACCCAAACCTACCATCTGTTTCAATGAATATGTGATGAATAGATCAAAACTTCGCAGAGTTATCTAAGCTAAAGTAATTTGAATTTTTCACATTTCATAGTCTTAAAAATTCCCTAATCCGATAGCATCGGGAGGCCGATGTCTTTCAATTTTGTAAAGAAGTCAAGGAAGGAGGAAAAAAAATTCCGAAGGATTTCTCCACTTATGGTTTCTGCGTAAGTTTTTGTCCATGTACCAGGAATTTTGTAATATATAATTTCGAGAACATTTTCGATGAAGTATGAAGCACAGAGGGGAGGCGGCAAGCATATGGATATAAAAAAAGCACCGGCAAGCTTTACAAATCTATGTGGGAAACAATGACTAGGATGAACTAGAGAAGCGACACCTGGGATAATCTTTATATGACTGTAGTTCTTAAAATTAAAGTAGCATGTCGTATTCCAAATTTGTAATACAGGTTCAATTCGAAAAGTTCATGAACAAGGCCATTTCCACCCTCCCCAGGGGAAAAAAATAAGAATAAAACTCAACTTACTGGGTAGGTGACTTTTACTTTAGGTAAAATTTAAGTATCGATGGAGCATTCAATCTTTTAAACGGCCAATATCTGACCAAAACTATAATTTTCTTTATAAAATGGACAAATTTTCATGCAACGAAATATCGTGCATAATGCAGTTCTCAAAATACATGATGCAAAACGCGATTAGGTTTTATTACAAGGGATACAACTGGGACAAGAAAAGCCATTGTATATAATATGGAAGGAGTGCTCTGCCCTGGATTGTAAACAGGATGGAATTGATTAAATAAAAAACCTTTCCTGCGTTTTTCTATAGTAAATGCCATTTCACTCACTAAGCGTAACATTTTGTATGACTTATGATTTATGATTTAAAAAACAGTAAACCGCCTAAATTAAAAAAAAAAATGCAAACAATTTTTTTTCAGCTAAAGCCATGTTAGAACAGTCTAAATATGATATGACTGATCTCCTCTGGGAATGGTAATTATTGAAAATAAACCAAAACAAGCTATCATAAATATTAACTAAGGCAAAGAAAGCGCCCCTGCAACCAGTTGATTACCTTCTCCTGTGCATAGATTAGAAGGCTGCCACGAACCCCCTTAGGCTTTGGGGGAATTGGAGGCGGAGTTTTCTTCGCGACCTTGATCCCTTGGCCAGCCACATCTCCGCGGCGGGACGGCCAGTCCGGAGAGTGACTTCCCTTGGGGGAAGAGGCGGCGGCGGACCGGGTTGAGGGCTAGGGCACAGCAGAGGCAGAAACAGCCATAATACAACATCAGAGCAAGGGAAAAGGAGACGACCGTAGCCAACAATAATAATTGTGTATCTAGGTTTAGCTGCGCGACCAACACAGAAAAGTGAGGAAGATTTGACTACTTGGCCCTTACGACAAATAGTTGACAAATTGTCAACTACAACATTTAAATGGGTAAAAGAAAATGAGATTGAACATGTATATTTGTGCATGCACTCATCCTAAGTAAAGTCAAAAGCAAAAAAAAAGAGGGGGGGGGGAAATAAATTATATTATCTGTCCACCTCTCTATCGACTGAGCTTTCTTGCCCCCTGCCACGGACTCTAAGCTTAGAGCTCGATCGAAGGACTATTCCTCATCACTATTTCTCAACTGCTCTAAACATAGCAGTGTAGGTCTACGAAATCTTTGAGAATAGACAATAGGTAAGTAGTAGCTTGCTCACTAAGTCTTAGTAACTGGAATTTGCAACTTCCTGCAACTCATAATCAATATTATTATTAAGACCTAAGTACTCGTTACTGAAAGGTCGAACATTTTTCGATTGTGAACTTTAGTGATGAGCAAAAATTAAGACAGAGAGAAAGAGAGGGAGGGAGAGAAAGAGAGAGAGAGAGAGAGAGAGAGAGAGAGAGAGAGAGAGAGAGAGAGAGAGAGAGAGAGAGAGAGAGAGAGAGAGAGAGAGAGAGAGAGAGAGAGAGAGAGAGAGCGCTAGCTCTGAGCTTCTGACAGCTTAACTAGCATTACAGATATAAACTGAAAAGAATCTGACAAGTTCACATACTAACAAAGACACTCGAGATATTATTGTCCAGAAACTGTGCGACTAACTTGACCGAAAGAATTTCTGCAGGACGAGAGTTTTGACCTGATAAATGTGGCCTTTGCACACTAGCCATTGATTATTGTTGAGATTTCAACACCGGAGAAAAAATGTACCAGTCACTATCGAAGAAAATAATATCTGTGTCATTTAGTATCAGTTACTATAGAGAGCAGATTCTAGCGTAAACTGTACTAGTACCGGCCTTGCTCAACTGCTCACGATCACTGATAAACATTTTCCAGAATAAGTAACCTGAAATTTGAGAACTACGTTAATTATTACTACGCCGTCAAGTCGGCCTATTCTTTATGTTATTACTTAAAAAGGAAAGAAAATACATGGAAAACTCATTATGTTTGCTCGATATTGATATCGATCACCACCTCCTTTCATTCAGAAATGACACAGAAAGCATTTTAGAATTTAAATCATTATAAATGAATCTGTGATAATCAAAGCATTATTTCAAAGCTTGCAGACTTGTCCTTTGCACTGGTTCTTCTATCCTGTTTTGAAAGACCTCTCGAAATTAAAAAAAAATAATAAAATTCCGCATATATAACCATAGCAAAGGCAGACTAATGATGAAAAGACTTACAGCAGCAATCTTGCAACAACAGCAAATAATAGAGGGAACAAAAACTATAAAAAGCTCTACCGTTTAAAAAAAAAAGGGCTATGCCTACTATGCAGATAGCAAAGATAGCAAAAGCTTTAAGCTAATAAGTTGCACGATTGCACATGATAACCACAAACAACGTCACGCAGGTAAGAAATATCGAGCATTGAACAGTGAGGTCGATGCACAAACATGAGTTCCCTCCATGCAGGCCAAGCACAACAATTATTGGGGATGGACAGGGAGAAGTGTGCTGGGATCGAACCCACACACCCGTTCAATCGACCACACAAACCGTGTTAGCGTGGTGCGAGTTCGTGCGCTGGTTATTAAACTGTTGTGTGTCCGCAGCTTGCGGCACGGTGTGCAAGACCCTCATCAACATCTCATCGTAAAAAGTGAAAATAAATATTGCATTTAATGCTCAGGTGCAGTGCAGCTCAGTGAGCCAGGAAAGAGAAATATACTAAGACGGTTAGGCTTACACCTGTCTGGACAGATAAAGAAATACAATAGCCTAGAGTTGGATTATTCAATACAGTGTGCATGATAGTCACTGTGAAATTAGTATCAGTTCTCAATTAGGAGGAAGAGAAAACAAGAAACAAAACCATGACCTTAGTGAGACCGATCGAAAACAAAAAAGTAAAAACCCCTCAAAAATTTGAAAAATAGAAATTAACAAATAGCTGAGGAGAAAAATACAATTATGCCAAAACCTTAAAGAAAGCATAAAATTTCCATGAGTGTGGGATGCAAAGACGAATAATTAAAAGGACCATATTATTATAAAAAGAGAGCATAGAGAGAAATGTAAACGCTTAGAATGGATGGTGGTGTAGGAACCAGATTTACCTGCTCGGAATCTGAGCCAGTGGAGTCGAGTTTGGCAATGGGAGCGGCAGATGCGACAGAGGTCAAGGTCGGCTCTGTCATGGCAGACAGAGCCTCCTCGTAAGAAGGCAAGGGTTGGGCGCAAGTGTTCACAACTGCGGTCCTCATCTCCGACTGTTTCAACTCCTCTGGGCGATCACTGGGGGGTGCAGGAGAAGGTGGAGAAACCTCAGAAATATGGTTCTTCTGCTCCTTTATGGGCGAAGCTTCCTCAGAGGCGATGGCCGATTCATATCCCGGCGGCCTTTCGACATCTGGTTTAACATGGCTGCCTGGCGACTTCCGCCTGCTGTGTGGGGTGCGCGCATCCTCGTCGCTCTCATAGAAGCTGTCCTGTCTCCTTACGCCCACCGGCCCAGCCGCTCTCGTCGCCCCGCCTGAAATCTTGCTGCTGCCGGCGCTGCGGTCCAGGGAGCCTGAGGATGTGTCCGACTGACTCACGGGAGACGTGGCCGCCGTGTCCGAGCCGCCAACAGATTTTTGCTCCACAGAATCGTCGCCAGGGATCTCCAGACGGAGCTCGTCTTGGTGCTCCAGGTCCTGGCTAGCTGGTTCGGACAACAGAGAAGCTGATTGGACGGTGGATTCCAACACAGGCTCTGTGTCAGAGATGGCGCCCTCTGCCGAGAGTTGATTCCCCTGGCTTTCAGACTCCAAGTTTTGGGACATTGTGCTATCATAGAACGGTGGGAACTGAAACATGCGGAAGTGAAGAAGCAAAATACGAAAAAAAAAAGTGTGGCTTGTCTGCAAAAGCAAAAATGAAAGATAAAAATCCAATGCAATAAACCTTTATCAAGAAGAGTAAATGCAAAATTAAACAAAGTAAAATAAAATAAAAAAACATATACTGCTCAGCACTTCTCATCAGACACCTGTCTGCATACAACTTGTTTTCATCATTAGCTCTCTCGAAAATAGATGCTTAAAGAAGGAACACCAAAACAGAAAATGATAAACGCAACATCTCACAGGTTCATTGTGTGGAATTGATATGACAGAATTGTTTCAAAGTATGAACTTTTTCGTACAGCATTTTGCTATTGTCCTTGAATGTAGATTCTTCTCCTTTAACTATTTTTTTGGAAAGTCCGAAAAGCCCTTCTACCTAAAAGAATAACAAACAGATATTAATTCAGAAAAAAGTAACCAGATGAGGCCATGAAAACAATGGTCCTAAACTGCTGGAATCAGCATGAACTAAGAAAGGCCATTCTAAACAGATATAACCAATTTAATCTGTTGGTGATCGTTGAAAAACGCTGCTGTTTTGACGGTTGTAAGCCAGCTCTTTCTTCTCTGGTTAAATGTTCCAATCCGGTCAACACAACATTGCATTAACTTGGAATCTCTTTATTTCCAGCCTGTCCTCAGCGTCAGCTTTGGCACAGACAAGCCTCACACGTTATACATGAGGAAAAATTGGGCTCATGGGTAAATTCTATGCTTTTTATTATTTAAATAAGCATGTTTTTTTTTCCTGTCAGTGTTGTGCGTTGCAGACATGTTATCGCAAATAGTAATAGCTGGTAAGTAAATTAAAATCATCATTGCAACAAAGCAATATTTATAGGGAAAAAGGCAGAAATTATTTGGCAAAAAGCACACCATAGCACATGGTGGAATATGATTACTGACGCATAGGCAGGCGACCCGGTATAGAGTGACAACAGCTTCAGGTGATATGCCAACACGGGCAGAGCCTGGTGGTCACGTGGAAAGCTTCACAAACAGAAATACTGCTCAATATCTCTAGCACATTGGCAGCGAGGGAGGGTGAGAAAAAAACACTTAAACCACGAACTTGTCTGAATCCCACCATCATTTTCTTCATTGTTTTCCAACACATGTACAAATGAAGCAGCTCGAAGATGACTTACATGCAAGCCAATGTCGTGACATGAGATACCACATAATATGACAATTAAGAAGCAGTAACAGAAAAAAGCAGGCGTAAATATAAAACACAAATCCCCATTAAAAAAATAAAGAAGGTGCTGATATTGTGTGTGAAAGTGAAACAAAAATAAAAATTCCCCAACCGAGATCCTGACAGATAACTTTGTTTTTCGGACCTGTTATATCAACGGCACCAGCCATTGCCTTAATCACTCCTAACATAGCTATACATTCTTCTTTACATACTGCTGGGATTTACAAGAGCAGCAAAAAAAAAAAAAAAAAAAAAAAAAAAAAGGGGGGGGGTGGTGGTGGAAAGTGCAAAAAAATTTTTTTCCTCAGGATTTTCCCCATCCTCAAAGTGAAAAAAAAATTTACTAAAATACAATACACCACAATAGTTTTTTTCCTGCTTTTTTGTGTTGCTTTTCAAGTGGAAAGTAAAAAGCCATAATTGGTAGCAGACAAAGAGCTTCTGGTTGCCCACACAAAAGACATACATTTTTTTTTCCAATAGAAATCTCGCCTCCTCTTACCTGACCGTCGTGTCTGAAAGCCTGTGCCAGAGGCAACGGTTTGGCCACACCGATCCTCACTGTGCCCCGGGCCGCACCTTTCAGGGCTTGCACAGCCTGGTCCAGAGTGGCGTGCTCCACGCTCACGTCGTTGACGAAGATGAGCCTGTCTCCAGGCACCAGGCGCCCGTCCTGCTGGGCTACTCCGCCAGGCACCAGGCTGCGGATGACGATCACCGTGGCCGATGGGTTCACAGGGTCCTGGTGGTGGACACAAAAGAAATATTGCCCACGCGTGATAGAAATTTGTTTGTACATGGTCTAGTTCTATTTTGTAAAACAAGATATAGTATTATAAATACTTTTCTGAGCATACAGTGGCAGCTGGCCATTTGAAGCACAGATCACATCCTACTCTCCTTCCTTTTCTAACATAATAAAAATGAAAAAAAAATTAGGTTACGACTTTATTGGCTATCCGTGGTGTGTTTAAAAACGGCCTCTGAAAGTTTCATAAAGATCTGATGATTCTCCACAGTTGTAAACATGCTTTTAATATTATCAGACGAATTCAGCGATGACAATAAAAAAAAACTTCTCCCCTCACCTGGTAGTCGAGAATGCTAAAGCCAAGACCACGATCTCCCTTGTCCAGCTCAATGACCACTGACTGGGAGCTCCACATGGCCAGGCCTGTGAGAGGCTCCAGAGACCGTGACTTGGCTCTGTTTAGACTCGAGGGGTCAGGCGACTCTGACCCGCTGGTTGTAGACAGAGCCATTTCAGACTTGGCTTTGACCAGTCGCTCTGGAATGACAGGACCCGACTCTACTCCTGGTCTGAAAGACAGTGTTGAAAAAATTTTGATAATGATCAAAGTATGTCTCATTGAAATGAGTTTAACTTCAAATATTTGGCTGACACTTAAAAATTTTAAACAAGAAAGTCGCTTGGACAGATTTATGAGTACACACGCAAAGAAATGCAATCATCATTATGCACCTGTATTCAATTAAATCCAGCGATCTGAAGACTGCAAAGGCCTCAAGAGTGGTAAAACTTAAGATATTTTGATACCAAGTCTTGAGGATCCACAGCAAGCATCACATCCAAGCCTCTTGGGAAAAGTAGACAAAACTTACTGCTATTTAGTCTTACTAGCTTCACTGGTCAGCGGTCTTTGACAGTAAATCAGAAGATATCAGCAGTTCGAAAACTTATATTTTGTATGTGGGTGAGATTTAGTATTATCATCACTGTTTAAAGATGAAATATCATAGAGGAGAGACTTTGTTCTGATCAGTATATAGCTGTAGAAGATACTAAGCCATTTTGCACCAAGACAAAAATAATATGGTTTGCAAAGAAGCAGACACATCAATACATCACATTACTCTTCTAATAAAGCCAAAGCTGAGCCGATTACAAAGACAATAGCAAGTAACATAAAAACAGAACATATTAATAAGAAAAAATACAACAAACGTGGCTTACAGGTAAGGCGAGGCTTCAGGTATCTGCAGATCTGGCTGGCTGAACGTATCTGGGAAGGGAGTTTTCCTGCGAGCACACACCAGGCGCACATTCTGAGGCAGGTCTTTCAGGATCTCCACCACACTCACATGGTTCAGACCGAGCAGGCGACGGCCATTCACCTGAAAGGGAGAGAAGTTACAGAAGGGACTTCACACTAGGACAGGCTTTCGTCTCTCAGTGCTGGCTTTGTTTGCCTGCTTTACACTTCTCGCAAATCTATCAGTAATGCGGTTCAAACATCACCCTTAAAAAGGCAGACCTAATAAATTCATGCCATTAGGACCCTTGCAAATAGATACACTGTTAGATAAAGAAGACATTTATTAAAAACATTGGGAACGGAACATATACAGCGAAATAGTCTATATTAACATAACGTTTGCACTGATCAAAACAAAGAATACAAGAAAAGGACGGCAAGAAGACTGGTTGTGATTCTCCAACTAAACAAACCTAGTTCATAAAAGACTTACAGTTGAACGAGGTATTAGATTCAAACATCCACTCAGATAAGTGAGACCTGCAGTGTCCGCTTTAATAACTCCATGAAATATGTGGTGTCCATTTTAACAACCCATTGAGATATGCATTGTCCACTTTAACAAACCCATCAAAGAAGCAATGCCCCGTTGAACTTCCCCACCAAGTACATGTATGCAGTGTTCAGTTTAACAGATTCATGAATTCAGTATCTGGTTTTACTACCCAGCAAGACACATGTATGCAGTGTGCAGTTTAAGCAACCCATCAGATACATGTACGCTGTGTCCAGTGTAACCACCGCAGCGGATACATACATACATACATACATACATACATACATACATACATACATACATACATATATATATATATATATATATATATATATATATATATATATATATATACATGCAGTGTCCAGTTTAATAACCCATCTCACCTCTAGAAGCTCGTCACTACTCTTGAGAGTCCCGTTGATACCGACTGGTCCATCGGGCAGGATAGAGCGGATGTAGTGGTGGGGTCTCACCTCCACGCCATCCTCCACGTCCACCGTGCCTTCCAGGCTGATGCCCAGACCACCGCCTTCTTTGAACTTGGCCAACTGAGCCACCTGGATTAGGAGACGTAAATTAAAGAAAAAGAAATATAGTGAAATGTCAAAACTTTAAGGCTAATAGCAGTCAAGCAAACCGGTAACCAGCCATAATTCCAGGCTGTTTGTCGCGTGCGAAACGAGTCCAAATTGGAGACAGTAAGAATAACGCCCTAAATTCTTCCTCTGCCGGAGATGAGTATATCGAACCTCCATAGAGAGTAATTTCTGAACTTAGCTAGTGTCTTGCCGCCAGATGGTGGGAGACAAGAGACGTAATGTATCAAGGTGAAAACCGTTGAAAAGGGGAAGAAAACATAGTGTGTGATACCTGAACATTCGATTTTGCAGGAGTGTACAATTTGATTGTGTTGAAGAATAGAGTGTCGCTTCTCTCATCCTCTTCTCTCCTCATTTGCAGTGATCGGTAAGCAATATTACTCTGTTATAGATAATCAAACGATTTCTTTGTATAGTGTGCAACAAGATGGGTCATTCTTGTCTTTATTGTGAGTTTTTTCTTCTTCTATTGTTTTTTTTTTTTTTTTTTTATTAGACTTGATAAACAAAGAAATTTTATCCAGAGTACCCCCCCGGGCAAAACTTTGAAACTAATCAAATTTTTTACTCGTTTTAAAGGACTCAGCAGTCTTTCCTTTATGTTACTTTTCTTTTTTTTTTTTCTCCTCGTTTTTTATGCTTAACTCCACTGAATTGTTAACCGTAGTAGAATTCATGGCGCCATTTTCAGGGGTCAGAGAGGGCACAATCTGTCTTCTCTTTACGGTTTACTCCACTTTGTTTCTTTAAAAAAAAAAAAAAAGTATATCGAAGAAGAAGGTGCTTAGAGCTAGAGTGTGAAATGAACAATCAACGGGATCCGGGATTACGCGTTTCTTAATGGTGCCACAGCTATTGTTAGTCTAAGGCTTTGCTAGAATTACTGGAATTAAAAAAAAAAAAAAAAACCAGGAAAAAAAAAACCTCCAAACCAAACCAAAACAAAACAATAAACGAAACATGGAGCGACAAATCTACGAGGGCATTGAGACAGTCGCTATATATAGAATAGTCCGAGTACCTAACTTATATAGAGCGTTCATTGTAAACTTGACAATATACAGAAAGATAACCTAGCCTGCGCCTCTCTCTCTCTCTCTCTCTCTCTCTCTCTCTCTCTCTCTCTCTCTCTCTCTCTCTGTGTCTTTCTCTCTCTCACTCCCTTCCTCTAAATAGAAAGCAAAAACACCACACTTGGAGGATAACTTAGTAATTATAAAGGATCCAAAAGGACGCGTGTGTGTCTATAAATAGTATAATACAAGGTCTAAAAGGAAATAGGCACTCAACTTTATAATTACGAGACAAAAAAAAAAAAGAAATAATAAAACTATTATCAATTCATCATATAAATGTTTCATGTTGTAAGCTTCGTCAGTATTATTCTCTCAGTATTATTCAGTATTATTCAATAATACTGACGAAGCTTACAAAGTGAAACGTTTATGTGTTGAATTGATAATAGTTTTATCATTTCTTTTTTGTCTCTTCCTCTCTATCAGACACACACACGCACACGATTTCTGACCATCAGCAAAGCCTTCCTCCTGTCCAGATCAGTATGTGTGATCTCTAGATTCATTATTTCCATAATTTGCACTTCATTTGCCGCGATCTGCCTCCTACTGAGCATTGATTTTTTTTTGTCCACTAAGGATGGACACAGCAGCATCAGTCTCTTTTGAACAGAGAGAGTTGTGATATTTGCTCTTCACTATGCTAGACATAATGGTCCATTCCTAAGAATAGGACTGGAAAATCTAAACATCTAAAAATATTCTTTCCTGTGACTGTTCTTCTTCTTCTTCTTCTTCTTCTTCTTCTTCTTCTTCTTCATCTTCTTCTTCTTTTTTCTTTCTTCTTCAAACTTTTGAACAGAAGTAATGCGCAATGACACCCTCAAAAAGACATGTCTCTTGTGTGAATCTCGGGATTGAAAGTCAGATGAGTGACTTTGGCTATCGAATAAAAATTGCGTGCTATGAGTTAATAATATAATAGGAAATGATTGCGGACAATGTGAAAATGTGATTCGATGACTTTTAAAACAAAAAAAAAAAAAAAAAAAAAAACGAAACAGAAAAACCAAGTACACAAGCTGGCAAGGCCAAGAAAACAGAGAGAGACACAGAGAGAGAGAGAGAGAGAGAGAGAGAGAGAGAGAGAGAGAGAGAGAGAGAGAGAGAGAGAGAGAGAGAGAGAGAGAGAGACGGGAGGGGGGTTCAGATGATAAACTATAGCAAGATGGAGAAAGTGGAAAACACAAGA
The DNA here is from genome assembly GCA_033675545.1 of Elysia crispata. Classification (NCBI taxonomy): domain Eukaryota; kingdom Metazoa; phylum Mollusca; class Gastropoda; family Plakobranchidae; genus Elysia; species Elysia crispata. The sequence goes on along the minus strand of JAWDGP010004106.1, from coordinate 344,548 downwards.
GAGATGTTACAGCTATCTTAACGTACTATCAACTGAAATGACATATAAGCTGATACCACCGGGTCTAAGACAGCCTGGACGATAAATGCCGGCTACATAAGATCAATTCACGTGATGTTTTTTTTTTTTTGTTTCCCTATTCTTTTTGCATACAATCTAATTTCATTGGAAAAATAATGCGAATTTCAAAGTAACGTTAATTTAGCTCTGACTCGTCTTTCCCATCTGACCTGCCGATTATCAGCGAAACACTTAGGAATCGATTTTCTACCATGACAAACTAGAAAGACAAGGCTTTACTGCTAGCTCGCCATCCTCGAGCCGAGAATAATGGCTGAGGCCGGCATGAGGATTGAAAGACGTCAACACAGCAGCAAACGCAGAGAACTAATTCCTCTGCTAAGTGGATAATATAGTGCCAACCACAGAGCAAATTCTCTCTAAAAAACAACAAAACAACCAAAACACCCACGATACCAAAAACAAAAAAGAAATTTTCCCTTTCTAGGTGAACAACAATGTACATGTTGCAACCGAAGAATACTTCCTCTTCTAGGTGGACAAGCATGGTTGCCAGTTCAAATGCTTAGGTGGGGAGGACAACTACATAGAAGAAATGCAATCTTCACAAAAATAACCGGCTTACATCCTCCAGAGCCATACAACTGCACTGAAGTAAAGCAAACTTTACAACAATGAACAGACGGGGAAGACTACTACAATAAAGAAAAGCAAATATTACAACAATAACGAATATCTCCTCCAGAGCCATACAATTTCATTAAAGCAAACTTTAAAAGAATAACAGAATAACAGTTTTAAAATATATAGAACCTTGAGACTTCGGAATTCTTCTTACATTGTCATGACGACATTCTTAAAATGAAGGAGAGATCTAAAGCAAAAAAAAAAAAAAAAAAAAAAAAAAAATTAAATTTAGGTGCAATCTTTAAAGCAGCCCTCGTTTCAGTTTATCTCTCCAAGGAGACCACAGTGTGGTGCTGATGACCCAATACAGATACAACGTAGAGCTCGACTGATGCAGTGAAAAGGAGCTGTCCAAGACAAAGAAAAAAGTACAACTGTTCAGACAATATTACAGTGAAAAAAAAATCAAGGCCTCGGATTTTTAAAAAATTATTGGTTATTCTGGATTGCTCTAGCTTATAATTATTCTAGATCTAGTCACCCTCTGCATAACTTATGCAAGACAAATTAAGAGTGGCAAGTTAATAAAAAAAAGCTTAACTTGAATGTTCCTACGGTTCCTTGTTGGCAAATATTTGAGTAGTGTTTACATTAGCAACCGCGCTAAAGAAGAAAAGGCGACGTCGATTTTGTTTTTGACATACTGAATAATCAAATCACTACTACTTTACTGTACAGAACAGAATGTTTCCAATGACGCTTTTGTTTTTACGCTGGAGTAAATCAAATTTCATTTAATTTTTTTTTTTTTTTTTTTTGGGGGGGTTAACTCCATCAAATAACATGTTTTTTAGGTTTTTCACTCCATCAGATAACATGTTTTTTTAGGTTTTTCACTCCATCAGATAACATGTTTTTACTTATGTTTTCATTTACTAAATAATATCAATTTGTTTTAAAAGCACCATCCGCTTTGAAAATCGAAAACCGCTGAGAACAGCCTTTAAGATGTTATTTGGACATCCTAACAAATTTGGGGTGAACATAACAAACTTTCAAAAGCATTTTTTTAGCCTAAGTCGATAACTTTTGATTGACTTTTTTTTGTACTTCGTGGGACACCGATCTTCTTAGCAGATCAAAATTCTCTAGACTTCATCGCTGTACATTGAGTGGTTTTGAAGGAGATGGCGGAGAAAAATCGAAGTTGCCTTTTGAAATACAGATAACATAGTAACAACCGCAGAGTACTTCCTCTCGTAGGTGAACAACAAAATAACAATCACGGAGTACTTCCTCTTCAGGTGGACTTACCACGACCAAGAAGTCGTTGCCGACAACGGGCTCCCAAGCATCCTTTATAGCTGTCTCCACATCCGAGGACAAGTCTCCGCCTGCAGGAAAAGGAGAGGAGTAGGAAGGGTTAAGTCAAGTGCAAGCTCATTTCTAGCGTCAGCACTAGCGTTGAGACAGACTGTCAAAGAGATGGACTCCCTATCTTTGGTCCCTAAAAAGATGCTACTTAGAGAAAAAAAAAATAAATTAAAAAGGAACATAATAATAAACTACCGAAGAAGAAAAAAACAACAAAACAAAACAAAACAAAACCACAATCACTTAACAGAAAGCATACACCAAAAAACGAATACGAATTAATAATTGGCATTAATTTAAATAGAATCTTACTGCAGAGGTCGAACAATTTCAGAATCGGGTAAAAACTGACAAATCTCTTTTTCTTCTTTCTCTTCTTATATTTAAAAAGAAATTCTATTTCATTTTTTAGCCTACCTATATCATAAACATTGCGAATTTGGAAAATTGACCAAATTATATAAATTCACCGCATTAGAACCTTCACCGATGACCATATAAAGCAGTGATTGTGGAATAAAACCATATTTTCTAACTGGAGATTAACTTGGAGGTGACATTTCATGTTGCAATGTTCAACCCGCACTGTGAGTAAGAGCATTTCTTACTTGGGGATAGACGCGACCTATGTTTCTAAAATTAGCTTGATGATAGGCGTCACGCGGTTGATACGGAAGCTCCAGTGCGCCGCAACTTACAGCTGCCCAGCAGGTCCCTCGCCGAGCGAATCACAGGTCTTCGTGACGACCTAGGCACAGCTGAGCGGCCTGGGGAGGCGGAACTGGCCTTCAGGTGCGGTGGATCAGGGTCTGGCTCTCCGACTAGCCCGCGATCATACACCCCACCCTTCCTCTGTAGACCGCTAACATGATGGTGATGGTGATGATGGTGGTGGTGGTGGTGATGATGGTGACCGGCTAGCTTGCGGCGGTCCTTGGGCGAGCTGAACACACTCGAGGAGGAGGTCACGGACACCGTAGAGCCTGCAGTTCCCCTCCTGTTGCCCCCGGCTGGACCAGACACCGAGGAGAGGCTGATGTTCCCGCTGCTCTCCATGGCGAGGTCCTTGCTCTTGGATATCCGGCTATTGGTGCCAGAGGTCGCCCCGCAGGCGAGGCTGGAGCCGTTGCCCTCCTCATCATGGCCGCCCGAGGAGGAAGGCCTGGACCGGTGTCTGGATCTCGCCCTGCTGCAGGGCAAGGGCAAGCAACCGCACGCCACACTGGACACCCTCGACACGCACCAATTTAGTTAACTCCACTTGCGTATCTGCTGGCTCTCACAGCTCGATATATTTTATTTTTTAATAAGTATATCTCAGGTAAGCATCTGGAAGTTATTCCAACTTCAGCTGGGGCCTGTTGCACCTTTAATAGAGCACTCACACCAAAGAGTAATAATTACGCAAAGACCTCTTTTGATAAATTCAATGCGAAAGTGTTTTCATTCCGCGCACATACAAGTGTTAAATCCAATGAGTCGAAGAAGCCAAACATTTTCGACGTGTTTTATATTTCTTCTCACGAAATAACCAACTCGCACTGTATTTAAAGTACAAAAACAGAATTATCAATAATTGTTCGGGGAGGAGGAGGGGGGAAGATGAAGGGCTCTTATCTGACTAATTTACCAGGACAAAAGATGTGGCACAAGGAAGTGAATGGAGTCAGCCAGAGAAAGGTACGAGATGACGGAATAAAAGAAGCATACCACGAAAATTAAAACCGTTTTGATATGAAGCGTAGCGGGAACAAATGCACATAATATGGTATTCATTGACATTCCTTGCCACATTATCTCTCTTTTTTTTTCTTTTTCTTTTTTTTTTTTTTTGAAACTACCACCTGGCCATTAACACCCTTTGATAAGGCACCAAGGCTTGTGGCACACGTCCGTTATTTGTTTAGCCACCAGCGACCGTTGTAATGTACAGTACACGACGATAGAGCGGAACGTGTCGTTGCGCCAGCTGTCGTGACTATTTCGGTCTGTTTTATTTCCGCGCACGAAGAAGCGCAAAGGTGGGGTTTAAAACAGTTATGAAAAACTGGGGAAGTGGGGATACCTGGAGGCCAAGCAGTAGCTTAATTAAACTCCAGACCGACAGGTGAAAGATAGGTATGGACCGCTATATCAGATGTAAACATTCATTTAGCAACCTCTACAGAGCGGAGCATACAGATTTGGGCAAAATCCCAAGACTTGGACGAGATATTTGTCAGTATATCTCAGGGATTTCGGTTCAGTTGGAATCCAATGAGAGACACTCGGATTTCCAAACCACGAGAATCGGGGTTCGAATCTTGCCTTGTCAGGTGTGCTGACGATACGTAAGAGAGACCTTCGCACACATTTCCTGAGCACGTGCTTGAAATAAGTATCATAGTTTAACCCTCATCCTGCTAACGCGGTTAGCCACAGATAGGGCCGAAAACTGTACCACCCTCATCCTGCTAACGCGGTTAGCCACAGACAGGGCCGAAAACTGTATCACCCTCATCCTGCTAACGCGGTAGCCACAGATAGGGCCGAAAACTGTACATGACTATCCTATAAAGGCCTGCACCATTTGATATTAAATTATTGATTAATGCATACTGACTTGCAATGGTGCATAAGTAAACTTGCGCTATAGGCACTTTAGATAATATCATACTAACTGTTTTCAACTCCGCCCCATACACAACCCTCTTGGTATTTAAACAGAAGGAAATTTTGAAGCTTCTCAGACCCTTGAACCCAGCCGTCTTGTTTTGTGTTCAGGCATTTTACGTTTCGCGTTGTCCTCTAACATATCAAAATGCAGTTATCTGGCAAAGAGGGGAAAAATGGGTGGCTGTTCAAAAATAATGCTGGTGATTCTGTATATGTCCCTCAAACAAATAAAAAAAAAAAGTTTACATATGGATGTAAAATATAATGAACGATCAAAATATATACATATTTTTTTTTGGCTTGAGAAAAAAATTTTTCTCCCCTAAAAATAAGAAGCTCAATTACTTATTATCCCCTGTGAACCTCTCAAGAGTTTATGCGGAAAATGCAGAATAACATGGAGCAGCAATCCAGCCAGATTTTAAAGCCACTACTTTCATAAAATTAAATCTTCATAGAGGAAGTCCAGCGTTAACCACGCCAGTACAACGCGCCCATGACAAATACATGTGTACCTAAGCACCAGAAATTTAATCGGGAAAGGAAACAGACAGAATCAGTTCTAAAACTGTTAAGACAGGGTCTGAGGGACGGGTCTAGACCAGTTGAATCATGCTGCCTGGCTTCTAGCGGAACTCTGGGTCAACTGAACTGAAACTAAGGTCAAGGACTTCTAGGACATATGCTGCAGCGGCACTCAGATACAGATCTATAAAAAAAAACTTGCTTTAATTCCTGATGACTTGGACCACCATCTTCAATAGAGCTGCGCAATGCCTGTAATATTTGACGAGCTAAAAAAAAAAAAAAAAAAGGCTAGACTTCCACTGACGTAATGCTGGTAATTTCCATAGTGTGCTCCAAGCTTAGCCGTACCCACTCGAAGACCTTAAAAACTTTTTAAATAATACTGAATTAATTTGTATTTATCAATCTCGAAAGATAGTTTCCCAACTAAACCAAACTAAAAACGATGAACATATTGGATGATGGATAAGGAACTCTTCATTGATAAACATAGGTTTATGCAAGATTTATTCTAAGATTGTAGATAGAGAACAGATGGGAATGAAATATTCAAATATACGCATGAATACATAAATAAGGAGAGTGAGAGAGAGAGAGAGAGAGAGAGAGAGAGAGAGAGAGAGAGAGAGAGAGAGAGAGAGAGAGAGAGAGAGAGAGAGAGAGAGAGGGGGGCGAGAGAGATAGATAGATAGAGAGAGAGAGAGAGAGAGAGAGAGAGAGAGAGAGAGAGAGAGAGAGAGAGAGAGAGAGAGAGAGAGAGAGAGAAAAGGAGAGATATTTGCAAATCCACTGGCAATGCTCGGTCACCGTGTATGTTTCATTTTGGCGCATCCATAATGATTTCTTATTGCATAAAATCAAGATATGGGGGTAGCCAGAAAACGGAAATTAAGATGCACATCTTCACAGCTGATGGTTTGCCACCTGTTTGGATAGTGCGTACTGACACCTCTTCGATCAACATGAGGAGGGTCAAATCCGAAGCGCACTGGGCCTACAGGTCCCTATCGGGTCCTTGCTAATCTTTACAGAACCAGGCCGCGTTTCGCTTCCACTCAAATAGAGTTTAAAACTGTTAGACCGAAAGCATCTCTCTCTTTCTCTCTCTCTCTAGCTCTCTCTCCCTCTCTCGCAAGGAGGAAGAAGTAGCGACTGAATCAACAGTGCAAAAGCCTCAACGTTTAAGTCACGTGGGAAAGAGTGCGCAGTGGCTGCCCTCAGTATGAAGTGATCAGCACGTTTTGGAGAGCTCACGCTAGTCCGGTCAGAACGAACACATGGGCCCTTCCTCTTCTTACCAATCCAGTTAGGAAAACTGAGTGGATGCGACCCCTGGGATTTTTTTTCTTTTTTCTTTTTTTTTTTTTAACTGGAGGCAAGATTAGATCAGCAGGGCCAATTTTACCCCGCCTCCCACGAACAAACTGCGTGCATTTGTTTAAAAAAAAAAATAAAAAACAAGAAAGAAAGAAAAATGATGAGGGTAGTCTATTTTTTTTAAACGGTTTCCGTTGAATTTGCCTCAAGTGTTACACCGGGACAGGGGAAAGCAGCAGGTGCGTATACCTGTGCGATCGTTACATCTTACTCTAACACTGGGACGATGCGAATATCTAAATCTTGAGAATTTCATTTTTCTCCCTTCTGCTCACAATTTATACAATAATTCTCCACACTTGATGTGTATGCTAAGAAAAAGGACATAATTAATATTCTCGACCTAAATTCCCTTTAATGTTAACAACCCATCATATTTCCAGTACTAAACAATAGAATCAACCCATCCTTTCATTCGTTGCCTTTGTGCTTGGCAAAATGAGTTTTGAACCAGCTCAGTATCTTAAAAATTAAAAACATCGCCTCATCTTGAAAGTATGTAACATATAAGTAGATCTAGCTCTTCATGTAATGACCACAGTCGTTTTCTAACCCCAGTTTCCATCCTTACGAAAATGTTTGTGTTTGTGAGTTAAATTGGGATCTTTTAAGCTAATTTGGTTGTTCACATGGAAAGACCGACTCAAGCCCCAAGTTAAAAGTTATTTATGGGTATGGGTGTGAACTAAAGCATTTAGATCTCGATGTGTGTGGCCATTCCTTGTTCTCGCGAAGATGAGAAATAACTAAATTAATCACACACTCTGTATCGATTGATTTTTAGGAGCTATTCAAGGCTTACACGTAAAACCAGTAGATCACTATCTCAATGTTAAGATCACGCACATATTTACAACCAACTTTGATTTTAAGATTTTAAGGAGCTTTTACAAAAGGAGACGTCCTTTACAACAACAACAACAAAAAAATTAAAGCATTCGTTGCGACTTTACAAAGATCTGAATGCTCAATCAGCTCTTATGCTCCTCCTTTCGAAATCGCGAAGGCGAATTCCTTTATTATTGAATCACGTTCTGCAAAACAAAAGACACTTCCCTTAAACAGCAATCTTCCATCCGGAAAAAAAAATCGAATAGAAGATCTGCGAAGTTCATCCACCTGAAATCGCACACAACCACAGGCTGAAAGACTGAAGAACTTTACCGCATTTAACACCCTTGAGATTAATTTTGTTCCACACAAACAAGAGGGGGGGGAAAAAATTTTTCCGGCGAGAGATCAACTCGTTCTCTTGGACTGAGCAGATCCTTTAAAATTATCACATCGTTTGGTTTCCAAGACAGCAAATGACTGGAGAACAGGACCAGGAGACAAGTCCGCTCGGCGGCAGGCTAGAATTACAGCGGACTAACGAGCTCTAATCAAATAGGACGTGGAGAGAGAGAGAGGCTGTGCACAAGGCCACCGATGGATCTATCTACATCTAGATCTAGACTCCATCACCCATCGCCTATCACCTATCAGCCGTGAGGCTGGATCGGGTTGCTGTTCGAGTCGAAGTTTTTTTGCGTCACAGTCAAGGACATCAAGGTCCGCGCTGTTACTTTGTTAAGAGTAGACAGGCTTGTCGTCGAGTGTGGAAAAATCGTATAAGCTTAAAAGATGCCCGGCTCAAAACAGTGTGCCCGCCAGGCCTGAGGTGAATGTGAGGGTGAGGTAAAGTCTCACAGGTAACGGCTAATCCGCGTCAGTCTGTCTCGTCATCACAGAACCCTGCGCCTACACCTAGATCTACTTCCAAACGCTCCATGTATAAATGACGCATTTCGAGCTTTACATGGCTTATGATAAGTAAAAAGAATGAGTAATACAAATGGAGAGGGCAAATGGAGGGAAAAGGTGGGGTGAGCGGAGCAGGTGGGAAATAATAAGAGACAAACAGGCAGGCGCACAGAAAAAGGGCAAAGATGTTGACGAAGAGGCGGACAGAGGACTGACATAGAACGGATGAAACCAGAAGGAGAGAACAGTAGGGAAAGGAAGCAGAAGGGAAACAGAGAAACCAAAAACTATTTTTTTTTTTTTTTGAATGAGGCAAAAACGATAAACCAAGAATAATATGGAAAAGAAGTTCTATGGGAGGGAGAAACACTGACGTAGAATCATATGGTACAATAAACAGGAGACAGAGTCACACAGCGGAGATAGCTCAGAAGAGAACAGCATTCTCTTCCTCTTGCAATTAAGGTTCTCTCAGTTTGAGTGGCAAAGTGTCGTCAGATTTAAAACAAACAAAACACCTTGTGACTGAGATATATATCTAAACTTAGCAGCTTCTCTATCCTGTTTACACACAGATTCCATTGTTCTAGGAATCTTGAAATGTGGCAATAAGATACGGGTTAGAACACATATCTATTGTGTGGCATAATCATCAGGTATTTGTTCCGCGCAGTTCGAGACCAAAGGATTTAGGATAACTCTGGATCAATAATTAAGTGACATAATCTTTCGGTGTTTTTCCGCGGATAAATATGTGGACTAATCACCCGATGTTTTGCCGTGCATAAAAAGTTTGTGGCCTAATCATGGGGTGTTCCTCCGCAAATAAATGTGGCCTAAACATGAAGTGTTCCTCCGCGGAGAAATATAAGGCCTAATCACCAGGTGTTTTTTTTTTTTCGCGGATAAATAATTATGTGGCTTAATCATCGAGTGTTACTACGCCGATTAAATGTGGCCTAACCATCAGGGCTGGTGTTCCTCCGCGGATAAATGCCTTACCATCAAATGTTAGTCCGCGGATAAATGTGAGGCCTTATCATCAGGTGTTTCCTCCACGGATAAAAATGTGGCTTTACCATCAGGTTTTCCTTCGCGGATAAACGCCTAACCATCAGATGTTTGACCTGAACAGTCTGAGCCTTGAGGCTGTCGGATAACTGCGGACTCAAGATTTCTTCTCGCCCGCTGCCTTACAGATCCTTTCTTAAATTTCATTCATTATTCTATCTTTCCGTGAACTTTACTAACACAAGCGCTCGCGCATATCTCATGTACCGTCGTTACGGTTACCTCAAACAATGGCGGCAGGTTCGAGGAATTGTGTCGTAAGATTAGATTAACGTAAGTATTGACAGTTGAGCCATGTTAATTCGCATTACTCTCGCAGCAAGTGAAAATTTATCTTCAGTATTAATGGCAAAATATACAACTGCTGTATACTCTCCACATACACGATGCAGCAAGGCGCTCTGAAGAATTGAAGCGAGTCATACGGTCTTGTTCGTGCCAGGCCCACGCTGAACTATTCTACACTTTACCTGTTGAACTGATCTAACAGGCTATAGATTTACCTCTCTTAGTTACAAAGACCGATCCGCAGAGCTGGCACTCAGGGCAAAACATCAAGATGGGATTTCATAAACTCTTAATCATCAACCCACATTAATACACGCTCATAACCACACGTTTATTTTTTTTTTCGAAGAGTTCAGAGCGATGAGCTCGAGTTTAAGGAAAAGAGTAAAAAAGAATAGCTTACCGACAGTGTCTTATCTTGGGGAGGCAGGCACACGGGGAGTTGTTTATCACGCCACACAGTTTCAGCGTTACTTTCTTTATGCTTTACGACGTATTTTGAGAGAGAGAGAGAGAGAGAGAGAGAGAGAGAGAGAGAGAGAGAGAGAGAGAGAGAGAGAGAGAGAGAGAGAGAGAGAGAGAGAGAAAGAGGGGTGGGGGGTGGGGTGGGGGAGGGGGTGGAAGGCGAATTACGCAGATCAGTGATATTGTACATTACTGGCGGCTTTCAATTCATTTTATCAACTTATTAAAGAACAAAAAGCTTTGACAGGCTCAGAATACAAACATTCTTGTCATTAAAAAAAAATATAAATTTTATTAAAATCATGATACCAAGGGACTAGTAACAACAATAATTAACAACACGTTCGCACTCTCTCTCTCTCTCTCTCTCTCTCTCTCTCTCTCTCTCTCTCTCAAACAAATTCACAGATCTTGTAGACAGTGAGCGGCAGTGGCTGAATATTAAATAGAGCTCCTATCTACACTGCGGGCTTCAGTGGTACCAGCATTAGAAGTCGCTTCAATTACTTCAAAATACGTAGCGTCGTCAATCAATATATCCCTCAATCAAACAATCTGTCAATCACTCGCATTGGGATATTGAAAAAAAAAATGGATTTAACCTAGAAAAGTTCCACAAAGTTTATTAAATCATTCCTTTCTCAAAAGATATTTGTCTACACCCCGAAAAATCTGTTCAAGCACTATGTACATACAATAAAATAATCTTAACACACGCCATTTCAATTCGATAGTTCTTAGCCAGATTGTAAGACGTTAATTCTCAACACACTCCGTTACAATTCAAGATGCTAACCCACTAGTTCTAGACATGCCCCACTTTAATTTGACAGCTGCTAGTCCGATATTTAGGCATTGATTCTGTACATACTCCATTATTATTTGAAGTTGCTAGCCAGATAGTAAGGCACCAGTTCTACTCACAGTCCAGTTCATATCGATAGCTGCGAGTCAGATGGTAACCCACTAATTCTTAACCAAACAATGAACGAACAAGAGCTGACTCATATCAGAAAGAGTAAGATTTGTCACACACCGAACAAGGTAGGTTTCAGTTTACAAACATATAAATTGTCCTTTACCAAGGGTCAAACTAGCAGCAGGTTCTCTAAAAAGCCAGCACGCCAACACGTCATGACTTTGACGAAACAATCAAAATATGAGAAAAAGAAGGCATTTACTGGAGTTCAGCGAATCTTTCTCAGAATTTGATTTAACAACCTGCCAAAGTAAAAAAAATGGTCCGAGTATTGTGCGAGGTTGATCGGCAAATAGATGATGAATAAAAATAATTTTAGAACACCGTCCGAAGATTTCAATTTGCTTAAGGATTGGACATATTTCCCCAGTCTGCTAAAACGTGTATTTAGCTCTTGGATTTGGCGCAAATTTCCACCCAGCAGAAACCTGTATATAGCAAACCTATCTCGGCTGAAGCCTGAATTTAGCTCAAGGGTTTGACGCAAAACCCCAAGCCCGGCCGGCTGAAGCTTGTATTTAGCTCTAGTGTTTGACGCAAATCCCGCGCCGGATGAGACCTGTATTTAGCTCAAGGGTTTGACGCAAAACCCCAGCCTGATGAAGCCTGTATTTAAGTTCAGGTTTCAACGCAACTCCCCAACCGCCTGAGCCCTGTATTAAGCTCTAAGCTTTGGTGCAACTCCCCAGCCGCCTTAATTTCAGATGACCCTCAGATGACCCTTCTGCCAGCAAGCTCGGTTGAAGCCTGCATTAAATTCAAGGATTTAAAACAACCACCAGAATCGGTTGAAACCTTTGTTTGGCTGAACAATTCGTCACAACTATAATACAGGTACCAGAAATGGCTAATGTAGGTGTGTTAAGCTCTCAATTCGCAGCGACCCTGCAGCCACATATACGTAGCTCGCTCAAGAATACGGCTCAACACTCCAGTGGGCATTTATACAAAGGTATAACAGGCACCTGTGAGGAACGCCTCCCAGGGAGAGAAATGTCCTTGGTTGTTGCAGGCGCCATTCAAGGTGTTCTCAGAAACACATACACGGCGGATCCTGGTCTGCCGCAGGCGCCATTCAGGGTGTTCTCAGAGACACACACACACGGAGGATCCTGGTCTGCCGCAGGCGCCATTCAGGGTGTTCTCAGAGACACACACACGGAGGATCCTGGTCTGCCGCAGGCGCCATTCAGGGTGTTCTCAGAGACACACACACGGAGGATCCTGGTCTGCCGCAGGCGCCATTCAGGGTGTTCTCAGAGACACACACACGGAGGATCCTGGTCTACCGCAGGCGCCATTCAGAGTGTTCTCAGAGACACACACACGGAGGATCCTGGTCTGCCGCAGGCGCCATTCAGGGTGTTCTCAGAAACACACACACACACGGAGGATCCTGGTCTGCCGCAGGCGCCATTCAGGGTGTTCTCAGAAACACACACACGGCGGACCCTGGTCTGCCACGGGCTGGAGCAGGGCAAGTCTAAATTTATTGAGCTTCAAAAACATGGAAAGCCAAGGGGGCTCTCACCTTCCACCTAGCCCCTCGCAGGTGCCGGCATAAGTGGGTCTCCGGACCTTGTTACGGCCCTCTGAAGAGAAAGAAGTTCCCTGATGCGCATGGATTTGAACACCAGATCAAAAAGCGGGAACTTATTGCCCTTTGACAATTCTGGTCAGTCTTCATTATGCCAATGCAACCATACCTTAGACCGTGCATAAGGCCTTCAGCCCTCGTAAGTCCATATTTAAAATATAATTCGACAAAAACCTTCAGTCGCCTTAAGCTTGTATACAGATTTGACACAACTCTAAGGCAACCAGGACCAGCTGAAGCTTCTCTTTGACTCATGGGTTTGAAAAAACAAAACAAACAGCCTCAGAGCATATTACACATGAGTTTGCCACAGCCTTTAAGCCCAAGTATGCATGTATTTAGAATGCAGATTCGACAAAATCGTTCAGCCGCCTCAGGCTTGTATATAGGCCAAAGACTTGACACATCCAAGGAGCAACCAGGACCAACTGAAGCTTCTCGTCAATTCATGGGTTAAAAAAAAAACCAACTAAAAACAAAAGCTTCAGCGGGCATTAGCACAAAGATTTGCCACCATCTTTAAGCCCAAGTAAACCTGTACTTAGAAAATAGATTCAACAAAAACCCTCAGCCGCTTTAGGCTTGTATAAGTAAGACATAAAATTGACACACCCCTAAGGCAACCAAGACCGGTTGAAGCTTCTCTTTAATTCATGGGTTTGAAAAAATCCGTGCAATTATATCCGATGCCAGTCTCTGCCAAAGAAGAGGCTTGGAACAGAATGTGGGGGAAGATGCCTATCAACCAAAAAAAAAAAAAAACCTCAATTGCAGGCATAAACATGAGAGCTCCAGGTAGCAAATGGTGCTCAAATTTTCAAAAAAAAAAAAAAAAAAAAAAACCATATGCGAGATACAACTTAAACTATGTGCATTCTACACCCAGGCAGAGTCCAATTTATCCACACAATAATTCTCAAAGTTGGCAAAATAACGTCATGCTTCTTTTCAGCGTGTATTGATCCCACGCTACGATTCTGCGACAGCGAATTCTTGAGGATTATCCACAATCGCAGTTTTGTGGCCATTAAGTCCAGAGCCTTTTGTACAAGTCTGTCTTTCCCGCAAATTTTAAAGCGTTTTCTGTAAGCGATCGGTAAGGCAAAATATAGATACACGGACCTTTCGAATGGAAGAAGATATTTGGAAAGAAAGAGAGAGATAAAAAGATTGTAAGAGAGGTAGAGGAGAGAGAGAGAGTGAGAGAGATAGATAGATAGAGAGAGAGAGAGAGAGAGAGAGAGAGAGAGAGAGAGAGAGAGAGAGAGAGAGAGAGAGAGAGAGAGAGAGAGAGAGAGAGAGAGAGAGAGAGAGAGATTACGACGTTATTGAGGCTGTTTCAGATCTCGCACAGCTGATTCGCACAAGGGTAACTTCAAATACCTGTCCAGGTGGTGAACTTGGGAAGATTTCACGAAAAAGATAGAAGAGAGAGGAAAAGATAAAGCTAAGAGAAAGGCGTACTCGGCGGCTTGTCTGAACTTCGATAGGATTAAAAAAAACCAAAAAGCAGAATGTACAATTTATTTACAAATAATGCGAGTTTGGCTAAGAAAGAGTGCATTTTCCCTTCTTGATTCTGTGTTTAGCGACTGCTGAAAAATATCAGGCGACGTCGAAAATACATGTAGCGACCGTCGAAGTATACTACATAAAGCAGAGAATACATGTAGCGACTGTTGAAGTATTCCACATCACAACAGGAAAACATGTAGCGACTGTCAAAGCAAATCAGATTAAAACGGAAATTTTACAACTAGCGTCTGCTGAAGTATATCAGAAGGGAGCACATAATGAAAACGGCAAAAAAGGGTATGAATTGT
>JAWDGP010004106.1:320000-325000 GCA_033675545.1 Elysia crispata | reverse complement strand
TCCCTTAAAAGAATACAATACAGTGGAACCATCAACATAGGAAAAATTGAGAGATAAGAGTTTCTTCCTGATTTTTTTAATTGTCAGGGAATTTGGTTCTTTGATAAGTTTAATGTTCCCTAACTTCTCCAAAGAACTTAATATTGAGAATCTGGTATTTTGGGTTGATTTTAACATTATATCTGGCTACTTAAACCGTGAATCCTGATCCTCAGTCTAACTCAAGCCGATAAAAAGTACATTTTAACTAAACACTGTCCTCCTCAACTAGAGAAAAGACAAATATGACTCTATCTATGACTGGCAGACCAATGTTGATTTTGATAGTTTTAATGGTCTGATCCTCTGCCACTGTATGGCTTCAGATATCTATAACACCATTTACCATCTTTTGTTGGGCACCAATAAGTATGAAAGACCTAATAACTGACACCAACTTCATCCTAAGTTGATTACTTATTAGTAACAAGGAAAATATTGAACACCAAAGTCATAATTGCGGGCTATGAATAAAAATCAGAAGATGTTACAAAAACTACT
The DNA here is from genome assembly GCA_033675545.1 of Elysia crispata. Classification (NCBI taxonomy): domain Eukaryota; kingdom Metazoa; phylum Mollusca; class Gastropoda; family Plakobranchidae; genus Elysia; species Elysia crispata. Next base: position 324,460 of record JAWDGP010004106.1, on the reverse strand, counting down.
CACCTAAGTATTCCTGCAGTTTGTCGTACTTGGGCCCGTGCCTGAAACGCACCAATTTGAGCCTGACCAATTGACTTGTGTTGCGGAGCACCTCCACCGCCTGGTGGTTGCTGAAGCCCTGCAGGGAGTTGCCGTCCACCTGAATAGGGAATAATAGAACATTGTGAGCTAATCCTCAGTTTCATAGCAAAATGGCTACAAATCTAAAGTCTTGATCTACCCATGAGCTTTTACATAATGAAGCCAGTCACCCTCATATCAAACGACTGGTCTTCCAGAATTAAATTAATCAATTATTTTTTAAACTATAACCATATTTATGGCGCATGTGAACTTTTAAGTTTCATTTCAAAATGTCTAGTACTTCCCCCTTTTTTCTCCCAACTTTTTTCTCCTTTACCCAGAGAAAAGTTTGAAACGTCTACAAGTACATTTATTTAACACTGTGTATTCAAACTTGGACTGCTCTTATTTGATTTATTAAGACTTACCTCTTACTCAAAATTGCATAGCTAAAATTTAATATCCATAATATAATGTTGCAAAGTAATTTTAATGACATAGGCTAAAAAGGTTTTAAGGACTCCCTTAGATGAAGGTGAACTGAAAGAAAGCCTTGGACAATTTACATGATATATAACCCACTGTTAAACACTGCCTTTGTCTGACCTAGAAAGTGAAGATTATGAGGGCCAACCGTATAGCGCTTGAGATACTTTAAAAGCTACAATCATATCAGAAGTTTAGAGATTTCTACCACAGGCAATGCTACATGTTTAAAATGGTTATAGGAAGTATAAGAACTACATCATAAAATGATTCAGGTATACAACTTCCTGTCAATCAGAGCTGAAATTTCCATTTCATTTTCACGATCCAGGAATCTCAAGTCATGGAAAAGACCTTACCCTCTTATTTTTGTTAGGTGATATTCTCAGGTGTACAAGTGCATGCCCTTGCTCACAATGTAATCCTACATCCTAATTTACCGAAATGACAGAAAGGAACATGTGAAAACTGAGCATAACAGGACAAAGATACCTCAATAATCTGGTCATTGACATGGACTCTGCCATCAAGGGCTGCAGCGCTGCCCTCTGTGATACTTTTTACAAATATTCCTGAGATTTCATCTGAAAAGGGAGATAATTCATTGTCAAAATAATAATTATGCAAGGTTCTTTGTTTTCCTATCAAAACATCTTCAGCATCACCCTACCTCTTTATTTTCATTTTTTTTTCTCTAAGTGTTGTATAACACACAAAATTTTCCGTGAAAAAAATGTAAATAATCCAATAAGGATTATCAAAAGATGTAAGGCCATTGATGCAAAAAAAAATATAAAAATATTCCAATGGTTTAGCTATCCCTGCTACAACAAGATAAAGATTAGATAAAAAGATTATTAGTCTACAAAAATGTGCATCAGTTGCAAGGATTTTGTGTAAGATAGTATGGTATCACTCACCGGGAGTGTTGTCGCCACCCACATATCCTGCAATAGTGATTCCCAGACCATTACTATCTTTGAGAAGGTCAACCTCAAAAACATCCACATCAGACAAATCTTGTATCAACTCAGTCGGTTGCTGAAACACAAACGCAGTCTTTACCATAATAGCCTTGTACAAAATATATAAAATATGGCTGAAGAACATAAAATAATACTGTGAATGTAATGTAAACTAGCAAAATGGCTACAAATCTGAGATTTGGATCTACCTATGAAATAGGCGAATTTGACACGATGAACTCCTTCATGTTGAAAGTCTAAAGTGAAATCTGAGGACAAGTGCTATAACTTGTGACCACATATACCCATAAGGCAAAACTTTATCACTGTTGAATGTTTAGAAAAGAGAAAAAAAAACTTTTGCTCAAACTAGACAAGCCTTTTGTTGTTTGCGTTGTTTCTCAACATTTTCTGTCCATCTCTCTCAGGCCAATGGTCAGCATTGCTTCCGGCTATGACAACCAAGAGCTTACATCTGAATCTCTAAGCTGCTAGTCCAATGCTAGTTAGATATCAGATGATGTTTTTTTTTTTTTCTATTAGGACTCTTGTTAAGATTTTATACTGAGAAAGGATTCTTATTAGCATATTTCCTATGACCTTGAGTGAAATATTAAAAATATAGAATTTTTTTTTCAAAAATTAAGAAAAAAAATAATCTAGATTAAAAGGGAAAAAAACAATAGAGGAATTTCCATAAGGGGAAAAAAATCTATTAAGATCAGTTCAAGGTAAAAAAAACAAACATTAATGTGTTTGGGTCAGCCTGTTACCTTTGGATACTCTCAGGCCTTGTCTAGCAAAATATTTAAGCCCTTGAAAAGTAATACAGGCACCAGACCTAAGCTCCTCTCCTCCAATATCTTTCTTCAACAAAATTACAAACACCGACAAACAAACAAAACAAAAAAAACAAAAACAAAAAAAAAAAAGATAAAGGGACTCACTGGGTGGACCTGAACAGAACCCAGCATTGTCTGTTGCTGCTGCTGTATTTGTTGTTGCTGCTGTAGTTGTATTTGCTGCTGTAGATGGATGTTGTGAAGGTGAAGGTTATGAAGATGCTGCTCGTGCTCGCCCGCCTCCATGGCCATGACGGCGTTGAAGTGTTCCATGTGGTCTTCCAGCTGGTGAGTGGGAATTACCGGGGCGTGGGGGAGCTGTTGGGAGATTAGAGTCACTTGTAAGTATGAGATAACTGGGGAGTGGGGGAGCAATGGGGAGACAAGAGTCAGCTGTAAGTATGAGATCATTGGGGTTGGGGGAGCTGTGGTGAGATATAGAAACAATTGTAAGTATGAAATCATTGGTATTAAGGCGGCTGTGGGGAGATTAAAGTCTGTTGTAAGTATGAGACGACCAGGACGTGGGGAAGTTGTGCGAAGATAAAGAGCCAATACACCCGTTTAGTGCATAACGTAAACTACTTTTAGATTTGGAAAAACTCAGCAAAATAGTCTCTCAGGGTGTGGCCCTTTGAGCAACCCACCTGATACTGCGGTGGCTCCATGACGGACCTGGCCACCACCAGCCTCACGTGACTGCCTGACTGACGCAGCACCAGAGCCACCTGCTCCGAGCCCATGCCCCTGACGTTGACTTCACCAATCTGCAGGATGTGATCGCCGCTGTGGAGGTGGCCGTCCTACAGTGGAGCAAAATGGAGATGGAAGAATCGTTTACAATATCGCATAACATGAGAAGCGCACGAGTTTTTCCGTCTTTATGGCACATTTGCAAAACAATTTTTGTTTTAAAATCAAACCATGGTTACATTTTAGGATTTATTAAAGACTGGAACTTGATTGAGCGAGGCAAAGCCACAAGGCAATGTTCTTTTAGCGATCATTAGTGATCGTGAGTATTCCTTACAATCAAAAAACAATACTTCAGTGGCATTTTCACTCAAACTGGAAAAGAAAAGCCTGTTGGCTCGTAGGAACAGACGAAAAGAGAGTAGAGCTTTTTTAAAATGATATTAATATAAGAAAGTATAAACATTTAATTTGAAAATTACACTGGTTTAAGAAAAAGAAGTTGAAAAGACAGATGAAGCAGTCTTGCTGAAATGGGGTTGGCTCCTGCATAATAGCAATATATCCGTATATTTCAATGGTAAAAATTCCTTTGTCAAAAACATTTTTTATCAGATTATCCTACAAGGAAAAGATATTAACAGTTAAAATGTTAACAAAGATTGAGAATAGCCAGGAGTGAGTAAGGAGGAGAAGGACGAGGAGGTAGGTTTAAAAAAAAAGAGAAAGAGAAAATGAGAGAGAGAGAGAGAGAGAGAGAGAGAGAGAGAGAGAGAGAGAGAGAGAGAGAGAGAGAGAGAGAGAGAGAGAGAGACAGACAGACAGACACACACACACACACAGATAGAGAGAGAGAAAGATGAAAAGATAGAGATTAGCTATTTTAATGCTATCGATCTGCAAAGAATCCGATTTTAACAATGTCTAAGGTTTTTACTTTACTTATCAATTTTGATTACGAGAAAACTGGCCCTACATTAGCTCCAATCGATCAAGATTTGTGTCTCTCCCCTTGTTTGCACCTTGTTTCGTTTCTTTATATCCATGCCCCACGCCGCGGTTTCCTTTTATTAATTTTCCCTTCACTTGTAAATGCCAAATTGCGTGTGTCCCATTACGAAATGTCTTTATTCATGCTGCTTCTGTTGGTGGTCTTCTTAAAAAAAAAAAAAGGAATGTCTTTTTATGATTCCATTTTGTAATGAACTAAAACGCCAATCCCTTTCTCCAGGATGCAGAGCTATAATATTAACATCCCCTAAGTTTCAGTTTTTGAACATTGCTCGGTCTTTCCTCTGGGCGACATCAGGAGCTGCTGGATAAACGGCGAAGGACGCTAAGCCTGATGCTCTAATGGACGAACGTGATCCCTGTTCTCTGTATTTCTCTCTCTATCCCTCCCTCCCTCCCT
>JAWDGP010004106.1:265000-315000 GCA_033675545.1 Elysia crispata | reverse complement strand
CAGATATTAGTTTAATTGGTGGTCTGCACATGGGACGGCTGCCTGGACAATCAAATATTAGTCTGGTTGGCCCGCACAACGGACGGCTGCTGGCACGATGAGATATTTATCTGGTTGGTCCGCAAAACGTAAGGCTGCCTGGACAATCGGATATTAGTCTGTTTGGTCTGCACAACGGGCAGCTGCCGGCACATTGGGATACAGTATCATTCGAGAACTTTAGCCACAGTGGTCTATGCAATTCTTGAGTCGCTATTAGTGAGGCAAATGAAATGGATTTGTTTATTTATCTGTAGCAGGGTTGTTGTCTTCATCTCTTCACCATATTTTACTTTCAGGCCAAACTGCACATGCATGTATGCAGCGTGCGCGTTTCTTGATTTGCCGTTTAAAAAACCCGACGTCACTTCCTGACGTCTTTCTACTTCTAAATTAAAAAACCAACAAACAAACAAAAACAAAAAACACTACAGTTTTTTCCTTACCTAACTGCTCCTTAGAGTAATCAATATCGATCCTCAAATGAAAAACAAGTTCGAGCGCCGAAATACGGTCCTCTCAATAACTGACAGGAACAATAGTGTAGGTTCAGAAATGAGAAAGCAAACCCAAAGACAGCCCACATTTCTTTTCCATTATGCTTTTGTCCAGAACTGGAGGTATAACGTCTATGCCATTTCTTAATTTCGGTTGTTGGGAAATTAAAAAGTGTACTGTAACAGATGAGCTAAAAAATTGGCAAAAAATGCCCCAGATGTAATGAGTCAGAGTGAAAAAAAAAAAAGTAGTAAGGAGAAGATCATCGGTCTTCCAACTGACTCACGATGCAAATGAGATTTATATGAGATGCACCCTGGTAAGAAAAGTTTTTAACTGATCGAAAGCATAACATAACATGGGACAGGAATTTTGTTTTTAATTATAGCGACTAACTTAATTGAACTGTCACACAAAAGGATATGATGCCTGATTATAGCACCTGATTGACCGGTTAAGCTTACCGGCTCTGCTGCCAATATAGGCCGGTGGTGTTTGGCGCGTCTGATGGCCCTGTGGCCGTGTTCCTTCCTGCAAGGCCCAACATCACTGTTGCTCCGCCCTACTTCGTTGCTGCTCCGCAATTTCTCAGGGTGACTCCGCCCTACTTCACTTATGCCCCGCCCCACATCACTGTTGCACCGGCCTACCTCAATGTGAGCCCGCCCAGGCACGGCCCTGGTTGACAGGTGGGTTTGGAGAAGACCTGCACCTCTGGACGGAGAACTTCGAGTGAGTGAAGCAGGTGAGGGCGACGGCGTGGCTGGTGAAACTGAGGGTGGAGGTGGTGGCGGGGGCGGTAATGGTACCGTGGGCGGGGGCAGTGGACATAGACGGTGCCTGTGACAACGCCGCCTATTTCTGTGGTGCTGAGGATGGTTAAAGTCTTGCCCGTTAGTTTCGGACTGAAGCACCTCACTAGAACTTTCTCTCCAAGAACTCTCCGGGACATCCTGCACCTCCGCGATTGGCTCGCGGCTGTGACGTTTGCAGGTGTGGCGATGGCAACGCGCTTTACCGTCATTCCCGTTGCGAGCACTAGTTCTGCCGCTGCTGTTGTTCTCTTGCTGCTGCTGTTGTTGTTCTTGTTCTTGTTGTTCCTGTTGCTGATGGCGTGCCCTCATGTAGCACATGGCAGCGATGAGGGCGCCACAGAGAGCATCCTGGTAGGATCTCTCACCCGCCTCCATGCAACAAACAGTCCAGAGCACTATCCGCCCGACTCGGTGCTAACGCACATCAGTAACAGTTGGCCAGTTGTGTCGAACACGCGCTCACAAAAGTTCTATCTCATAAAATTAACACCCGGCATATATTTCTTGTCACAATTGAGATATGTGTAAGGGTTCTCGCGCACTCTCTTTCACATCTTACAAATAACTATTAGCAAATCCGTAATGTTGTTTTTTTTTTTTTTTTAATATGGATAAAAATAATTGAAAAACGTAGAAAATAGAATATTTCAACGGTAAATAATGAAACATTCTATGCAGAACTCAAGAGAATTAATCTCCTCGGAGGCGCATAGATGAAAACTCTTCAGAGTCATGTGCATCTATAGAAATTCAAAAGAGCCGGCGATGAGGCATTATTCGAACACATATAAATACACAAGATCAAGAAAGGTACAAAGAGCGACATTTCATAATATCCCATGAACCTTCTCTACTTCATAGATTTTACCATCGATGCGAACATAAAGGAATTAAAAAAAATAAAAAGGAAACTCCACAATAATAGAGAAAGGAAACCATTGAGAAGAAGGGGACAAAAATTTTGAGCAGTCTCTCGGCCCTTTGTCTCATTTTAGTCTTGAAAAAAAGGAGAAGGAAGAAGAAGAAGAAGAAGAAGAAGAAGAAGAAGAAGAAGAAGAAGAAGAAGAAGAAGAAGAAGAAGAAGAAGAAGAAGAAGAAGAAGAAGAAGAAGAAGAAGAAGAAGAAGAAGAAGAAGAAGAAGAAGAAGAGGAGGAGGAGGAGGAGGAGGAGGAGGAGGAGGAGGAGAAGAAGAAGAAGAAGAAGAAGAAGAAGAAGAAGAAGAAGAAGAAGAAGAAGAAGAAGAAGAAGAAGAAGAAGAAGAAGAAGAAGAAGAGGACGAGGACGAAGGGAAAAAAAAAAACCAACCAAAAACCACCAGGAAACAGAAACAAACAATAAACGATCAGAGTGAACTCGAAGTCCCAAAAGCATCTTTGCTAATGATCTTAATTTAATAACAACTCGAGCGTCTCTAATGACATAGATATCGATGTGGCCGTCATTTACAAAATTAATGGTGATTTAAGTCCTCTTTGTGAAAGTGATAAAAACAGAGGCATTACTGTGTAATGCCGGACTTTACTGTGATCACGCTGATGATGATGATGATGATGACGATGGTGTTGATGAAGGCGACACTGAAAAATGCCTTATCAGTTATTTACACTATGGGGATATCTCTCTCTCTCTCTCTCTCTCTCTCTCTCTCTCTCTCTCTCTCTCTCTCTTTTCTCTTTTCTCTTCTCTCTCTTTCTCTTCCTTCCTCCCCTCACATAATATTACGCTCTACGAAGATAACCTTCCGTAGAAATCTTCGACACAATCTAGATATCTATGAAACAGTCCGTTGACAATTTGAAAACCCGTTTTAACTGATCCACCAAAGAATTATATTCAACCATGAACAACATCTCCTCCTCATCCTCCTAACACAGGGCAGGGCTGACTGATGAGGCTCATAACTGATCTATCAAAAAAAATGACTCGAACCCACAGCATACAATCATTTCAGACATCGAGTGAACACTAGGCTACCAACTAGGTTACCAAAATTTTAACTGCGCGAGAGTGAGTGATAGAAAGAGAACGGTAGGACTTCGATTGGGTACGTATATATATATATAAATGAAGATATGATATAAGATATATGATGCCGTAGTTCGTTTTTGTTTTTATTTGTAATTCATTGTGAGAAAATGATTTACACATACTTGAGGCATTAATAAGTTCTATATATGGCCAGATCAAACGAAGCCCTCTTTAGTATGATAGAGGTAGCGCACCCATCAGGAGGTTTTTTTCTTCAAGAAAACTAGTAGTAATTTCAGGCTCACAACGTCCAATCAACTTTCATAACTCAATGAATTCTCATACACATTCATGACCTCCTGAGAACTGAGGTATAATAGAAAGATGTGTAATACGAAGATAATCCGCAGGTAAAGCGTGTGATATTGATGTATTTACAGCTATCATCTTCTGAATCAATCTGGGACACTCGAAACCCTTGACATGACCCGGAGTTAGTGCACCCCCTGACTACGTGCGTTTACTGTGATTTCTACACAGAATAAAACATTAAAAAAAACCTTTTCGATATATTGATCGCTTGCTCCTGTGTTACAGACACAACAGAACATTACTCAGACTACAGTAAAAAAAATACATAAGAAATGGAGAAGAAAACGTTTCACGCGCGAATTGAAGGAAGAGAGGGAGAAAGGAATCAAGTGAGGGAGGGAGAGAGCCAGCGGGAGAGAGAGAGAGAGAGAGAGAGAGAGAGAGAGAGAGAGAGAGAGAGAGAGAGAGAGAGAGAGAGAGAGAGAGAGAGAGAGAGAGAGAGAGAGAGATTTTAGGAGGGGGGGGGGGCGCGAGAGGGGGCAATGGAGGTTAAAAAAAATTTTGGAGAATACCATGATGGTTTTTATTGAAAGGACAGACATAGACGGAGCAGCCTTCTTTACAACAACAAAAACAAACCCACAATGACGGCATTAGAGATGATGGTCAAGAGGATGATGACAAAGATGGTGGTGAATATATTGATCATGGCTGTTTAGAGAAGGGGAACAGGAAGGAAGGGTCAGTAACTTCAATCCAAATTACATATTAGTGTACTGTGGAAATTCTTGACTCCTTTAATATTAAAAAAATGTATGGTAATTTCATGTTGGAGTTTTAACAACTCAGTTTAAGAACCAAGCAGAAATGGTCAGAGATGAAAGATAGATAGGTAGATACATAGATGGATAGAGTGTGTGTGTGTGTGTGTGTGTGAGAGAGAGAGAGAGAGAGAGAGAGAGAGAGAGAGAGAGAGAGAGAGAGAGAGAGAGAGAGAGAGAGAGAGAGAGAGAGAGAGGAAGGAAAGAATTTGAAAAATAATACCCTGAACATGTATTACTGGGCACCATTGAATTTTTGGACAGAAACCCAAAGGGACCCTATGGCACATCACACCGGAGTAAAAGGTTAGTCCTGCTTACAAAAAGGAGAAGAATGATAGAGAAGCTACTGGAAGGCGGTGACCATAGTAACCATTAGAGACTGACAAATGTAAACAAAGAGCACAAATTAGTGAAAGAACCCGTCGTCAGTGGCAGGGCAGACGAGAGAGAGAGAGAGAAAGAGAGAGAGAGAGAGAGAGAGAGAGAGAGAGAGAGAGAGAGAGAGAGAGAGAGAGAGAGAGAGGGAGAAGATTTAATTTTAAGAAAATAAACAACTTGTTAAACTTCTTCAAAACATATTCACAGTTAATATACGCGTTCAAACAAACCCTGAATATTTCAAAATTTTTTTTTAGACATATTCTACCCAAAAAAGCTAACCAAACAGTTCTTGTAGCAGAAAAAGACTTACAATACTGAATTATTCGTAAGCACACCATAACAGCCAACCTTTGAGCCTTCACACAGCAGTTGCAGGTCAGTAACAATCATGAATCATAAGTTAATACACCATTACAGCAAATCCAAAAGCCTTTACACAGCAATAGAGGTATGAAACAATCGTGAATTATTAGTTAATATACCATAACAATAAATTAAAAAGTTAACAATAGTGAATTGTTAGTAAACACACCATAACAGCCAATCTTTGAGCCTTCACGCAGCAGTAGAGATATGTAACAATCGTGAATTATTAGTTAACACACCATTACAGCAAATCCAAGAGCCTTCAAGGAGCAATAGAGGTATGTAACAATCGTAAATTCTTAGTTAACACACCATTACAGCCAACATTTGAGACTACGCAACAGTAGAGCTCTGTTTCAATCGTGAAATATTAGTTAACAAACTATATCAGCATATCTGGGAGGGAGCAAAAGAAGGTAGTAACGATCCACTGAAATTTATTACGCCCTGTACCACAGACACCTAGACACACGTTGCGTGCATAAAATATAATTATAAATTTATCTCAATGGCTCAATCTATGCAATGTCATAACGGGGCCTCTAGAGAGCTTGAACCCATAGCGTAGCCGAACACCCTCCCCTCCAACGCATTTGAGGGAAGCAGATAAATGATTTGCCGAGGAGTTTCTTTGGTCGCCTAGTATAGGTCCTTCACAAAGCAATATTTGACCTATCCAGAGTATGAAATAGGCCTCCGTCGGGCAGACGGAACTACAAAATATACAGACGGTGCGGGGGGCGCAGGCATGAAGAATGCCACTGCAGATATTAATCAGACCGTTCTGACCCCACAGCAATCGGAGGTTCTGGCTGGAGTAGGACGTTTGGAGAAGATTCAGATATCTCTGAGTAATGTGAACAGAAAAGATCTTTTTGAAGCCAGGTTTTAAATACTTAAGTAACAGGTAATAAATACTTAAGTAACAGGTGGAGCTTGCATGGTTGGTTGAGTTTTCTTTGGAACTTGCGTTTCAAATAATTCTTAGGTGGTGAGTCCAAAGGTTAAACAAAATCCTGACGAAATCACGAAATTTCCGTTTTGAATAAAGGAACAGGTGGGAAAAATTGAACTGAGAACAGACCCACTGGGAGTGCATTTCCCACGCACTCTTAACAAAACTCGACCCTCTGAAGGTTATCAAGCTCTTTGCCTTCTGAGATTGGCGTCAAAGACTATAGTAGACCAACAGATAGGGCGAAAAAAGGTAAAGACACCAGAAAATAGAAACAGAATGGGTGGGTCTCGAACCCGCACCTCTGTCTGTTCTGCCTTGCCGAAGCAAGATCAGGGCATGCTAACCGAAACGTTGGTTCTGGCCGAGCGAATTTCATGCTGATTGAATAGACTGGGCACCTGTTTATGAGATGGTCAGTTTCGGAGAGTGGAGACCCGACTGAGGTAACTCTTGATCTGCATTAGTGGGCAGTGAGCAACAACCTTGACCGCATCCTGTCCACACCTGGGCCCATCAGGTGAGGAGAACCCTCGGTAAACAAACATCGGAGAATCCGTGAATGCCTGCCTGGTGTCTGCGGGTAGCATCAGCAAAGTGGGAGAGGGTTCAACAAGCCTAGCAGGTCTTCAGGATCGCTCCGTTAAGTCGACGACCTCTGTTTTATAGCTGTGCACTAAACGCATCATGTTCTGTCTTAACCGTATGGATTCAGATTAAAACTCCTTTCTTAAGTTACGCCAATAAGCTAGCATGTGAACACGCAAAAAAAACAAACAAAACAAAAAAAGGCTGAAGAATCTTCACAATCGCTGGCGAGACACAAACCTAGAAGAATGCTCACTAAAAAATAGTTCGGGATCTGAGCGACTAGCGCTGTGTAACTTAACAACAGTAAGTAGCATCCATTAGAAAACCGATTTAGCGATTGTTTATAAGAGACATTTAGGCATCCATGTACTAATTCATATATCCGTCTCGCGACGCGCACAACTCTCATCGACTGGCTCTAGCGATAACATTCAAGATTCAAAATAGAATGGCATAAGGCAACTGGCAATCAATAACGTGGCAAAGGTAATAGTGTATCTTGCAATTATACACCCAGCCGCAAAAACGCACTTCATTTGCTCAAAGCAAGGGAACAGAGAAAACATGCAGGCACGCTTTACTGCAGTGATATGGAGGTGGGGGGAGGGGGGGGGGGGGGGCGGAGATAGATAGATAGATAGATAGAGAGAGAGAGAGAGAGAGAGAGAGAGAGAGAGAGAGAGAGAGAGAGAGAGAGAGCGAGACAGACAGACAGACAGACAGACAGATAGAGAGACAGACAGAGACAGAGAGAGAGAGAGAGAGAGAGAGAGAGAGAGAGAGAGAAAGAGAGAGCGAGACAGACAGATAGAGAGACAGACAGAGAGAGAGAGAGAGAGAGAGAGAGAGAGAGAGAGAGAGAGAGAGAGAGATGATTGAGTTCCTGATAGCACGGGGAAGGTGAGGAGAGAGTAACGAAATTAGAGGCAGCCCCTCATAGCATTAAGCCATTATTTCATTAGGCTGAGCTCTGAGTGAAGCTCTAGCACCAAGAGCGATAGAGCGGGCTTTAGCATGCTGCTCTACCGCGGCCATTCAAGCAGCTTTAAGTGCCTCAATTAGTTCACAATAATTATATTACTGAAATCTTGGACAAATTTGCTACTCCCAGCATAACAAATGATGGAGTCTAATTTAAAATATTGGTGGTATAAGTTGCGTTTTTAGAAAAGCTCAAATATATATATATATATATATATATATATATATATATATATATATATATATATATATATATATATATATATATATATATACATACACAAATTTATTTAATTTTTTTTTAATTTTTTTTTAATGGGGAATCATAATCGAAAAAAAGAAAGAAAGAAAGAAAATAAAAAAATTACAAATATAAGCAATAGTTATTCAATTTCATAGATTTCACCTTCCATCTCGTAACGAGTCGAGCAATTAACAATCATATGTTATGATTCTTCCATGTTGCTCAATGGTCTTTCATATTGTGTTATACCTCTCTACTTCAAACAGAATCGCACATCACCTTCAGGTTTTATTCATAATAATTATACCTACAATAATTTTATTAAATAACCTGATTTGTTACGGTATCCTTTTTTTCTGCCATATTTTATACTCCCAATATCTTATGATCATGAACCACATATATATAGAGGACTCAGCTGAGACATGTTTTGTATCCCCTAATTCTTCCTTGTGATGGACTTGACTGCTAAGATAAAATTCAATATTTCCACTGATAGGCTGTAATCTTTCTCAAAATCCATAAAAAATATACATTTTCTGAAAGGGGCTAAGCAACAGATATGTTGAACAGTAAGCAAGGTGTTTAGCCATGCAAAAGATAATACTGTGTTTTATTACATCAAGTAAAGAAAATGGCTACCAAAATTGGCGTGGAATCCGATCTTATGAAAGCCAAGTGAAGACTCACTGACGAATGTTTTATAATTCTTAAATCTTGCTCTTCATAGAATGATTTTAGTAGACTGTGTATGGTTTTATATTCTTCAATCCTCCTGAATATGACCTAGCTAAAGTGGTCTCAGACTGAAAAACAAGATGTTGAAAAGTCCCTCTGTCCTTCGGATCATACTCCAGGTTATGTGGACTCGGTCATTCAATATATTTTGTATTCCTTACATCTTCCTGGTCTAAGACTATATCAAGTACGCTGAGCTAAAAATTATTAGAACGCCCTATATTTCCTTTTTTCTAGCTGGCGATTTTACCTCTGATATCATATAAAAATCATTAGAACGCCCTACATTTCCTTTTTCTAGCTAGCGACTTTACCTCTGATATCAGACAAAAATCATTTCTCACATCTAGAACACCGTGTAGGCTGCCAGCTCCTCTTTATAACAATCAGCTCTTCTGATCTCACAGTGGGCTTGAGGGCGGGTCGGAAGCGGAGACGCTTAGCTTATCGAAGTCGCCTCCACGGAGTGTCAGTCGCCAAAAGCCGCAGACTTGGAGTCCACCAATCAGCGTCAGGAAATCCCTGCACTCGAGATTAAAACGTCAACTGGAGACGTGCGCGTCAATAGCTCCCGGTGCTGCAGAAACACTAGCGGTAGGGAACCGGCTAATTGCCTTTTTCTCCAAGAACAGGACCGATTTATTTCTAGAAGGAGCATCAAACGTGTTGACGTGGAGTAATGAAACCGTTTCAACTGTGAATTCGGAATATGAAGACAAGACTTCATGTAAATGTTGCAATCGATTTTTTTTTTTTGGTCAAACTATTTCATGGTCGTTTTTCATATTTTGGTTGCTTTCAGGGTTGTTGATCTTGTTTTGTTGTGTGTTTGATGGTCACCGTTTTGTTGTTTTATAAATGTTGCTGTTTTTATTCAGATCAATACAAACCAATCAGAGGCGACCAACATGACACACACTGGGCAAAAAGAAAAAAATGCGTAAAACTTTGCGAGAAGGCACGATTCGAGGTAACATGACGCCGTCAGACAATATTAAGGCACCATTGGACTGAGCAAAAAACGTACTATCTGTAAATACTGGAGGGATGCGGTTCAAATACTGAAATGTTGATCAATAACAAATCAATTGTGCACAATAACCAAAAAGCAACCAGAAGAGATGAAGACATCGAGTAAAACTATTCTCAACTTCCATTCCATCTCCCTACGCCGCAAACAGGAGTTGTGACCGCTTCTAATCACTGCTTTGTACTATCCATATAAAGCTCTATGTATAAAGCAGATAATGGTTCAGTGCCTCAAACATCTGACTGATGCCTGTATCATGCTGCTACATAAATCTGCATCAAAGTTTAAAGCAGAGGCACTCCTTTCTTTCGTATCTACGGTAATTAGACCGAATTTTATCCCTTGCTGAGCGAGTCGTTCGTGATCCCTTGACAAAAGACTAGATAATTTTTTTCGAGTCTTCTCGAAAATGCGCTTGTTGTTACTGTTTTGGGGTGTTAGGGGTTACATCAAGAGGAATAAACTTACGGAGATAGCTAAACCCGTTATGACGAGAAAACAAACAGGAAGAAGAGGATCCAGTGGAAGACAACGATCACAGGGAAACAACGAGAACTTAATGGACCAACTAAAGCAGAGCTAACACAGCGCAGAACTTGAGCTGCGACTCCGGTAACAGTGATGGATACTCCGCAAACCTCCATGGTTCAGTGTGTGTTTTGACTGAGTTCGTGTGTGTGCTTATGTGGACTTTAATTCGATGCTGTGCTATTGTTTATATGAGGTTTTTTTTTTTCTTTTAATTATAAATATTTCCTTGTATTTGGACATTATTCTAAACGAATAGCCACCAAGAGGGGATACGAGATCTTTTCTAGTTTCACGGCGAAGTAGCGGTTTTATTTTATACACTCGTTGTATACTCTTTCTGTGCGAGTTTTATGGCTTTATCATACATAACTTGAAATGTTCACATATCGAGCTACACACAAATTCATCATGAGATCAAAATGTTTTTATTTTATGCCCGTAACCTGCGAAAAGATAGCTGCAATTATATCTAATTTTTACCCAAAGCGAACTTCCATGGTGTATATTTTCCTGCCTACAGATCGCTGCCAGTTAAATGGTTCACGCCTGCTAATCATAAATGGCTCGACTTCATGTCACACGAGGGCCAGAGGCAGGGCATTATTCATAGATTAATCATGTCACTGGGGAGCTAGAAAAAGAATTACCGTAACAAAAAGGGAAGAGGCTTACTCAAGCCATGGCAGCGGTTCCACTTTGATTAAGGGCGCCGTGGTGATGAAGCTGGTTTTCATTTGGTTTCAATTGTTGTGTTTATTACGTGTATCGTTTCGAAGAATAAAAAAAAAAAATAAAAAAAAAACCGGCGATCTCATGACTTGGTAGATATATATATATAAAGACAAGGCAAAGAGAGAAATAAAGCAGTAAGTTCCATTCGAGATGCCCATCTGCGGCTCACGTCTATAGCCAGTCATTGTTCATAACCAAAATCTAATAACACAACGCAATTTTGTGTGAATAAACCGATGAAGGAATAAAAAGTGAAATCGAGTCAATATTGTATTCATTATACTTCGTTCTAGATGGAATGACGGACGACATCCTTGTAGTCATTAAAATGTATCGAAACTGTAGGAGTGGAATAGTCCGATTGAAGCTAATAAGATTTAGGAAGTCAGATCATAGTGAAAGGTGGGGTAGAGGTGGGCGGAGGTAGCAGAATAAAAAGATTCACCGAGATTAGCGGAGAAGTGAATGAACATCTGAGAAAAACTATGATCGAGGATGGATTGTTTTCAAACAGTCAAGCTATTGGCAGAATGGGGTCAACAGTGACGTATTTCCATGTGTTTTTTTTTTTTTTTTTTTTTTGTCTGTTTCATCCAATATGTCTCGTTTTCCGGGCGCCATCTGTTCTCTATAAATCT
This sequence comes from Elysia crispata, assembly GCA_033675545.1. Lineage (NCBI taxonomy): Eukaryota > Metazoa > Mollusca > Gastropoda > Plakobranchidae > Elysia > Elysia crispata. The sequence goes on along the minus strand of JAWDGP010004106.1, from coordinate 303,357 downwards.
AATTGTATATATGATATGCCGAGTTAAGCAGTCTTAAGAAAGAGATCGTTATAACAAGGCCGTCTCTTGATTTCGCTAAGCTTTAGAAAATAAAAAGCATCTTCGTTTACTCATCAAACCATCTGCGTTCATTCAGAGGAATAGAATGGCTGGCTATGAAGGTCTTAATGTGCGGTTTCCTTCGTACGCAAATCGACGGTCGGTATTGCACGAGTCACTGTTTACACGATGCTACGGACGCCGATACAACTGCTATCCTGTCAAGACTGGAATAAAATTCGACTGATGACTTAATATAGAGGACCGTGTAAAATGTAACAAGTGGCGCACAATCGGCGAGCCCCCCTCCTCCTCCCTCCGCTGTCTGAGCGTCGGAATGTTTGATTGTGACCATCACATATCGATCTCGGCGAGGAAATAGAATCTCCTCGGGGCCTCCCATCTCCTCGGTGAGATGACCCCTGGCTGCCGTCTCCGCCTGGCCCCCGGCCGTCACTGGGGGTGGGGAGTGTGATAAACCATTGTTACAGGCTCTAAAGGAGCTCTATTGATTTTAGCCTTTCTTATGTTCGGTAAGTCCACCCCGACGATTGTTGTGGGGATTAAATGATAAAGCGATGAAAAGGAGAAAGAGATTCTCGGGATAGTAGTAAATATGGAGAGGTAACAACAAAAGAGCAGCAGGAACACAGTGACAGTGACTATGAAAAGGCACTACAAGAAACATGCGATTGCAGCAAGACATTTCAGGGGGGAAAAACAGTCAAAAATCTGTCACAACCGGAAGAATGATGACTAGTGGTTCACAGTTCGCAATATCTCTTGTGTATTCTAATTAAAGAAAGAAAAAATCGCGCTAAAGTACAAAAGTTGCAGAGACAAAAATGATGTCATGAAAAAATCTACGCCATAGCAATCAACGTCGTCATCATCATCCGGACTAATATTCAATACGAACATCGCCATTGCCAAGAAGGGAAATATATCCTTATTTACACTCAAGTAAACCGAAAACAATGAGTGATGGAGCTTATCTATTCCTCATGGCAACAGGTGTAGAAATTGTGAACGAATTGAACTGAAATCCCATGGTTTTTTTTTTTTTCTTTTCATTCAGTTTCAGGTTTTAAAGGTATTATGAAGAATGTTCGTGCAAGATTAAGATAAATGAATTATGTATAAATACACAAAAGGTGCAAACAAGGATCATGGTAGCGGCTTTAAAAAAAAAAAAAAAAATAAAGAAGAAGAAGAAGAAGAAGAAGAAGAAGAAGAAGAAGAAGAAGAAGAAGAAGAAGAAGAAGAAGAAGAAGAAGAAGAAGAAGAAGAAGAAGAAGAAGAAGAAGAAGAAGAAGAAGAAGAAGAAGAAGACGGAGACGGAGACGGAGACGGAGACGGAGACGGAGAAGGAGAAGGAGAAGGAGAAGGAGAAGGAGAAGAAGAAGAAGAAGAAGAAGAAGAAGAAGAAGAAGAAGAAGAAGAAGAAGAAGAAGAAGAAGAAGAAGAAGAAGATAATAAATCGAAAAAAAAACAACAAACCCATCGAATTCTATAACCACAAGTAATAAGGAAATAAACCGTTGCTTTACAAAGGGTGAAAAGAAAAGGTGATCCCAAAATACGAAAGACGTCATTTTAAAAAGAGAAACAAATGAGAGCAGGATTTCCTTGAATGTTTAAAGAGCAGATTACAGTTGGGGAGAGAAAGAGAGAGAGAGAGAGAGAGAGAGAGAGAGAGAGAGAGAGAGAGAGAGAGAGAGAGAGAGAGAGAGAGAGAGAGAGAGAGAGAGAGAGAGAGAGAGAGAGAGAGAGAGAGAGAGAGAGAGAGAGAGAGAGGTCTCAGACACGAGTCATGCATCATGTATGGTAATCGCTTATAGCACATTACTGCTGTTCGGCTGAGCAAGACCCTACAACGACCGGTATGTCTGACAAAATAAACAGCAAAATGAAAAAGAAAAGAGCCAAAAAGAAGGCAAAATTCTTCTTTAAAACAAGAGCAATTTCTTTTCTAGGACTTGGTACTTTCTGAACAAAACAGCGCTTTGAATACACCTCATCTGCCGACTAAATTAGAGGTCTCAACAGACCGATACGTTGGGAGTAACTCAACCAGACATCGTAATCAAATTAATTGTCAACAGATTTGTCCCGTGAGCCGCCGAGTTTGGTCAAGGAGGAAGGGAAAGAAAAAGAAATAAAGGAGGCTTGGCAATGTAGCTTGACAAACATAGCCCATAGTCATTAGAGTTTCTGCGGAGAAGTTTAAACCTTTTCGCGACGACCGGTTGTACTAAAAAAGAAAGAAAGAAAGAAATTGTTTAAAGCAATCAACTGCTACTAACTGAAGGTATCAAAATGGTAGAGCCTCTCGATAGGAGGAGGATGCTGTTTGCTGCTGCTATTGTTGTAAGAAAATGTGGACATCACAATAGCGGTATGTGACGTTCATGAAAAAAACGATGGCGATGATGTATGAGAATGGTGAGGGTGGTGGTGATTATAATGGGTGTTAGTAACGATGATAAGGAGATTGATAAAGCTGTCTAATTACACTAATGGCGTTGCACATACAATTATATTAACCAACTATGGAACAATTGTGGATTAAAACCGCAATTTGATCGGTGGAGTATCCGTGAACAACACCTTCAACGTTTTTTCAAAAAAAACCATTCCGTTCCGTGAAATTTAAGGCTTCTTCGAGGTAAACGAAATCCAATCTCACAATGTTAATCCACACAGTGAAACCTCCGCATGATCAACCCCTGGGGCTACTGAAGCGCGCACAAGGTCTTAATCTCCGCAGCTGGCGCGAGCCTCGGTTGTCACCGCAACAGCAGCAGCAACGATGACGGCGACGACCACGACACACCCACACAATAGAAATCCATTGATTTATCTTCGTCGAGCTGAGGGCATCAAGCTACAATTTGCCATCATCATCACATCACATAACGTCCAGGCCTATCAATTCACTTTTGTCCAGTCAACACCAAAGCGACCAAAGCTGGGGAGACACACTGAGGGAGGGAGAGACGGGGAGAGAGAGGGAGAGAGGGAGAGGAGATATCTAGGCGAGCAACCAACTCCAGGGCCTATGCTAGCGGGCTCGGCGCGTGGCCACCCCAGTGGAGAGTGACACCGCAGACTCTCAGAACCTACTGTGACTGCTGCTGTAATGCTCACTTCCATTTGTGTAGATCGATTGAGCGGGAAAAACATCATGTTTCTCACTTCTCTAGTACCACCCTCCCACTCCCTCCCTGCCTACCTCAATCCAACCCAGGCTCGATAATAATCTGGATTAACCTCTCACGCATCCAAACACAAGGGAGCGGGATGGGAGGAAGAAAGAAAACATGTTCCCTAAGTGGGTGTCTTCTATTGTGTCTGAACAAACCCTCTTTCAGAATCTCTATTCCTTTCACAATTACCTGCTATAAATTCTAACATATCGGCACCTTTTTTTTTTCTTATGTCGAACCTATCCTATCTATGTGCCATACGATGTTCCGCTGCTCTCTGCAGTCTTGCCTTTCCTGGAAAATACTTCTAGAAAGCTGAGCGCTCGGTGCGACCATTTGATTCTTCACAGATTTAATAATGTATGCCACTCAATTCCTCTCTAGACGTGGCTCGTGTCATCTAACCTGACGCTTATCTGGCCACCTAGGGTATTCTGGCTAACAACCAAGCGTCCCCGCCTTTCCAACAACCTATTCTCTCACTCAGACCCTACGCATGGCGAAAGATCTTTCGTGATTTGTCTTAAGATACAATATTCCAGCTGTGAATGGGAGTTTCCTGGGTGCGTGTTAAATAATAAGACGAACGGTTTAACTCAAGGCCGCAAATCAGTTACAGATGTCAGCCTCTTAAACCCTCCAAGTAGGGGAGAGAAATGGAAAAACAAGACAACATAACAAAAAATTCCATAGCAAATGTATTAAGAGTGTCCTTAAATACGCGAGTTATGACGTATGTAATGATTGAAGCATTAAAGACCCAATAAAATGCATTACGTTTTAACTTTGAAAGAGATAATGGCGATATGCCTATCGGGAAAGCAAACCGAAAGTTCAAGACCTTTTGCCCCTTCCTAACCACTGTGCTGTGCTGTAACAACTTTTCCGCCTTCTCTAGACATAAGCTACGCGTACATGATGAAATTAGAACAGAAAGAGGTTCATCAACAGAAAGGCTAGGTCAAGGCCTGAATGACTTCACACACATTTGGTCATTTTTATTTTTGTTAGTGTTATTGTTAATCTTGTTAATTATTTTTTTTTAATCCAATATAGACGGCTAATTTTGAGTTCCATAGAGAGCTGAAGTTTTAGTCTTTTATCTCCCCGCTTTTTAATATGATCTCACATTTTTCTTACTTTAAACCCAAGAAAAGCTCAACATGCGAGAATAGAAATGCATTGCATTGACCAGCGGAAGTCAAGTTCGTATTACACTTAGCCATCGACGTTCCTTCTTTTCTTCCTGTTCCATCCATCTTCTCCTCACAGATCACTTGATCTGATGTCAAACGTCTGTCTTCTTTGGCGTGTCTGGCACAACTGGCTGTTTTGTTTAAATGTTGCTTCACTGTGGATCATACTGTTGAACTGGGCTAATGACTGATGACCGACGTATCTTGCCGAGGACACCCTAACACAGACAATTCAAGATTGAAAGAAAAAAAAAAGTCTTGACTCGTTTCATCAGTTTTACATTTTAACTTTGACTGAGATATCTCATGCTCGCCCTGGGATAAATGTACGATCTTTCGATCTCACATCTAAACTCTTACTTAAAAAAATCTTTTGCATTACTCGCACAAAAAATATTTCACCAATGTTGCGTTTTCGGGAAGTGTTGAGAACAATTAAATTTTCAATCCTCAGCTACATTCTCCCTGATCCTAGATGCATCGCTCTCGTCTCGTTCCGCCTCCGCCCGACGTAAGGCCAGTCTTGCATTTGATGTAAAGTCCCACAACGGGGTACCATGCAGTACTCGGATAGCCCCACTTATATTAGATTAGGGCACTTCCGCCATCAGCCGTGATGACGTGTAGAGCAAGCATCAGTGACCCTGGGAAGGGCTTGTAATAGGATTGACCTGACTAGGATCGCAAGATCTATCGGCAGTTATTGTAGGCGGTGTCTGTCTCAAGGCCACACTCAGATTTCTTGAGAAGGCTTTGTAGCAAATGACACCCGTGAGTATAGATATCTCCACGAAGGACATTCTTAAAGCCGAGCGATTCCTACATTTTACACCAAGGTTAATTGCAGATTATGCGAAATGCTGTATCTTTCGCGGCAATTAGGGTGGAGAAATTCGGGCTAAAACGCCATCTCTTTTTTTTCTCTGTATTCTCCTCGCTTTCTATCATCTTGGTATGTACTTCCCTCACTCTCATCATTTCTCTGTTTGTCTTTGTCTCTCTCTCTCTCTCTCTCTCTCTCTCTCTCTCTCTCTCTCTCTCTCTCTCTTTTCGAAGTTATTTGCACTATCAAAATCAACTTGGACATTTCTTCTCACCTTCAATCCTTACTTTAGACCAGCTGCTGGTCTCTCCACGGCCAGACTTCATACGATGACATTAAACTTTCATTCCTTTCCGAGCCAAGATGGGCGGTCGAAATCCCACAAGACCAGCAGTTTGCGCCCAAAATAATAAGGAGAAAAATAAAATAAAAAACCCAAAAGGGAAAAGAAAGAACCGAGTAGATCTTGTTTCTGTATAGAGTACCGACAATTACCCGAGATCTCCCTTGGGAGTTAAGTACCGTTATTGGTACCGACCACGCCAGCGGATAATTAGAGTTCGGTACTGTTCGCGGACATTACAAGGTTTTTACTTTGGGACTCAGTTTTGAATAATTCTATATATGTAGGAGCAAAGAACTTTTTTTTTCTCTTGGCAATATTTTCGGACCACTAGAACGGTAATACAGCATAATTATTTCCTGATTTCTCTAATAATACACCGTGTTCACCAGCGATTAACTTTCTCGAAGCGAGGTGGTCAAGGCCGTTTAATAATAAGTCACATAGACAAGGAAAAAATAAGCCTTTGTAAAGGTGTTATTTCCCTATATTTCGTTCTATTTTTGCGACTAAGTTGGGCAGAATAAATCTATAACGGGAAGTTGACACATGTGGTCAGTCTCACGATAGCCACCTTGGTGGCAGCAAAACACGCTCTCGTTTCATTTGCAATGAGCAAGAAATATAATTAATCTTCTCACAGTTTATTTTAGAGTCCTATATTTAGTGAGTTTACTCACGACACAAAAATCTTAGATTCATTTTGCATCAAACAAAAAACTATAATAATGCAAAAAGTGTTGATCCATTTACACAACAAAACCATAATGCAAGAAGTGCTGATCCATTTCAACAACTAAAAAAGCAGCAACAAGAAACAAACTATAACGTCAAAAAACAAAAAAAACTTGATAAATTTCCACCACATTAAAATTATGATCCAAAAACTGTTGATCCACTTGCTCCACAAGGATCTATAATGCGAACTCTTTTGATTCATGTGCCTGACTTTCTTTAGAGGTGTTAGGTTGGACAAGGATTAACCAGTATTTTGCCTATTATTTGATCGAGCTGTGAACTGACAAACAGAGGATTTATCAATAGAGATGACGGCACGCAATAGTGCTTCTAGTTAATAGTGCAAAACATGACTTACGCGAGACACAAGCTGTTGAGACTACGGTTGATACCGTCTCAGCTATTACGATATTTTCAAACATTTTTTTCCGCACACATGACGGTTAGATTCAAAATAATTTGCGACAGTTCCAAAGTATTTCGTGGGTATTCGTATCATTGGAGATCACTTCTTCGCTTGCAAAAACTGAAAAGATATTAAGAGTTCTTTTCGGAAAGTTTTTTTTTTCCCAACGATGAAACCGAGTTGCGCAAGTCGGTTAATCTTTTTCATACGAGCTTTACTTCAACTCTAAATACATCCAATCGATATAAGCCTGTAGTTTCCCCCAATAATGTGTGCTCATATGCTAGTCGGCGGTATACAATTTTTTAAGAACGTGTGCGGCGCTAAGGCCAGAACCTGTTCTGCTGCTAATTAAACTCAATAATTAATTTCAGAGAACAGAATGATTTTGCTGCAGACAAATCTTTACATGAATAGAGCTAAATGTTTAGTCTATTAAAAATGTTGTATGTTGTATGTTGTAACTGCTTAACATGCCAACTCTTCCTGATAAATAATTTTAATATATCAACATCTTTATTCACCTATCATCCATCTTGAGGCTGTAGTGCTAATTTTTAGATTGTGACGAACAGGAAAAGTCTGATACAGGAGGTTCAGGTGAAGCAGGTCCTAAATCATTACTTCTTGTTAGTAGCAAATCTTACACGAGCCGCTATGCGCAATAGAAGACTTTCTTTCTTTAGCTTATAAATTGTAGATAGAAAATATCCTCACCACGATCCGTTGTGGGTTTCTTTAGTGTTAACTGATTGAAGGCAGAACATTCATTTTGATGTCTGGCGCTTATTGCACTGCCATACAAAAACCAACGACTCAAGAAAGATCGTAAATAAAGGTATTTCATCTTAGGTTACGTAAAAAGGATATCATATTAATAAAAAAACAACAAAAAAAAAAAAACAAAAAAAAAATCAGGAGAGCAATGAAAAGATACATTTTTTTTTCTCATCCTTTAAGTCTTCTGAACTTACCAGACTTGCATTTAATTCCACAATCTGTGTACATGCCTGTATGATAATAAATACATGAAAGTCTTTCTATATGTCTGACACTCACTCATTCTCTCTCTCTCTCTCTCTCTCTCTCTCTCTCTCTCTCTCTCTCTCTCTCTCTCCTAAAATGCGAGTGCCAACATGATAAACCGGCTCAACGCTGGAGTAATCAACAAAATTAAACAGGTAAGAGAATCAAATTAGATTCCTGTTCTATTTCGGAAGGCTTGGTGGGGAAGCAGCAGCCTGGCTTGCAGCATGCCGGGTGCGTCACTTTCAATTCGTGACGTTAGGTTTGAAGGCCACGGGAAAGGAAATCCGACTTCATTATTATTTCTTTATATATATATATACACACACACACAGACACATATACACACTTAATCCTCCCTTTACTTAAAAATATAGCAATCCAGGGGATAATGATCTTGTTTTCAAATACTCTTGTTTCAGTAACTGACGTAGATAGGAGGCCGAATTTCAATTTGGCTACGATGAATGTAATAAGACTACTTCACATGCGCCACACGACAGAACTAGAATGACGAGCACTTTAGTAAACTGAAACGAAAGCTTTTTTGAAGTGAAGGAAAATCTTATTATTATTATTTTCATTATTATTATTATTATTATTATTATTATTATTATTATTATTATTATTATTATTATTATTATTATTATTATTCATCTCAAAATAACAAAAGGCAATAAGTTCATGACTGCCTTATGGAGTGGGGTCTGACTTTTAACATGTGCGAAAAACTTAATGATATAAATGTCTGCTGCCCCTCCCCCTCTCTCTCTCTCTCTCACTCACGCTAAATCTTTCTCCCTCTCTTTTTCCATCTCTCTCTCTCTCTAGCTCTCTTACTCACTATCACTTCTCCACCTCTCCCTCTCTCTCTCTAACTCTCCCTTACAAAAGAGAGACAACGACAATGTAGAAGGAAAAAATTAAGTAAATGGAAAAAAAAACAAAAAAAAAAACAAGCATGTATAAAACAAACAAACCAACAAACAAAAAATTGGATTAACTTCAAACATGGGTGTAGGCACGGGTGGCCATGTAATGACACGGGGGAATGGGAGATAGAGCTCATAAAAATCGTACGGTTTTTTGTTTGTTTTTTACGCGATAGTTATGTAAAACGACCTTGGATGTCAATATTTCATTGAATTATATGGACTTCAAAATGAGCGCAAAACTTAGCTCTAACCTATAGTATCTAAGAACAACAAAATTCACAACTGCATGAATCGCTTTGGTTAAAGTGAAAGATGTGAAGTGACTGTCCCAATGGTATAGAAGTATAAAATTATCGCGTGACGCAACCAGATCTGCTGGATAAAACAATATTAATTAGTGACTAGTTGAACAACACGCGCTTCGTGACGTCACCAGAGGCGAACTTAAGCTCTATACTTACACAGATCTTTCGGTATCCGGTCTGAAACAAGCGAAAAAAGGGACACAACCAGGGTGGTACGCTCATCAATCTAATGAAGGAACTCCTGTCAATACAGGGGAAGACAATCTCCATTAATTTGTTTGTTGAGTAAATATGTCTTTCTAAAGCCACAAGTGTGGTCTCCTGTACAAAAAAAAAAAAAAAAAAAAATGGTTTTATGTGGGTTCGAAACACGCCGGCGATAAATGAGCTGAGTTCTCATTTTATCCGCCATGCTCTGTCTAAAGAAGACTATGTTGCATCTGATTTGAAGTGTAGAGAACCTTTCAGATCACAATGTTATGCACCCTCTCCATCTAGCACTTGTTTTCAAACTAAAACCAATAGCGTCTAAACCGGAGTCGAGACGACAACGAATGTAAAAATGTGCCCACCCGAGACCAAGCAAAGCTTATACTTCGATTTTGGAAAACGCTTGTCTAATTTCGAGAATCTATCAAGTTAAAAAATTCTGAAGTTTCCAAGTTTGGGGGTGTTGGCTTGATATAATTATACGAGTAGCACGGTCAAATTTGCGTATCAGAAACATCGAACACGCGTTGACCTCAAGCACATTGCCTTTACTCTTCCAAAGACGTCTTTGAGCATCACAACTCACAGGACTCCAACGGTGGCTCACACGGGTCGATTAACAATTATCCGCTTTTATAATTTAAAAGTTGCAAAGTTCAGAACCTTGATCTGATTTAGAATTCAAATTGCATAGACGGAAAAATAATCCTGGGAGGCATGCAGCTTTCCACATGCAATTTAAAAGTTTCAACCGAATACATTTTCACAGCGAGGGGATGCGCTAGCTGCAGAGGCGGCAGATGGATGAAGCTTTGCGTTTAAATTAATAAATACTGGTGTCGGAAAAAGCTCGACTATTCTGGGTGCTGGGAATGGGGTTATAGAATTATAAGCAAGAAACACGGCGTCATGACTTCCTCAGAGATACACAGGCTGCCGGGAGAGAAAGGACTGAGCCGAGGCGTTGAAAACTCTCGGCGTGGGTAGATCAGTCTAAGCTTAGATCCGGGCGGAGAGCTGTTCACCTGTCAGAGATTTACTGCGGGAGTTGACAGACAGCCAGTTTCAGAGATAAAACGCTGATTAGCTGGAATAATAGGCCTGCGCTTCTTGTTGAGATAAACACAATATAAGACTAAGAGAAGCTTTTTATAGCGGATCCGAATCTGGCGAGTAAATTGTGTTTATCTCAACAAGAAGCGCAGGTTCTCTGGGTCGTGATGCTCAAAAACGACTATTGAGGAACAAAGGCAATTTTTTTTAGATCAACGTGTGTTCGATGTTTCTCAAATTTCGCTGCGGTGAGGCAGAGAAATAGATTACATTATAATTATCAGTTGTGGGTTTCTCCGACCCCCCCCCCCCTTCTCTCTCTCTCTCTCTCTCTCTCTCTCTCTCTCTCTCTCTCTCTCTCTCCCCCTCTCTGTTTTCACCGTTGTGATTAAAATACCAGAGAGGGGGGGGGGAGGGGAGAGAGAGAGAGAGAGAGAGAGAGAGACAGACAGACAGACAGACAGACAGACAGACAGACAGACAGACAGACAGACAGAGATATAACGTCAAATAATGTATATTATAGTTAAACCTATTAAGAGTGAATCATAAGATTAGACCCTTGAAAAAAGAGACAATTTTTTGTGTATGAAAATACAAAAGAAAAAAAAAGTAATAACACTACGAAAAAAATAAAAAATAAAAAAAGAACGGTCAAAGCCATAGAAAATGGTCGAAAAAAAGTTAAAGCGCGCATGATGCTATAGAAATTTGAAGTTTTATATTAATTTAAAAAAAAAGAGAACAGAGGGTAATCAAACCACAGGTTCCTTTTTTTTCATCACCAATTATAGGCTTATTGAATAATTGTGTGTGTGTGTATATATATATACATGTGTGTGTGTGTGTGTGTATATATATATACATATATTCTTTTCTAAGGTTTTAGCCAAGCAATTTAGCCCTGCGTCGAAAAAAAATCAGCCAATTAGTGTAAAACGCTTTCCATGTAAAAACACTCCGTACACCACTTCCTGCAGAGTCAAAGTTTAATTGTTCCCTTGTTATTTGCGTAACTTAACATGGGAATAAATCAAACACGACACCAGCTTGAAAAAAGGCGAATCTATCATTCTAAGTACCCGGACAATCCTGACCACAATCAGAAACAACGCGAAATTTCCACCACAGAAACCAGATCTGGGAGGCAATCGTCTTCTCGAGAAGGGGGAAGCGACTGAACCAGGCACTAGGATCTCATGCTTGTTTTACCTGGAGCTGAACTCTCACGGGAAAAGTGAGCAATCGACAGAATTAACGTTCGACTAGAGAGCTATTAACAACCGCTCGGCGGTCTGGAATCTTAGACTCGCTGGAGAAACATCTTTCATTCAGAATATTATTGGTGTCATGAAGGTAACGAACATAATTAACATGGCGTCAATGAGTGAAAAATAGGAAGCGTACCGTACCGTACCATACCATAAGCCTCTGTCCCCCCCCCCCCCCCCCCCCTCTTGTTTTTCGTTCTGTTTCCTGTAAGTGCTGCCAAATTTAAGTTTGAGTTTCGTATCCAATCACAACGGATGAAATGAGTGGAGTGAGAGAGACACACACAGAGAGAGAGACACACACACACACAGACAGAGAGAGAGAGAGAGAGAGAGAGAGAGAGAGAGAGAGAGAGAGAGAGAGATTCAATAAAGAGAGCACGCCGTCAGAAGTATCTTAAACGTAGCGTAAACACTAAAAACAGGGTTTAAAAAGAAAGAAAAACAAACCAGGAACGTATAGCTACTACCAACAGCACGGCGGCCGCTTTCACTCTCCGAATCTAGTATTCTTAAATACATTAACTCACTTAAGTTGTTCCTTGCTCACAGTGCGGCTGTTGGGAGGAAAGGCCCGCGACTAGAGTGAAGCCCATTTATCTGTCAACGGCACTTTATAATGGTGAAGTCGAAAAAAAAAACATCTTCCACTTTCATTGCCTGAAGACAGAGTCAGAGTAGGAGCGCCAGACAAAGTCAAGGTCACACCATCGTCGTCTTAGATCAAAAGCAGATAATTGAATAAACCGGAAGAAAGTTAAAGCTAGTCCAACAAAAGTACAACACTCGTAGAGGTAGCCAAGCCTCAGGATAGAAGGCTCTGGCAATGTTACATTTCTTTTCTTTTACCTTTCCTGGCTTTAAAATTTAATTTCCCTTCAGAAAACGATGGGGAAAAAGATGCTGACAGACAAACCGACAAGCACGAAAGAAGGAAAAGCGTAAGCAGGACGGAAGGTACGACTAGCTACATTGAATGAAGATGAGGCACTCATACGACAATAGGAGCGAGGCAGTCAGAGCTACCAGTCTGAAGATACAAGAGATGTAGAAATAATCACAACAGAATCAATCCCAATCCATGCTCACTGTCTCTCAAGAGAAGGCAGACAAATATAAGAATAACAAGAGGGTCTGCGCCATTGTGTGCGTCTCTCATTGCTCAGGGTTAATTAACCCTCTTAATATTAGTTTTCGGTCACTTCAAATGAAAGACGATACTGGGTGGTTATGTTAACTAGATGTTATCTAAAATTTGGAAAATGCAAATACAGGCTGATTATGTTAACTTAAAAAGTATTCGATATCGAAATAATTTAAACTTTGGGGAAGACAAATACAGGCTGATTATGTTAACTCCAAGAGTATTCGATATCGAAATTATCTAAACTTTGGAAAAGTCAAGTATATACTGATTAAATTAACTTGAAGAATATTCGATATCGAAATTATCTTAACTTGGTAGAAGTTGTTAAATTTATAGGTTAAAAATCGACATTGCCAATTACCCCTTAATGTGCCGGAAAAAAAAAGGTACATGAGAGAGTGCGTATCGGTAGTTTTCTTCCGCAACGAAAAAATTCACACACACACTCGACCGATTAATTACCTTGGAGGTAATTGGAAAGCTGTTAGGAACAAAATGTCCACGTCAATATCAGAGAGCCGTTAATTGCGGAACAGAAGCACGTCATTAATCAAACTGTTTTCCATTAAAAAAAAAATATTTCCGTGTTCCATATTCCACCAGCGAAGCTTTTCTATCTGAAAATAACTCAGTTATGTCGCAAACATTCCGCAAATATTTCCAAACACTTGCACTGAAAGGCGATTGATCGTGTGTTCCCGAATCATTAGACGCTGTTCTTGTCAGACTCTGATTGAGATGATGGAGAAAGCTGGCGAGGCTGGTGCTTGTGAGGTGGTAGGTTTGGCATGTCAGTGTCCTACATGATACAAAAAATACCGTGAGAAGGGGTGAGAGGTTTCGAAATGACAACCTCATCAACAGCAATATACATTCGAATTGTTTCAAGAAGACCGGTTATGACGTCACTACTGACGGAGGTGATAATCAGTAAATTACCAAAGCTGAACAAAGTACAGAATCTGTTCAGAATTAAACCCACACCGCACAGCTAGCTAGCAGCTTCTCATCATTACGGTAAGCAAACTGAATCCAGAGTAATCCTGAGCACATTAAGAGCACCGGACTAGAGGGTTCTGGTTCCTGATGGTTCGGAAGAAAAATACTTGTAAGGAGATCGCCTTTGAGCTAAGAGAAATAACTCTGTAAATGTCTCTGCCATTTATTTCACATCCAGTGTTACAACCCGTGGTTTTGTTCTATAGAAATGGAATTAAAAGGAGGTAAATCGTCCATGTTTGAGACTGAATTTTCAGTGATCTAAGTGCTGTGTAATTAAAGTAGACAGGAAAACTTTGTTTCGTTCATTAAAAATGAGGCATGTTGATATTCATATAACATCGGCCAAAAAAAAGAAAAAAAAATTATTTCCCCTCCAATTTTTTTTTCATAATTATATAATAGGAAACTTCTCTGTAGAAAATATCAAGAGGACATAATTAGTTCAGGCGATAATAACAACCAGTTTTAACAAGATAAATAAATGAATTGCAAATCAGATAATTTGTTTTCAATGTCAGATATATTCAAGACTTCACAGTTCGTCAATTAGATTAAAGTCGTGTTCAAAATTGTAATTCCTTTTTTCCCATGAGCTTAAATCTCGATATAAACCATCTGGAAAAAAATCTGGTTGGATTTCTAACAGTTCAGGTAGGCATAAATAGAGCTATTCATGGTGATAGCAATCGTAGAGCGATTAAAAGGAGATTCATATTTAGATGTACTGTTTATATCTATGGCTCTTTTCATCACTAATGCAAATCATCCCAAACAATAAAAAAATACGGATATCTTTCGATTCAAATCACTAGAAGCGATTTAAAATAATGCACTATTGAAATGGATCAAATAAATATTTAAAATCCCTAGTCTTCCTTTCATTGAAAAGAACAAAATAAAACATTCTGTCACGACAGTTCGGTCGATAGAGTGATAGACTGACAATGGTGGGAGGGGCTGGATTTGATCCCCAACTGCACCGCACGGTGAGAGAGAGAGAGAGATCGAAATCTCTATCCAACCAGACTTATGTCTGGCTTGACGGAAAGCCTCCGTCTTACTACAAGATCGTTCGAGAAACTAAGGGGAAGTCACGCCAAACAAAGACTACCATCACCCCGACATGGCTTTAACAAAACATGACCATATCGATCTAGACATCTTCAGATCCGTACCGTCTAATTTTCCTCCATTCAGTTGGGAATTAAGAGTTTCGAATTAAAAATTTTTAAATAGAATTTGTATGGGCAAGCAGGCTGACTAAAGGGAAAATCAAACCTCCCTTACCCTCAAAAAGTACAATTGGCTCACATTTAAATTGAAAGTGCATCAGGGCGAGTCGCAGCGCGTGGGATTGGAGCAACCGGGCTTTGATCGATTCGAAGTTGTTATTTTTTTCTTTTATTCCACAAGAATCATTTATAGAAAAACATTGTACTAAAGCGGGAAGCGTTGTGATTTGATCACAAACTTTTTTTTTTATTCCAGGTTAAGGCTATCAACCCAGAGGGCGAAACCACGCCAACATGTAACAAACTTTTCTACAAAACGGGTTTCCCATTGTTTCTAGCCTCATAAAAATTTCGAACTTTATAAATACATACAATGAGAAGCCTTTCATGAAAGGGATGAAAGAAAAAAAAACAAACAAACAACTATTTCTGTAGTTTTTATCGCACTTCATAGCCTTTTTTTTTTCCCGTGGACACGGGCCATCAATAATAAATACACGGCGACATCCCCACGGTGCTGTTTCCTAACGAGTGATTCACCGCGAGGCGAGCAGTCGACCAGAAATACTCCGCCTGATTAGCTCCTCCTTTGGTTTACATTTGAAAGAGAGAAAAAAATAAAGAAAGAAAGAGGAAGTTTTCGGAACACACATTCATAACAATAGACACTGTCTCTATCGATTTTTACCTTGGCTGTTTCGTGCTTGGGATGTATTTTACTTAATCTTGTAATTTTTTTTGTGCGTGTGTGTGTTAGTCTATTTTATTTTTTCTTATCTACTATAGCTAGGACATTAATTTTTCCTCACTAAAAAAAAATAAAATAATACACTCACTCTCTCTCTCTCTCTCTCTCTCTCTCTCTCTCTCTCTCTCTCCCCCCTCTCTCTCTATTCCCCCTCCCCTCCCTCCCTCTCCCTCTCCATAATGAGAAAATGGCTGGAGGCCAGCGACGTGATCAGTGCTGTCCCCAGAGACCGGACAGGTCAGCCTATCCCAGGCCCACAATTTTGTTCAAACGTTTGTTTTAAGTACTTTGTTTTTTGCATTTATTCCCGGTGGTTGCTTTATTGCCGGCCCTTAGTATTGTTCTTAATGGTACATCTGTCGCTCCCTTGTCGAAGATGTTATAGTACGTACGGATTAGCTCAAATAAAGATCTTTTAGAATGAGGATGTACGTGTGCCTGGTGATACGGTAATGGTTATCCACAGAATTTTATTCGTACCGTTACATCACTACCAGTTCACACTGATCATAAGCCGTTTTTTACGATATCCGTTTTTGACGACATAAACTTTATTGGTAAAACTCGATAAACAACTAGTGGAACTAGGAAATTGTGCGACCGTAATAACGATTCTAGATAAGTCTCATAAGTGCACATCCATAGTAACCGGTTCTAACTAGATCGATACTTTCTTAAGGGTACACCAAAAGGGACAAATTCTACCAAGTTGGTCTCGCACACACATAATATCCAGTTGTATCAAGATGCTCTGGCACACACATAATAACCAGTTGTATCAAGATGCTCTCGCACACACATAATAACCAGTTGTATCAAGATGCTCTCGCACACACATAATAACCAGTTGT
Source organism: Elysia crispata (assembly GCA_033675545.1). NCBI lineage: Eukaryota > Metazoa > Mollusca > Gastropoda > Plakobranchidae > Elysia > Elysia crispata. The sequence continues at coordinate 286,823 of JAWDGP010004106.1, read as the reverse complement.
ATCAAGATGCTCTCGCACACACATAATAACCAGTTGTATCAAGTTGGTCTCGCACACACATAATAACCAGTTGTATCAAGATGCTCTCGCACACACATAATAACCAGTTGTATCAAGATGCTCTCGCACACACATAATAACCAGTTGTATCAAGATGCTCTGGCACACACATAATAACCAGTTGTATCAAGATGCTCTAGCACACACATAATAACCAGTTGTATCAAGATGCTCTGGCACACACATAATAACCAGTTGTATCAAGATGCTCTCGCACACACATAATAACCAGTTGTATCAATATGCTCTAGCACACACATAATAACCAGTTGTATCGAGATGCTCTCGCACACACATAATAACCAGTTGTATCAAGATGCTCTAGCACACACATAATAACCAGTTGTATCAAGATGCTCTCGCACACACATAATAACCAGTTGTATCAAGATGCTCTAGCACACACATAATATCCAGTTGTATCAAGATGCTCTAGCACACACATAATAACCAGTTGTATCAAGATGCTCTCGCACACACATAATATCCAGTTGTATCAATATGCTCTAGCACACACATAATAACCAGTTGTATCAAGATGCTCTCGCACACACATAATAACCAGTTGTATCAAGATGCTCTCGCACACACATAATAACCAGTTGTATCAATATGCTCTAGCACACACATAATAACCAGTTGTATCAAGATGCTCTCGCACACACATAATAACCAGTTGTATCAAGATGCTCTCGCACACACATAATAACCAGTTGTATCAAGATGCTCTCGCACACACATAATAACCAGTTGTATCAAGATGCTCTCGCACACACATAATAACCAGTTGTATCAATATGCTCTAGCACACACATAATAACCAGTTGTATCAATATGCTCTAGCACACACATAATAACCAGTTGTATCAATATGCTCTAGCACACCAAAAGTAAGAAATTCTACACAAACGCTCTCCCAAACCAAAAGAAAAAAAATGCTACCAATATGCTCTCCCAAACAAATAATAAACCAATTGTATCAAGATGATGCGTTCGCACACCGAAAGTAATAAATTCTACCATGATGCTTTCGCACACCAAAAACTAAAAAAAGAAAAAAAAAAAAAAAAACCCGAATTCTCCCACGAACTTCTCGTACAACAAAAGTAACGAATTCTATCAACATTCCCTCGCACACCAAAAGTAAGCAATTATAACGAGAAAATTCTCCTGTAGATTTTGCATTGAGCCGACCTCTACTAATGACACCACTGATGATAATAATTGAAAGCTTCATTGAACAAATCAAAATGATGATTAATATTGTCCTCGCTGGACGTCTTATTGAAAGAACTCAAATGCTGGTGGATATGTTCTTCATTGACCAACTTGATTAATTAATGGCAAATAATTATATATTTTCACGTTGGCGCATTAATCTATTCCAAAGATATATTTTCAGTTGGCGCATTAACCAATTCCAAATATATATTTTCAGTGGGCGCATTGATCAATTCCAAAGATATGTTTTCAGTGGGCGCTGCAATAATCTTATTCTAATTAATTAAGTTCTTAAGTGCACATCGAATGAAATAATATTCTAACTAGTTATTTTTAGTGAATATTGTAACGAACCAACTCAAGCTAGACTGTTTTTCAATGTACAGATAACCTCTCAAGTAAACACGACAGTTTTTTAACAACCTCAACTTAACAAAAAAAAAAAAAAATTCTCGGTAGTGGAACCCAAGTCCTTTCTAATTTCCTCAGTAGAAACAGCAATAAATCAATCCAAACCGGTTAAAATCGCGGTTTGTTTTCCTCCAAGCCATGGACAGAGTCGTGTATTCGAGAGAGATGGAGCTAGAGGGAAGTTCATCAAGCGAGATAGAGCACACGCCACGCCAGAAACGGCCGGTCGATCAGGGACAAGACAGGACCTGGTGTCCGGTTACACCCCATAGCAGACCATCTACTAGGAGAAGTGTTTCTCCCGCTTCAAGTACCAGTTTTCAATTACTTCCTGCTCACACCCAGCACTGTAGAGGGAGATTCACCCACACCCGACTTAACTAGCCATGATAAGCGTTCCATTTTTTTTATTTTCCAGCGCCAGGACTTAACAAAACGTTTATACACTTCTTTAACAACCTTAAAATCTGAAAATAATCGCAAGCTCTATTTCCTCAGGCTTAATTTCGTAGACTTGATTTTTATTTTTATTTATTTATATTTTTTTTTTTTCGCTCATCGTTTCAGAACAATTCTTTTTATTCGCCAGTTGTCAAGTTTGCCAACTTATCAAAAACCAGACTTTCCAAACGCACATAACAAGCAAGTTTTCCATCAATAATAGCAAACCTATGAGAACGCCATTGTCACAGGTTCTTCACATGGTCAAGGACAGAGGCATTCTAGGAAGAAAAGGCGAGGTATTAAAAACTAATAGGGAAAAAGAAATCTGTCCTCACCTGAAAATTTCCAGTTCGCTGCCTCCGGCGGTGTTACTTTCCTATTTTACACAGAGCCATATATCGCGTTAGGGAGTAAAAAGAGAAACGTCCTACTTACCACCATGTCTGACTTTTCTTGGCCGAGCTTGCTGTCGTCCTCGTCGACTTCCCCTCCTCCGTCCTCTTCGACGTCTTCCCCTCCTCCGTCCTCTTGCTCCTCACCCGCCGTTCTTGGGCTGGCAGCCGCGGAGGCAGCCTGGTCTTCCTGCGGGTGGGAATGAAGAGAAAGAGCAGTGTTAGCGTCACTGGTCACCCATACACAGGGATATGCTCGAGAATGGACTGGTGACCAATGTGTAATAGGTACCAAGGTGGCCGGATGTTGGCGTGTCTTGGTGCAATGGTAGGCGCTCAGATACTTTCCTGGATGCGAATGACCACTCCAGTCTGTGCCCTAATGGCCCTATGTCTCTTCTATAGATTTTTTAATCTTGCTGAAACATTAGTAGCCGACAGAAACCAAAGTTTATAAAAGTACAAGTACGCGATATAACTGTTTAATTGATCAAACGAATTTATAACTGAAGTTTGACTTAAAATTTCTAAAGATAAGCTGGCAACAATGTATGGAAGTTAAGGAGAGAACCAATGAGATAAAGCAAGATTCCGGAAACACTGGGGTTTCACTTCAACACAGGTATTGACAGAATAACATAAGGGAGGAAGGTTGCCTCCCCGAATAACGCATGAATTCAACAGAGTAAGAATCATACCTCACCGGTTAGTTCGATTGATTAATCAACTCTGCACCGCATTATGCCTAGTGGGAGTTTAGTAAGTGCTTTGTTTTCCCGATGTAGTCCTCAGCTCCTTACGGTGCTGGCAAAAACCTTAACCTCCAAACATTAGGCATCAATTCCGCGGAAACTCATGAGGGACATTTGACCACCCAGTAACGGACGCCACACCATATAACCAGAGAGTTTAGAGCATATATACAGCCTCTCTGGTATAATAAAAAAAATTCAAGCGTCAAGAGAAACCACCGTGACTGACCTGTATGAAAGGCTCGACAGACGGCTCGCCGCTCCCGACACTGCGAGGACTCACGGCTGGACTGGCCGGGCGGTCCTCCGCCTCCTCCTCCTCCTCCCCCTCCTCGTCCCCGTCCTCCTCGTCCTGCAGCTGCTCCTGCGGATGGTGTTGCTGCTGGGGCTGTTGGTACTGGGGCTCGGGCTGGGCGCTCCCACGCGCCACCACGATCTCGGCGGTGCCTTGGGCGCTCTGCAAGATCCTGATGGCGTCCTGGTGAGAGACCTCTAGGGCCTGACCGTTAATGGCCAGCAGCTGGTCACCTTTCTGGAGCCGTCCATCCCTGGAGAAACGCAGAACAGTGGCTCATCAGTTTTGATAGAGTACGCAGAAAAAAAAAAGAAAAAAAAATTGAATAAAAAAAAACAACTACGAGGGCATATTGATAAGTTTTGCCTCCAAGTCCATAACTTTGGAAATAATGAAGACAAACAAATGATACTTACACCAAATGAAAGGTCATTTTATTTAGCACCAGATGACATATCATTTTTCAACATAATCACCGTCCCGTTCGATACAGAGCCGCCACCGACGGACGACCTGTTGGGTGCCGTCAGCGAAGAAGTCAGCAGTCTTGTCTCTGCACCAAGAAAGAACAGCATTCTTCACATCTTCGTCTGTCTCGTAACGGTTGCCCTTGAGGTAATCCTTGAGTTTTGGAAAAAGGAAGAAATCTCTCGGAGCAAGATCTGGGCTATAAGGCGGGTGCTGTAATGTCCGGAGGCCTAAACGATCTAAAGCCGTGCGAGTTTCCAAACTTGTGTGAGGGCGAGCGTTGTCGTGATGGATGATGGAAACTTTCTCACTCCTTACCCGTCGCAACCTCGCTTTCAGTTTCTCTAGTGTGTTCACATATTTCGTAGAATTCACGGTGTTGCCTTGTTCCAAAAATTCTGTGTGAACCACACCCTCACTGTCCCAAAAGATCGTGAGAAGCACCATCATCCATCACGACAACGCTCGCCCTGACACAAGTTTGGAAACTCGCACGGCTTTAGATCGTTTAGGCCTCCGGACATTACCGCACCCACCTTATAGCCCAGATCTTGCTCCGAGCGATTTTTTCCTTTTTCCAAAACTCAAGGATTACCTCAAGGGCAACCGTTACGAGACAGACGAAGATGTGAAGAATGCCGTTCTTTCTTGGTGCAGAGACAAGACTGCTGACTTCTTCGCTGACGGCATCCAACAGGTCGTCCGTCGGTGGCGGCTCTGTATCGAACGGGACGGTGATTATGTTGAAAAATGATATGTCATCTGGTGCTAAATAAAATGACCTTTCATTTGGTGTAAGTATCATTTGTTTGTCTTCATTATTTCCAAAGTTATGGACTTGGAGGCAAAACTTATCAATATGCCCTCGTAGCAAGCAAAGCGTTTCCCCTCCACTCCCTTTCTCTCTCTCCTCTTGCGGTTCAAGCAAGACAAAAGTCGAAAGAAGATTGGCAAATCCAGCATTTGGATGCCCTTGTCATTTGGTTTTGAACAATACCGTGGATGATGAGCAAAATAATGAAAACTGCCTAGAGGAGGCTGGACACAAATAAGGACAAAGAAAGACGAAAATGGATGGAAAAAAAAACACAGAAGGGTTAAACTAACTGCAGTCAAGGTTTGAAATATCCCAATTCCTGTAATAAGAACACGATTGGAACTACAAGACTCATTTCGCGAGACTACTAAGAAAACAAAAAAATGTGTTGTGTTTTGTGTCCGCAGGCTTTGTCAGGAAAATCTGGGTCTCATCTATCAGCGTGGGAGTTTATTTCCTCCACACAATTGAAGAGCGAATAAACCCAGTTTTCAGCCTTCCTGTAACCTACTCACTCACTCACTCTCTCTCTCACTCACTCACACACACACACACACACAAACACACACTCTTTCTCTCTCTCTCTCTCTCTTTTTCTTCCCCCCCCCCCCCAACCTTTACCCTTCCCAAATGCAATGTCAATGAAAAGCTATTAAAATATCTATATCTCCCACCTTTATTTCTCTCTCTCCCTCTCTCTGCATCTATCTTCTTTATGTAGTCATATCCCCTCTCCCTCGAGAACTCTTTCTGTCTATCATATCTTTCTCTTCTTTTCCTTTCTCTTTCTGTCTTTTACTCTCTGTCTATTTGTCTGTCTGTCTGTCTGTCTCTCTCTCTCTCTCTCTCTCTCTCTAACTATCTATCTCTCTCCCTCTCTCTCCTCTTGCATAGACCTTCGCCGCCGAGATCGATCCATTTTTAATTTCTTTTAAACCTTCTAAGGATGCCGGAGATCGATGGACAAGTCCCGTGTAGCAGAAGATGCATACAAACAAAATCTCCATCTGCCATTGTGACGCCAGACGCGAAGGAAGCCTACACACGGAAAAAAAACAAACAAACAACAAAAAAAAACATAGTTACTCGCTGCGACACAAGCAAAGAAACAACGAACCTAGTCACCCTGAAACACGGATATTGTTAACCTTACGCGACTTAAAAAATAGAACGGGAAAGATATGAGAGAGAGAGAGAAAGAGAAAGAGAAAGAGAGAGAGAGAGAGAGAGAGAGAGAGAGAGAGAGAGAGAGAGAGAGAGAGAGAGAGAGAGAGAGAGAGAGAGAGAGAGAGAGAGAGAGAGAGAGAGAGATGCTCAAATTCCAAAGCAAACAAAGTTGACATAAGGATCAAGACCGTGGGTCGTGTAGACGGGGTGAGCAAGGAAATCTACCATAGCTAGTTTGCATTGATCATCGTTTTACTGAAAGTCTCATTTTTCACCGACGTTATTTGCGTCGCTGGAAGAAAACATGGTGGGTGTAAGTGAGATAAAGGATGAACTAAGAATATTTTCTCTAATAATTATTTTCTACTGTACATCATTTTAAAACATACTAATCCGCAACAAAAATGTGACCGAAACAATTTTAGTCTTTATTTTCGTTCATGGCCTTCTTTTTTTTTTTTTTTTTTTTTTTTCTCGACTATCTTTATTACGTCGGAAGATTTTTTAAATAAAATCATGGTTACTAACCTTTAATCATAAACATTGCGAAAACTTGAAAACCACATTCAGTAAAAACTAAAATAAAAAAAAGCAAATGGTGAGAAGACATTTCATTTAAACAGTCTAACGAAGGGACGCATTTAAGAGCATTGTTGGATTTCAAGTTTCCTCAGATATCCAGCCTGCCTCTAATCTCCCTTCGTAGTGAATTTCAAGGAGTTCTACCTTTCAATTAGATCCTAATGAAGTCAGCTTGTACTGTATCAGTTACCACTGATTGCAACCATTAGCGGAGTCAATGCCTTTGATGAGACCAGTGCACAGCGCACCTTCAAAGGATAAAAGTCAAGCCGGTATCATTTAACAAGACCATTAGCGGGGGGACAGTTTCCTCCGAGCAACCTGGTTATTGCATTAAAGGCAATGATCCCTTGACGTCTAGGAATTTTTTTTTCTTTTTTAAATTTCAAGACATCTTTCGGAAATGAGATTTGGAAACAAAATCAATGGGACTGGATGGAGAGTTGATTTAGAGACGGAAGTAAATGTAAAGTTGGATGAAGACGCAGGAATAATTTTAAAAAATGAAAATACCCGCTTTTGTAATGAGTGATGAGACGGAGAATCCGGAAGATAAGTCTACATTGGACATTCATTGAGCTTCATATTTGAGTTCTTGAAGCCCAGACCCCTGGGAACTTCGAGAGTGATATTCCTTGATCAGTTATAGGGTCATTGTTTGCAGTCGATTGAATATAATTTTGTCGTATACTGTTTATTCAAGGAACATTTTTCTTTTGGAAGTGCGCCCTGAAGACATCTTAGAGATCGGTAATAGAAAGATAGAAGGATAGGTAGATGGACAGATAGAAACAGATAGAGACATAGAGACAGGCAGATAGATAGATTGATAGATAGATAGATAGATAGATAGATAGATAGATAGATAGATAGATAGGTAGGTAGGTAGATAGATAGATAGATAGACAGATAGTGGACAGAAAGAGGGTGGGTCCACACATGTGTTTGTTTCGGCAAGAAATCACGATATGTGTATCGATAGATGTACAGCATGAAAGATGTGGACAAATGGTTCGAAATCACAAAATCACATCCTCCTTTAAGTTAAGTTGCCTTTGGTGTCTAATGTATTTTGGAAATGTAATGGGAACCACCCAAAAAATCGTTCCGAAATCAACTTGACGTACAAGGAGTATTAATTTAAATCGATCCAATTATTGCAAATTTCTCGATCCTACAGAAGGGCGAAATATTTTTTAGTGATAAAACAATCTGATTATTCTTCATCTTTCTTCTTCTTCTTTTTTTTTTTTTTTCCCCCACTACGCCGTTGTGGACGCGTTAAACGGTTTAACAGACTGGTGATATAGAAGCAAACGTTAACACAAAATTAATATGAATTAACAGAAAGACGTGCGGGATCAAAACGGGTTGACCTTCCAATCACGTCTGAGACAGTACCCAAGTTGGTCTCCATTCACACTTCAGTAGGTTGGAGGCAGTTTTGTAAAATAAAATACCCGAGGACCCAAAGATGTCTTTCACTTCCGGATTTTGACCCCTTAACATCCTCTCCCCAAGTTCGATACCTTTTTTATATCAAAAAGGTGCAAGAGCATGCCATTGTCAAGCGTGGTGGGAGATATATGTGAATTGACTGTTGGATAAACCTTTATTTTTCTCAAATCTTTCTTCAGCATACCCGACAGCCGCCGCCAGGTTTTGTATAGGTGAACTAGCTCACCATACCTTGTTTTGTAAAACTGGCAAAACTACAATAGGAAGGAGAGAGAGAGAGAGAGAGAGAGAGAGAGAGAGAGAGAGAGAGAGAGAGAGAGAGAGAGAGAGAGAGAGAAAGACACAGGGAGCCAGACAAGAGAGATAGAAAGAGAGTGTGGAATAAAAAGGAGATTGGGGTTGAGGAGATGAGGAAGCATATTTGCTACTCATTCTATGTTTTGGATGGACGTTTTACAAGAAAAGCCAGAGCACAACTATGGTCCTCTCAATATTTGGGGGCTGGGGAAAAGCAAAATGAAAGTCAGGAGTGAAAAGGTTTCAGGAAAGAAGAAGCACCCACTAAAGTCCCTTAGCCAAACCATAAAACGCATTATATAATGGGCGGGGTAAAAAAGAGGGTGGGGAGCTATTATCGTAATTTTTTTACATATAAAACATTGAGCAACAGGTTCAACTGGGTTAAATATCTCGAGGATAGTTAAATTTTACTCTTGAACGCAGACGCCTAGCCGATTTATACCGGTTTCATAAGTGGTGGGTAAAAAAAAAGAAAAAACAAGAACAAAAACAAAAATAAAAAAAAAACAAAAACAATGCGATGTTTAAAATCAAGCTTTTGAAAAAAAACAAAAAACGAGAGCGATCGCATTATTAAATTCCAGAGCTTTTAATCATCGATTCCATTTGTGTACAAGTCTAGACGGGCATTTTAAAATTGTAGAGTATCTTCATACTCCGCCGGTTCCTTAGAAATTTATACGATTGTCCCAGTGTTATTGAATTGAAGAACCATTCCGACTTCCTGAAGACCCAAGCACCGAGGCGGAAGCTTTCAGAAATTGTTAGACTTTAATAAAATTGAGCATTATTACGGAGGGGATCGTAAAATAATGGCTCCCGTCATCTCAGACAATGCTTCATGACAATCAAAAACGATCGATCGAATGTGGAGTCCGTCTTACATTATTACGTCTACTTAATGCCCTTGTTCGATGGATAACAACTTTTGAAAGACCTATGTCGAGGAACAAAAACGAAACAAAACAAAACAAAAACAAAAGAGGAACCGGTTGTTAACTTCCTTTATGCCTCTCCCCGGAGAGGTTTAGAGGTTTCTAGAGTGGCGGAGTGGAGATAGCGGATCCCACAGCAGGGAGGCAGGGTCGGAGCTCCACGCGAAGGTTCTGACACGAGTCGCGTGCTGGCCCGGCTTGCTGGGCTCTTGGCTTGTTTAAGTCCAGGCACCGGGTGGGGGGATTAGGTGGTCATCTGATACCAGACGAGTCCAGACGCCATCCGATAATTGATGGGCAATCGGGCAGCAAAGTCTGAAACTTAATTCTTGAACATCCTCTCTCCATTTCCGGCATTTATGTTTTTTTTTTCCTTCTTGTTAAGGCACAACACCAAAAAGTAAGTTAACATGTGTTTAATTTGGCGCAAAAAGGTTAAAAAAATATTGACATAATAGAAAGGAAGATAACTTAGTCGAAGAAAGGAATATTGATGAGTGGAGAGTTAGACAAACCATCGATCATTGTAAGCATATGTCGAAAGTCCATTGCTAACGGACAATTTTAACTTCATTTTAATTAATCATTGCTAATTACTAGGTAATCTGACCTTCCAAGCTGTGGAAACACCGAAGGCAATCAGCAACTCTTTCCACGCAAGACAGCTAGATTCTACTTTCTTACAACCTTTTTATCCTGACAACGCGCTAATGAAACGAGACGAAAACAATTACCTGTGCGTTCTTCGTCACAGATTGATGGAAAAGATGGAAAAAGTTCCAAAGATTTGGTTACCGTTAAGATGAAGTGTCTACTTGATGACGATGACAGTAATAGCTCGAGAAAAATAATACTTAAAAAGAGCTATAACAGCAACAACAACAATGATAATGATAATAACCATAATAACAATAATATTAATATTAATAATCATAGTGTTGGTAATGATGATGATGATGATGATGATGATGATGATGATGATGATGATAAGGATTTGACATTCCTGGGTTAGTTATTAGACTTGGACAATGATTTCGAACAGTGTAAAGCAAGAAGGAATACATAGAGTATTTATGATGGAGCGGGAGTGGTATGCGTCAGATAGTGCGGGTTCTGCCCAGTGACCAGAAGCTATGACATTCGGACACGCAATACTCACATCAGATGGCTACAGGCTACTACTCGCAGTGCTTAACGGTTTATCCTGTTACTCTAATGGACAAGTGGGTGTCAACGCCTGGACATTCGGTTATCGCTAATTCTTACAGCTCCAGCAGGAGCGCTCAAGATTGGAAACAACCGAGAGGGAAATTTATAATAAATGAGAATTATAGAGAGGAAGAGAGTAAAAGGGATAAATGAGGTTTTAATTATATAGAATTAAAGGAGAGAAGAACAAGGGAACAAGAAGAAAAGGTAGCAGGAGAAGAAAACAACAAAAGCAACATAAAAAAACAAAACAAAACAAAAACAACAGTACCAACTGATATGAAAATAAGAAAGGCAGTCAAGCTGCCCTGATACTTTTCACGTCTTCCGTCTTATTTGCAACTCTCGATTTACATATCGGTTTGTGAATGCTATTTCTATACTATACCAACTGGGATGCATTCGAACGCCTGACTACTGTAACAAAACTGTGTATTAATCTAACATTATTGCGTATGATAGCAACGCAATGATTGCGAGCCTACATAAGGTCTTTTTGTTTTTATTGCCATTGACACAGGGAACGTTCCAAATTATATGAAAAACATCATTGACCAGGGGGTTGGCACCAAAAATTCCCTCTGTGCCAAGATACAAGCCCAAGGGGACTTCCGGTCCAGGTATTACAGAGACCCCAGGCCTGTTCCGGTCAGTGTTTGGACGATACAACCCGCTCTAGTAGAGCCGCACTGACGCTACTGTCAAGCCGGGAGAAGAGGAAAAAAAATATTGGTCCACACGACAGGAAAGCAGGAAATTACAGGCTAAGGAGAAGAGGAGGAGGGTTGGGACAGGGGTGATATAGATCTGGGTTTATTGTTAAGACACTTGTTGATGGACACGGCAAGGCCAGGAGGATGGAGTTGGAATCAATGAGATAAAAGGTCAGAGAGAGAGAGAGAGAGAGAGAGAGAGAGAGAGAGAGAGAGAGAGAGAGAGAGAGAGAGAGAGAGGGGGGGGGGAAGAGTAAAGAAAACTCTTATAAGGAGAACACGAGATAATGGAAGGAGGCGAGAGACATATAGATGAAGGCCGAAAGACAGCGAGATAGATGTATAGAAAAAGAGACATAGAGAGAAGAAGAGAGATAGAGAGATAGAGAGAGAGAGAGAGAGAGAGAGAGAGATACTAAAAGAGGACTAGAGATTAGGGCCGGTTGTAGCCATGACCAAAATCACTGCCTTACGGATCGTGAGAAAGTAATTTTACCTTTAAAAATACGACCGAAAGAGGGCAATCGTTCAGAGATCATATATATATATATATATATATATATATATATCAGAGGGGTCACAGCAAACTAAGTTCCCTACCACTGAAAATCATCTGTGCCGCGGTGATATCAAACTTTTTCAAACAACACCATTAGTTTAGATGTAAAAAACAAAACAAACAGAATAGGGTAACATTCCACAGATGAAGAATCCAAACTACATGTAATTAGTTTTAAAAATCCATATTTCGTATGAAAATGTGTATGCCTTGTAACTGGCAAGGTCATGAACAATTCACTTTTACTTGGGTTATTTCATTCATAGGCTTAGGGCAAAGCAGAGAAAGTCATTCTTCCTTCTCCTTGTTCTGGGCAGCGCTCCCCCTCACTTTCAGAGCAGAGCCAGGGGTAGGTGAAAGCTGAAAATAAGGAACAACTTTTCTGAGCCTTACCTATTTCGCTTTTTTACGCTAGTGTCACTTCCATGAATTTTTACTGTACTAGCACTAGTGCTAAATGAATAAGTGTTAGTTTCCTTTGCTGATTCAATCAGTTCTATCAATGTGCCTTGAACCACAAATTGAACAGGTTTGTCCAATGAGACTCTAGGTCCATAATTATTACTAATACTTTCATGATGCTGCCCGTCGACTTATGTTCGTTGACGGGACATTGATATGTTTGACCGGATTTTTTTAATCCAGATTTTTTTCGTATCTGCTGAGATAAGAGATTTGTTTCATTTTCCCTTTATATGTCAACTTTTTTCTTTTTGTAAAGGGCATGTGTACATGTAATATTCCTTCATAGTTATGAGTTTCTTCTGTCTGAATAAGACTGAGCATAATGATATTTAAACTGGCTGTTTAGTAATTATTCGAGACAATGCGTGTGCGGGTGCGCGATCAGACCCAATGCAAGGCCCGAAAAAACCCGGTTCCATCTACTAATGTTGTAATATGATTGTATAACGTGCTAAGGTATCAACAAGCCCGATCTCTGCAATTAATCTAACGTCTCCTAAGTTTCTCATGTAATCATACAGAGACTCTGCCAATCCCTCCCGTCTCATCAAAGTTTTGCACCTCCCCGCGCTAGACTAGGGCGGCATGGAGGGGGGGAAATCTAGGCCGGCCGTGAGGATAGAAAAAATAAACAAGGTTTACGCCATTATTCTGCAGTTCTACCGCTCATTTCTGTGATTGGTTCCAGTATTGAACGTTTATAGACCTATCGGATTTTATTTTTCCCCCTCCCTCGTGATGCCTTAGCTCTACGCTGCGGCACAAAATATAATTATCTTGGACAGCTGGGCCTGCTACCTGAAAAAAAAGGAACAGTCGCAAGTATAAACGAAACAAGGTTCTTCGCAAAGATATATTAAAAACAAAAATGTGGCTCGCAATTGTTCAAGACCGTTCTAAAATTTAGCGACGTTAAAATGATTCAGCAAAATCACGAACTGTAACGGAAAATGCCGAGTTTATTATTCCCCTGCCTTCGAATTTAGCCGGATACACGCGGAGTTGCGCTGAACATCCGGTAATCGCCAATGATACATCGATGCTTAAGGAAAATATACGTTACTATTCCGTCGACTTCGTGTTTACTTGGAAAGCGATCTCAGCCGGATACAGGGAAACTTGCGCTGAACATGCAAAACAAAACAAAAAAAAAAAAAAAAAAAAAAAATTCTTAAAAGCGGGTTACCGTTGAAAAAAAATTTTTTTTCCCTCCATCAGCGGATTTACAATCACGGATTTCCCCAACCACGGATTTCCGCTGATCCGCGGAAAATTGTGAGGCCATATATATATATATATATATATATATATATATATATATATATATATATATATATATATATATATATATATATATATATATATCTATCTTGTGAAGAAGTAATAAAAGATTTCCGGGAGGACGTGATCACTACCATCAACATCAGGAGCAGCCAACCGCGATAGGGTGAGTTCATAGATCGGAATGACTGATATATTCGTGTAAACAAGAAATAAAATACTTCGAAGATGGTGTGATCAGTACTATTAATATCAGGAGCAACCAACCACGCTTGACAGGCCAGGTAAAGGATTGGGGAGCATACAGCAAGAGACGCTCACGTTCTAGACCTGGTCCATGCGACGTCGAGCAAAGTTTCCGGTTGATCCATTAATTTTTGATAAGCTTGGGCTACAATCGTCAGAGATCAAGGTCTTGCTGGATGAGCTAAAACGATTAAAATCGATAGTTGGAGGAGAGCTTCCCGCGTGTCTAACCGAGAGTATCGGATAGATCTAGCTTTGGACAGTCCAGCGGATGGACAACGGCTAGTGATGGCTACAACTTGACGCGTGCTTGGTCGAGAATATCAGGGTTATCTAACTTGGGAAAGTCCGAAATGGACAAAACTTCCAACCCGTCTGATCAAGAGTATGGGTATATCTAGCCGCGCAAAGTGCGGGGTATGAACATTGGCTAGTGATGGACACAACTTCCAGTGTGCCAGATCGAGAGTATGGGTATATATCTAGCCTTACAAAGTCCGGGGTATGGATAAGGGCTATTCATGCTCAGAATTACCAGTGTGCCTGATCGAGAGTAGGGGTATATATCTAGCCTTGCATATTCCGGGGTATTGACAAGGGCTAGTGATAGTGACAACTTCCACCCTGTCTGATCGAGAGTATGGGTATATCAAGCCCCGTAAAGTGCGGGGTATGGACAAGGGCTAGTGATGGTCATAACTACCAGTGTGCCTGATTGAAAGTATGGGTATGTCTAGCCTCGCAAAGTCCGGGGTATGGACAAGAGCTATTCATGGTCAGAACTACCAGTGTGCCTGATCGAGAGTATGGGTATAGCTAGCCTTGCAAAGTCCGGTGTATGGACAAGGGCTGGTGATGGCCAGGACTTAACGGCTATGAACTTTGAAATCATTGCAGCAAGTTTGCTTCCATTTAATGTAGTTTGTGGATTTTGCTTTTCTATGTCCAGAGTTTTAAAGTATGAAAGGGAGAAAGAGGTCTGTAGACGGATCAATCGCAAGATTGAAAAATTAAAAATCTAAACTGAAACCGATTGATATGAGATAAAGGAAAATTGGAGCATAAGTTCGTGTGTTTTAACCACTTGGCTAACTAGGTTCTCAAAACTTTAAACAACTTTAATCTGTGCATTCCTCTTGCTCCTAATCCGTGGAAAACATAGTGTTCCCGGCTGCCTTTCAAATTTCTAGAACTGTCAAATATGTTTCTTTAGATGCCACGTATAGAGCACTCCAGAGTTTCGTCTGGCGCTTGTAGAGTTTGTTCACATTATAGTCTTATGAAAACTGGGAGTTTAACACATGCAGAATTTGTTCAGCATTATAAACTTATGAAAACGGGGAGTCTAACGCATGTAGACTTTGTTGACACCATTATAATCTTATGACAACTGGTAGTCTAAGGCATACAGAGTTTATTCAAAGAATTATAATCTTACGAAAACAGGAAGTCTAACGCATACAGAGTTTATTCACAACATTATAATCTTATGAAAACCGAAAGTCTAACCCATACATAGTTTGTTCAGAGTTATAATCTTATGACAAGAGGAATAGTCTAAAAGAAGTTCAAAGGATTATTATCAGATGAACACCGGAAATGTCTTTGCGCTTGTATAGTTTGTTCATTTGATTATAATCTTATTACCACTAGAATTATTCGGCGCAATAGGCATTATCTTCGCATTAACGGAACAGTTAAAACTGGATGCAAAGAGTACGAGGGGAAAAAATAAAGATACAGTGTATAATAATAGACAGATTGACTGATTGATATAGAAGAAAAATCAGAAGAAAAAAAAGACCGCGTGAGAGAGTGAGAGTGTGAGAGACAGAGAGAAAGAGAGAGAGAGAGAGAGAGAGAGAGAGAGAGAGAGAGAGAGAGAGAGAGAGAGAGAGAGATAGAGAGAGAAAGAGAGTGAGAGATAGAGAGAAAAAGAGAGAGAGAGAGAGAGGGATAGAGAGACAGAGAGAGAGAGAAAGAGAGAGAGAGAGTGAGAGATAGAGAGAAAGAGAGAGAGAGAGGGATAGAGAGAGAGGGATAGAGAGAGAGAGAGAGAGAGAGAGAGAGAGAGAGAGAGAGAGAGAGAGAGCGCTGCGCTAAGGAGCACGGATTAGGCCGTGTTGATAAATCCCACTCATTTTGCTATTTATCGAGAGAGACTTTGACTTCCGAGTGAGTTCTATCACTGGTCCCATCTTTGTTGGTTTGATCAGTCTGATTTATGGGGGGGCTTGAGCCTCCCCCGGGGGCCTGCAGCCTCTCCCCAGGCACGCTCCTTGTTATCCGCTACAAAATAGGATAAAATACTCCATGTCAATCGGGTTCCTGGAGTTATTCCCCCCTCCTTCCCCCCCTCCCCCCCCCCTACCCTAAGATCTAGAACACACTTGTCCACATAACTGACGATAGCCAAACTATAACAAAATCCATTTCTCCGAAAATGGTTGTTTACAAGATATTAAAAAAAAATATTTGCATTTAGGCTGTGACGCGCTTGTCAACAGCGTTAACAGAATTGAAGATTTTTTGGTTTTTCCTTTGTTGTTGTTTTTGTTTTTCTGGAAGATGATAGGTAAAAAATAAAATTATATCTTTGGGAAAAAGCGTTGTAAAAAAAACATCGACGGTTTTTTTTTTGTAGACAGGTCGTGGAACGTGAGCGGTGGAACAGGTAATTAATGTCAGACACGGCCCTGAGACATCCAGTTTTTACACGATAAAAATCCGTTTAAAACCTTTTTTTTTTTTAAATCGTCGTCAGTCACAGTAATGAATGAATTTAAAACAGGCGTTTCATACTCTAATTATAGTTACTGACAATTTTACGACATCGGTTTATATACATCAATACATTAGAACAAGAAGGCGTTTTTCGCAACAATAGTTCTACTGAAATCTGTGCTTCTACATTTTCATTCTAATACGGCAGCAGAAAAAGTTATATTTTCAAAAGAGACTACTATGATCGGAATTTCAAAACTTCCTATTTATTCTAGTTATTTTAGTGTGAGATAATTTTATCAAACGTTTTAAATAGTGTCCTATAATCTTTAATGTTCACGCTCACTTGTATCAGCCATCTTTTTTTTTTTACACGCCATAGGAGTTGTACGGAAAGACAAACCTAATCGGACGTCTCAAAGATACATGGTGAAGAGGGACAGATGCATTGTAGACGCTTATGACGAAATGGTCAACAGGAGTTGGATGACATCAACATACCAGAGCCGAAGGATTTGGTATGACAAAGCTCAGGCTGAATACGACCCGTAAAGACTTTATTTTAGAAACAAGAATATTTCAGTCTCAGTAAGTAAGTGAATGAAATTTTACTTAGACCCACACGCACAGACACATAAAGTGCCTAAGCAAAAATCAGAATGAGTGGAAAATAATATGAACCCGTCAATCCCTTGAAGAAAGAAGGAAAAAAGAATCATCAACCACGACAGCCCCTCATGGCGCAGTGGACAGCATGTTGCCTCTTTGTGAGGGGAGAATTATCAGTTGCCGTTGTGGTAAAGCCTCCAGCCTGGCATGTGTAGGTGGCCGTTATGTTAAAACCTCCAGCACGGCATGCGTAGGCCGTTGTGCTAAAGTCTCCAGACCGGCATGTCTAGGTGGCCCTTGTGCTAAAGTCTCCAGCCTGGCATGTGTAGGTGGTCATAACGTGCTGAAGTGTCCAGCCTGGCATGTCTAGGTGGTCGTAACGTGCTAGAGTCTCCAGCCTGGCATGTGTAGGTGGTGGTAAAGTGCTAGAGTCTCCTGCCTGGCATGTGAAGGTGGTCGTAACGTGCTAAAGCCTCCAGCCTGGCATGTGTAGGTGGTCATAACGTGCTAGAGTCTCCAGCCTGGCATTTCTAGGTGGTCGTAACGTGCTAAAGGCTCCAGCCCAGCATATGTAGGTGGTCATGACGTACTAGAGTCTCCTGCCTGGCATGTGATGGTGGTCGAAACGTGCTAAAGCCTCCAGCCCAGCATGTGTAGGTGATCATAACGTGCTAGAGTCTCCTGCCTAGCATGTGAAGGTGACTGAAGTCTCCAGCCCGGCACATGTAGGTGACTGTTGTGTTGCTGGAGTGTCCAGCTCGGTATGTGTAGGTGGCCGTTGTGCTGAAGTCTCTAGCCCTGCAAGTGTAGGTAGCCGTTGTGCTGAAGTCTCCAGCCTGGCATGTATGGGTGGCCGTTGTTTTAACACCTCCAGCACGGCTTGCGTAAGTGGCTGTTGTGCTAAATCCTCCAGCACGGCATGTGAAGTGGCCGGTGTGCTTGGTCTATAGGTGACCATTGTGCAAACGCGCTAGTTTTATTGATGCAGGATACTGTCCTGATACAACATAAAATTTGTTAATCGGACGCTGCTGTTTTGTTTATCTCTAAGACCTCCGGCATGTGAAGTTTTCTTTTTTGTCTTCAGCTTGAAAAAGGGCAGTATACTATTGGTTCGAGCATCGCGCCTGTGATTAATGAGAATTGGGCTTCATGCTCGAGCAGCGCCTTGCTTTCTCCAGGTTTGGTGTGCAAACAGCATTTAGTGGACGGACTTTGTCGAATAACCAAACCATCAAGCAAGCTTGGAAAGGGATGCCACGGCATGAAGGGGAGCAGACATTCCCCAATAAACCGAGAACCGGTTGACCGTCCTGGCGCCCGGTGCAGAGGGATTTTCTGTTTGATTAGACCTGGGATTCGAGCACCAGACGGCTCGGTCCTCCCCTGCTTATTGAATTGATTGACAATAGGACAGACAGTGAGCAATGGGTTCAAGCGAGTTGGGGGTTGTGCAATCTGTCGGGCCCGCTGGATATCTTGGATCAATGGGTACAAAGAAGAAGAAAGGGATGTTGGATCTCTCGCCCATTAGACTAGGTAAAAAAACCCAGCTCACTATGTAACGACCGAATAAATTGCAGTACTTTTATTTTCCCTCGATAAATTAATACAATATAGTTCACTTTTTTTTCTCAATTTCTAAAGTTCAAGATCACCACTCATTTCGTCCACTTGTATGATAATTGGCATTTTATATCCGCGAGCTATGGTGTTCAGTTGGACGATGTGCTGTACTCGTGATCATCACGTTGCAGATGGTGTGTTTTATTCAACATGACCATGTTGCAGACAGTGTACTATATCCAACATGACCATGTTGCAGACAGTGTACTATATCCAACATGACCATGTTGCAGACAGTGTACTATATCCAACATGACCATATTGCAGACAGTGTACTATATCCAACATGACCATGTTGCAGACAGTGTACTATATCCAACATGACCATATTGCAGACAGTGTACTATATCCAACATGACCATATTGCAGACAGTGTACTATATGCAACTTCACCATATTGCAGACAGTGTACTATATCCAACTTCACCATATTGCAGACAGTGTACTATATCCAACATCACCATGTTGCAGACGGTGTGCTATATCCAACACCACCATGTTGCAGACAGTGTCCTATATCTAACATCACCAAGTTGCAGACCACGGGTTATTTTCATTATCACAATGTTCAAAACAAAACATTATCTCTTCTCGTGCTGACAAAGTGATCGAAGCGGCTTTACAAATTGCACCAAGAAGTCAGCAACATCAAAGCGGACGAAGTATGATCCAATTTGAGATCTCTATCTTCAGTTGTCACGCCTATCCCTAGAGTTATTTTTCTTTAGTATTAACCCTTAAGCAATTTCTGATTTACGAGCATAAAAGGAGAAAAATAAAATAACTCACATAGCCACGCTGATGTCACTGTACAGACTTGATGGTGTATTTAAAAAAAAAAAAAGTCAAAAGCACGATTGATTTCTTTTTTTTTTTTTTCAATCGCAAACTTAATAACTTTAAGAATAATCCAAAAATCAAAAGAGGGCTATTTTTGGCAAAAAATTTCACAATTTTTAGCATAATTAATGCAAAGACTTCACTTAAAAGCTCGTATTACTGTCATTACCTGAAAGGGCAGATGCATGCCGTGTTTCATTGAAAATCGGTCGATCCTCTGACAAAAATGGCTTTGCTTTCGGACACAAATAAATTATAACCGAATAAAAGCTCCAGACTCAGAGCATGCAGACGTATTATTCGATGAAAAGACTCCAATTTTCACGGAACATGAAGTCCTAAGAATAATGAAACAGCAAAAATCACGAGAAATAAGATTATAAAAATTTCACTTAGCGGCATCCAAATTTAAGTCAGTTTGTTTTATATATATATATATATATATATATATATATATATATATATATATTTATATATTAGTTTGATTAAAGAGTAAACAACAACAAAAAACTAAATCCAACAACAACAACAACAACAAGATCTACAAAAACAACAACAACAAAACATTGCATACGTCATTTTGTTGTCCATCCAGTACTTTACGTTGCGTAAAGGTGGCTTTTACATTTTGCCTTTTTCACTTTCGATTGTTACAACCTTTTATTCGACATTCTCTCAACTTTCGATCTAGCGCAAACGAGAAAAGTTGAATTTTCTTCGATAAAACGACGGTTTTGGAATTGCCGATAATCGTGTCTTTATTTTTATACACAATAACAATACATCTTTGTTTTAAGCGAATTAATTATCCATAATGTATCTCCAAATTTTTATTAAAACTTTTTTTTTTAAAGAACTGTCTTATTTTTTGCACACAAAAAATTTTATCTTTGTTTTTAACGAATAAGATGCATCTTCAAATTTGGATTTAGACGTGTTTTTTTTTTTTTTTTTTTTTTTTATTTTTTCCCCTCCTTATTTCGCTGGCTCTCATTTGAAAGGGTACTGTTCATGTGTAGAAATATTTAACCAGCTCTGATGCCCCGAATCTAAATCAACACACCTTTTGCAGCCATATGACTGTCTTTTCCTCCGCATTCATGATATGAAGCGAAAAGCAATAATTCTTTGAAACCAGCTTACGATATTATAGAATGGCAGAAATGAGAAATTATTTGTTCCTTTTTTTACCAATTATCCCGGAGAAAGTCCAAACATTGCTCGCTCCAAACGGTTCTACTCGTGCATCTGGGCTGATCACAGTAAATAATTGGCCGATAACCCAAAAATTTATTTAATTTTGTTTTTAATTTTTATTTTTGTTCTGAGAGCCACACGCATTGAAACATCTGCGATGACAGTGACTGTGTGGCAGCATAGATGTTGAGGTTTGCAAGGGTTTTCCGACAGGGCCTCGAGTCGTGCCGGGATCACAGGGTGAATATTTCATGCCAGTTGTATTAATATTCAATCTGTTTGTAGCGGGTATTTTTATATAAAAAACAACAACAACAAAACAACCCATAAATTTGTCTTGCTAAGAAATTAACATATCCCCGGTATCATAGATTCCAATGTAACAGAAA
This sequence comes from Elysia crispata, assembly GCA_033675545.1. Taxonomy (NCBI): domain Eukaryota; kingdom Metazoa; phylum Mollusca; class Gastropoda; family Plakobranchidae; genus Elysia; species Elysia crispata. The sequence continues at coordinate 265,663 of JAWDGP010004106.1, read as the reverse complement.
GTACCAATATTAAACTAAACACCAGCCCACAGGCACAGTAGGAGAGCAATAGTACCATTGATTCCATTGTAACAAAAATTACCAATATTAAACTAATCACCAGCCCACTGGCACAGTAGGAGAGCAATAGTACCATTGATTCCATTGTAACAAAAATTACCAATATTAAACTAATCACCAACCCACTGGCACAGTAGGAGAGCAATAGTACCATTGATTCCATTGTAACAAAAATTACCAATATTAAACTAATCACCAGCCCACTGGCACAGTAGGAGAGCAATAACACAGTCGACACAGAATGGCACAGCAACAGATTAGGCCGCTCTGGGCTGGATGAGCTACCTTCCGGACACTGCCATATAACAAACCAAACTATACTATGGTTATCTAAAAGGTTGACCTCGCTCAATCAAGTTCTGTTCTATAGTCATAATCATAGGCTTTTCAACAGAATAGAGTAATTCCTGAAATAGTAGTGCTATTTCCTATATAAATATCTTTCTATCTATGCAACTACAGCCGCTCTGCCTCTCATACTTTTTCACATCTTTGCCCCCTCCTCTCTCTATCTCTCTCTCGACCACACATATACACTTTCAATCTCGTAGAAATGAGCAAAGGGTGAAGAAATCATTCAAACTTCCGTGACATCAAGGTGCA
>JAWDGP010004106.1:162500-255000 GCA_033675545.1 Elysia crispata | reverse complement strand
CGCCAAGCCGCTCGAAAATTGATTAGAGAGACAAGAGCAATTGTACACTTCACCGAATACCTTGGCCGCTGGGAGAAGGATACGCGTTTTTTGTTTTTTTTTTCTTCTTCTGTTTTGTTTGTTTTTCTTTCTCCCTTCCTTAAAGTCTTTCTTTGGGGACATCGAAAACCGAACTTTTCTAATAAGCTGGTTTCGTCCAAAAGATGGGGATTCGAAGAAAGTAAAGGAGAAGTAAAAAGGGATATGGGGGGAAGTCGAGAGAGAAAGAGAGAGAGAGAGAGCGAGAGAGAGAGAGAGAGAGAGAGAGAGAGAGAGAGAGAGAGAGAGTTTGATTTGCTTTACAAACACGATGAGAGAGATCAGCAAAACGTTTCTTAAAACTTAACTCTAGACTGCAATTAGAAGGAGAAAATGCTGTCGTTCCCAGGGAGATTTCAACATTAGCTGATAAATTGTTTTAATGCGATACCGACCGCCTTCCTGCAGGATCGGTAGTCTGAGACTGAGAAGGCAGTACTAAGAGGACGAGAACCCTAACTAAAACCACGAGAGACAGTCTTTGCTGATTTCACGTGGGACACTTGGCCATAAAAGTGCTGTCTCTATCAGTCACCGAACTTCGATAAAAACGGGGTCAATGTCGTGGCATGCTCTAGATGTTAACAACAACCCCACATCCCACCACACCAATGTCCTTAGAGAGGTTCTTTATATTCATTTATATTTTCTCTCTCTCTCTCTCTCTCTCTCTCTCTCTCTCTCTCTCTCTCTCTCTCTCTCTCTCTCTCTATCTCTCTCTCCCCCCCCCCCTCTTCCCCCGCTCCTTTATCTCCTCTCACCGTCCCTCTTGCTCTCTTTTACCCTTTCCCTCCCGCCCCTCTCTCTTTGTCTTTCTGTTTTCTCTAAGAAGAATCCTCTTTCAAACTACCTTATTACCAAGCTTAACCAGAGACACAGGCCCAAAATAGTGAGGAAACCCCTACCAAAATATCAATGGGCTGCTCCACAGTTTACATAAGACTTTTCCAGCTCCAAGGTTGATCAAGAGGGATGTTTGAATTGGCCCTGGTCAAGCCTGATCCACTAAGCTCACTCTTTTGCCCACAATTCGATCGGGCTGGACACTCAATTGATGTATTTTTTCCGGACCGTAAGGTTTTCTAAGCTTTATATGCAGGACTAAGTAGAGCAATTCTGTACAAAAAGTGAATATCGGTCAGATATTTTGCTTTTGGTAAAGCTATTCTAAGCAACAAGTGGCTTTAAGCAGAGTCGTGGTCCATTAATCAAGCGGCCCAGATGGCATAAAATCCAGAATAATTCATGGAAGAATATGGTGAACTCTTGTTTCAATAGTCAAAGCACTTTAAGCTCAATTTTTCGGCATGATTCATCGTCTGGATGTCAATAAAACAATAGTGTGGACTGCCCTATCAGGGCTTCAGTCTATATTCTTTTTCCTTTGTCTAGCATCTGTTCCCTGCTGCGAACAACGCCGAGGGCAAGGTTTAGAACTGGCCCAGAAAATGGAGAGGGTCTGCTAGTGGAGTCAGGGCTGAGACGTGACAACTGTCAACACAAGAGTTCAGCGGATTAGGACTTGGGGCGAAAAAAAAAAATCGGGCAGAGGTTCGATCAACTTGTTTCGGTTCATATTTTGAGAAAACCCTCTAAACGAAAATGGGCTAAATTTGTCTGTGGAATCAAATTCTAATGTTTAGGACAACCTAACCTTTGCTTAGGCCAATGCTCAACCTAACTGAATGTGGAATGGATCCAGTCTCAAATCAATGTGGGTTTTAAAATTGAATAACGAGGGCGGAGGTTATAAACTTGTTTCGGTTCATTTTTTTAGAAAACCGTCTGAACGACATGTATACAATGCGTTTAATTATTTTGCCTGCAATATCAAGAACCAATGTTCAGTACAATCTGAATATTAGTTCAGTTTTCGACCAATCAAATGGAGCCTGAAATGGATCCGATCTCAAATCAACCTGAGTTTTACAATTTAATAACGAGTGCGTGTGGTTATGAAAGTGCAAATACATATTGTATTTTAATTTTCAGGCAGTACCGGTTCTTGGTTAGAGAATGCGGCACTCACATCTTGAGTCTCGCGGTATTGATCCTGCGTGATTAAATGGCAGAGCAGCAGTTTGATGCGGCCCAGTATTCAGGCGTCACGGTTCTCCTCGCCCTGAGCCTTGAGACTCGATGAGAACCGGTGATCGATAAGAAGTGCATGCCGGCTAGCCCCAGGCTCACGCTACCACTGCTGCTGCTGCTGCTGCAGCTGATCAGATAGAAGGCTGTGACAAACACACTGCCTATTGCCCAATCCAGATAGGACACAGGAACCCTGGCCTTAAGGGAGATTACTCACACTGCTCTATCTGTCTGAATCTTCTGTCTCCATGGCCATGCACACACGCGATCAAGACGATTTTTATCACCTGTACACGTATCGGGGCATTCTATCACAGTATCGATATACTGCAAAGGTTCCATACTGCATGTAAGAAAAACTGATAAGATTATTCCTATCGCCCTATTACGGTAACTAATAAGTAATGGGAGATACATACATAGAGGTAAAAGAGAGAGGTGGGAGTGGAAAGGGAAAAGAGAGAGAGAGAGAGAGATAGAGAGAAAGAAAGACAGAGAGAGACAGACAAACAGACAGACAGACAGACAGACAGACAGACAGACAGAGAGGGAGAGGGAAACACACACACACACACACAGATAGAGAGCTGGTTTATGAATACTTTAAAAAACATGGACAACAATGTTTGGAAATATATATGGGAAGCGACGTGCTTGGCTATACGTGACGCCGAAATATTCTACCCTGAAACACTTAAGCTCAAAACAGAATTCGACAGGCCGTCTGGCTCAATGAGGACCTCCCTATAACCAACTTACACGACGGAGTCTAAACCGGTCCCAGGGGTTCGTCCACACAACGAGTGCACAAGACAGAAAAGAAGAAGACACAGAAAACAATAGAAGGGGAGGACAGCGCATCCTGGCAAACACGTCTAAATTGAAAGAAGCTTACAAAACGGCACCATCGTGTTCTGCCAGCTTGTCTGAGCTGCATGAACAGTCGACCGGACAAGGCGAAACAATACATCGTTTATCTCTGAATGTCGCACTGATGTGAGGACAACGCGGACGTTAAAAAAACATCTACATGGGGTGAGGAAGCGTGCGGTTATGGAGATTTTATCACGTGACGCCCTATGTTCTTCTTATCAGTTTGGGGTGGGGAAATAAATCGATCGACTGTCCCTCCTGTGGGAGTCCGGGTGGGTGGTACACAATCAACACAGATACGCAAGGTGAAGTTCTATCCTCCCAGGCTGGTCCAGGTGTCGGGTCTGATCTCCGTCATCACCCACACTTCCGTGGCCGAGTGTCTCGAATTCCCGTCCCTCTTCGGTGGTCTCTACTCTCAAGTGTAAACTGCCTGACCCAACCAATGTCTGGCTGATCAAAGACACGATCTAAAACAATATCACTCTCGGCTGGCAGATCTCATTATTTTCTCTGTAAACTCCATTCGTCTATTTCAGGCGACGCGCTGGTGGCTAACTCGCCACGTGCATGCTAAAATAAATTCTACAATTAATTCCTGCTGTATTAAGACCTATTGTCGATCGATAGATGGGCTTGGAATCCCCCCACCCCGTTCCCTCAGTTTCGATATTCTCTCTCTAAATGCTCTGTCTGGTGCAAGTTTTGTTGATGAGCTAACAAGGCGTGAGGCAATCTTTAACAGCAGCGGTTAAATCAATCATTCAAAAGTTATTTTAAACCGAGCAAAATCTCTACCTTTGCAAAGATCGATGTAAAATATTAAGGATGTGAGCTGCAAAATCTGCTAACAAATAAATCACCATAAAATAATGATGTATTCATTGAGGAACGGAGCTTGCTGTTCAGGTTATAAAGTAATTAAAGGGGAACCCCCCATTATCTGATAAAAACGAATAAAACGATTTAAGAGCTGATGAGTCGGTTTGCTATACCAAATCATAACGCCAAAAGGTATTATCTTACATCGAAGAATGGTAGTAAACAATAAATATATTGCTTCAGGCTGAAAATCCATTTCCATTTTATGAGAATAGTCGTTAAAACACCGCCTATTAAAAAAGGAAATTATATTTCCATCAGGCAATGACAAAAAAGGAAAGAATGTATCGTTTTCAATTTACACTTTAAGAGCTAGTCAAGCATTAATATGCAGCTTTCCGCCAGTTGTTAAGGCCGAAGAGTAGTGGCGATAGTTTAACTCAACAAAATGCCCAAGACGAGAAAAGCTCGATGAGATACACTATGGTTTTCTCATAGGCTGATTAAAAATTAAAAAAAAAAATTAAGTACAACAGTTTTCTACCGATCGAGACTGGGTCATATTAACCAATCGTGTGTTACCGCTTTTTACATGTAAATAGCGGGATGATCGCCACATGGATGGAAACATACACAAAACACTACAACATAAAAAAAACAAGAGCAAAAGACGGGCTACAGAATGAACATTGATGACATAAGGGGAAAAAAAACAAGGCTGAGTGAGGAAAGTAAGGGAATGTAACGATTAGCTTAATAGGAGAACACGTCCCATCCTCGAAATTGTCACGGTGATTCCACGTCATGTCGCGGAGACGGACAATGTAATCAGGCGGAGGGGACTTCACGACAGTCGCATCGCATGTCTGGCCCAAGAAGATTAGACACGCACCTCGAGGAGCAATGCTGAACACTCGCTTCATCACCAGGTGGTGAGAGAGTTGCTGCCGCGTGAGCAAAGCTGTTACTCCATGATTGTGACGTGCTGCAGGTCAGTGCCTGTCGTGCTGGACGTCCGCGTTTAGGACGTGTCAGAACTCAATGGAAAATACCCTCTCTGAGTTGACAGGTCGAAATACGTGGTGGGTTCTCTACAGAACATTACAAAGGTCGTTCGAGAATTTTCCTCCATTTTTCTGAGCTGATTGCTTATTCAGCATTTTTTTTTTTTTTTGGTAGGATACTATTTCCTGGAATAATTGGTATATCCAGCAGAGCTGCAATATTCCCAGCATCCAATGAGCTTTAGCCACAGCAGAAATGAGTTGTGTATACTACCCAAGATCTGGACCTCTAGTAAAGCCATATTGGTTTTACACGTTACAGACCAATTCCTATGACACTAAGATAATTTCCAGTACAGCACCTTGTAAAGCCTGGAGGGCTTACAAGAAAAGATGTGTACAAATTAAAAAAATATATGACAACTAGAAGAACTTTTGGATCGGCTGACACTGGGCTTAAGATTCAACCCTCCGCTAATGATCAATAAGCAGTGTGCTTTAAACAAACTTCTGAGTCATTTGATTGCTACGCAAGATAGCGCTTTATATATTTTTCTTACCTTTGATGGATTAGCTAATAAAGTTATGGAAAAACTTAATGCTACAGCGTGCAATTAAGTTTTCACACTGAGAACGTCATTGTACTGGCTAGGCACTCAATTCTAAATCTACCCGATACCCACAACCCATTAAAATATACCGTCACTGGCTCAAGACTAATCGGAATGGAGTCCAGTGAGCCGTTATTGTTCTCAGTAAAATCACCCTCTCAAATCTCACAATGGTCACAATGCAATGATCTCTCTGTCTGTCTGTCTGTCTGTCATCTCTCTCTCTCTCTCTCTCTCTCTCTCTCTCTCTCTCTCTCTCTCTCTCTCTCTCTCTCTCTCTCTCTCTCCCCCCCTCTCTTTCTCCTGAAATCCTGAAAGAATCTGTCTAAACCAGTAGATGTGAAATGATTTTTATCATTCACTTTTCAAGAGTCGATTGTCTCAACCAGTTTAATATGCTGGTGTACTGAAAATGGCGCTGATATACAACATTCTCTTCCATTTTACAGTGAAAACTTTTTAAAAATGCCCTGTTAAGAGTGTGACCAGTTACATTTTCCAACTACAACAACTAATCCACATGACCTGACAATCGAAGTTATTTAAATGAGACACAGCGATTCGGAGAGGAAGACGAGAATGCGCAAGGCATAATGAAATTTCATGTTATAAAGACCGTTCATTTCTGGAGAGGCACAGCGAACTAGTCCAGCCATTTAAGGAAAAAGATAGTTGGAAACAAAAAAATGAAGAAAGCATATATTACGAGGACAAGAGTGTGAGCAGATGAGGGACCAATCTCCGTGACAGCAGCTCATTAAGATCAGACCCTTTCAGACCTCCGATCCGGCGACCAGACAATATTGATATTCATACTCTCGCTGATTGCAGCTAGAGCTTTCGGCCATGGCTCGTCTCGCTGAGATAGGCTATAGGCGGGAGGGAGTGATGTCACAGCAGTTCATCACACTCTCGTGTATGGGAACTCCACTGCACACATCACAGCTCGCACTGTCTCTGCCTCTGTCTCTGTCACACACACACACACACACACATATATATATATATATATATATATATATATTTATATATATATATATAGAGAGAGAGAGATGTAAATAAAAATATATCATATTATAAACACACATCCATGTACCACTGCTTCACCAATACAGGGCAACAGGCTATTCGGTTTCAGCTCTGTCCGGTCTTATGTCCGACTACAGCGTTAGCAGTCGGTCTCTAGGTCGAACAATTATTATCAATCAGCCTATTTAACGTTCAACAATAACAGAAAATAGACGCCGATTCGACTCTCCTCCATCAAACATTTTTCAAATTGTTTCGATTTCACGAAAAAGAACTGCTAGCTCAAGTTCCAATTTTATTTCTTTCATCTGAACCCTGGGAAGATGGCGGCTGGGCCGGCGGACCGCTATGCCTGTCTACTGAATGACCAATGTTATTCCATGAAGGCTGCTCTACTCGGTTGATATCAATCGAACCCTAATTTAGAACAACACAACTAAACCGCTTGGTGACTTTATTTCACTCATGGCCACGCAAACCTACACCAAAAACGCTTGCAATAATTACCCTGCGCTATATATTTCACCGTCAGCTTTATTCTAGGCGAGATTGAGAAAGCAATTTCAGCCTTGGCTTAGAACTAATCAAGAACTGAATCTACTGCCGCCAGCTGCACGGTAAATACCACGAAGTGCAGGCATTAGTCGCACTGATCGGCGAGGAAATGCTCGCGGCCACGCTAATCGAGCTAAACTACTCGGGCCGACGATTAACAATTAATGACGCGGCATATAGAGCGGTCGGGAGCGTATTTTTCACCCCGTCGTGCGGCCTGTGACGGGGGGTCGGCGCGGCAGTTTGAGTGTTGCAGACAGAGCTACACTGCAGTCAGCAAATATTGATGGCTGGCAAATGAGTGATCACACCTTATAGACAAAATGTCCGGGTGGTGATCGAGAGACCTGGCCGATTGCTGTAAACTAAGTAGATAAATAGATCAGCGGCAGTATCCATAGTCATATCTCTCTCTCTCTCTCTCTCTCTCTCTCTCTCTCTCTCTCTCTCTCTCTCTCTCTCTCTCACACACACACACACACACACATTGGTTTTTATCGACTTATCATCTGAGACACGTGTTATGACGCCATCGCTCTGTAGTCACACTCGGTTCGTTATAGACAAAAATATCGAACTTTGCAAAACCAGCATATGCGACCTATTGGAACATTTCTACGCGTGGTGCAGTTTAAAACTATAATAAACTTAAGCTACATGATGGAACTTTTTTCCCCTCTCTCATTTATTTGAAAGAACAAAGATGAAGCTGTGATGAATTTTAGTTTCTTTCCGTGTTAGAGTGCTACACATCGCACACACACGTCAGTTCAACCATACTGTCGAAGTTCTTCACTTAAGATTTTATCGAGCCGTTCCAGGACTATTGCAATCAAAGATAAGTTTTGACTGAATAAAGAACAAGAGCTGCGTGAATCCGCCTGTTTACAGCGCCGTGCTATAGCCTACAACCAAAGAACAAGTTTTGAGTGAATGTGCATACTTAGAGCGCCAAAATTTACAAAGAATGAACAAGTTTTGAGTGAATTTGCCTTCTTTACAAAGAATGAACAAGTTTTGAGTGAATTTGACTTCTTTACAAAGAATGAACAAGTTTTGAGTGAATTTGCCTTCTTTGCAACCAATGAATAAGTTTTGAGTGAATATGTACAAGTTTACAGTGAATTTCCTTAGTTAGAGCTCCATGCTACCCAACCAAAAGAAAAGTTTTGATTGGATGCGCCTCCTTAAAGAACCATGTGCTTTACAACCAAACAACAAGGTCTAAGCTGATAAATAACAAGTTTTTTAAACGAAGGCGCCAACTTAAAGCGCCATGCTCTCGGCAGCGCTTGGAGAAAAGAAAAATTTCATTTGTCCCTCTACTACAGACAGTGGATGAAAGACAAGTTGATGACAAGGAAAATCTCCAGGTGGTGCTGAATCTTCCAAGAACCAGCACACCACAACAGCAAGCTTTGTAAGCTGCAATATTGTTGGACACAATAATTACTCTGGCAGCGCACAGCTCTTTTACGAGCAGCGGTTTATTTGTCTGCCTCTAAAAGCGTTGCTTTGATCAACTGTTTATACCTGCTTCCTTCGCTTTATCTTTTGAATGAACTTTTGCTTGATGTTTAATCATTTTAATTTTTTTTTATTATTTAGTTTAGTTTAATCCTTTTCCCATTAGAAATAATGAACTGCAATCTCTGAGATTTGAATTTTTTTTTCCTGTTGTTGATTCGAACTGAGATGAAACTGGTGGGAAAGTCTGGGACGTATCCTATCAACTCTCCACTGCCACAATACCAGCCTTGAGCAGATGATACCAATCAATCGATTGATTATGATAAACATAAGAGCCTTTGTAGAATGGGTGACCCGATCTTGCTTTGCTCATCTCCTGCACAGAGTATGTCGCTGGTGAAGAGATTAACCAGGCATATTCAAGGCGCCAAAAGACGCCAGTCTACCAGGATACAGGTCGAAATGAAGAATTAACAGCAAGAGGGTAAGACAGTAGGTTTTGCTCATCTCCTGAACAGGGCATGTCACTGGTGATGACATTAAACAGACACATTCGAGACGAGTCTACGGGAATACAGGGTGTGATGATGAAATAACAGGCATACGGTAAGACAGTAGGAGGGACATTATTCATCTACCAACGACATCAAACACATAACCAGAACTAAACACACGACACACACACACACACACACAGTTCCCAGTGTGCAACATGCGTGCACCGGGCTGAACTGCCCTGGTCAACGTGTATCGCGCGATTATCATCGCCCTGTCAACACGTGAAAGCCATGTCGCTATGAAGTATTAATCTAACTTGGTAATGGGAAGCTATTAGTCCTAGAACTCAATGGGAATGGTAGGGAAGTGCAACAGCTTGTGATCAGCTTTCACACTTTTTTTCTCTTTTATTTTAGTTTAGCGCACCACACAAACAGAGGTCTACACATGAGTGGCGAGATGTTATTTACTGTAATAATGGTTAAACAGAGTGCACTTGATTACATTATTTTGAGTATGTGTGAGTGATAAGCGTATCGGTTAAATGGGAACCTACTTCATACTTTGCGATAACTATCATCTTTTGTTTTATTTATTTGCAGTTTTTTGCTTTGAACCGTATTCCGCTGAGGTGTATTTGATAGACAAGAAAGTGGGGGGAATTCGTAACACAGAACCTCCCTTCGGAAATAGAGCATTACAGAGGCCTACATTTCTCCACCAATTTTACACTTTGTTACGAAGACGTTAGCCAAAAAGGTTAGGTCACTGCGATCGAGTCTTTGAAAATAGATTCTAATTATTTTGAGGGTAAAAAGAAATCAAGAAGAAATGAAAAGCAAATGGTTGATTCCCAAGTTGCGTCTCGTATTGCGCCTGCTCTTAAGGTCCACTAATCATGGAGTTATGGTATGATCATACCAAAGATTTGACTCATGTGGCCGAAATATACGACATATATTGAAAGCCTCAACTGGAATGAATTTATTGGTACATGGAATCTAAATATTTTGAGGTATACAAGGAATTCAATATTTTGCTCTAGTTAATGTATATTGCACGAGGGAAGCAAGACCATTGGAGAAATATCACTCCGGGATGCTCCTGCTGCTCTCTCGCAAAACGTTGGGCCTCAGTCGTGATCGAGTATACCACACTTTTTAACCTCATGTTAATTTACTAGTTGCAGTAATAGTTTTCACCGAATCTCAACTCTTGACAGCGAAACACGAATTCACAGACATGCAAACATATGGGGGTAGTTTGTGCCCTAAAACCATATCACTTTATTAAAAAGTCAAAGCAAGATCACTCTAGCACTGAGAGTTCTCTGACGGTTTCATTCTGTTTATAAATGATTCCTATCGTTTGCCTTCTAAAAATATCCAACAGAAACATAGTCGCTTCTCACGTGACTAAGTCTATTTCTTGTCTTTTTATTCTTGTCGATTGAGTTTCCATTTGCTTATTAGTTAAAATTCATCACATTCTCTAACACTCGTGTTCGTCGAAAATGTAAATTCTTTCTATGGGAGAAAGCATGTGGACACCTGTCTCATCCCCGGCACGCAGCAACCTGTTGGAGCTAGTTGGAAAAGAGCTGGGTCGATATGACATTGCATTGTTTATATTAATTAACCCTCAGTTGTCGTTCTAACTATTTAGAACGTAAACGTAGTCCACAAGGCGCCAGGAAGACGTCATATGTTACAAGGCACACTTGCGATGGATGGATAGTTGCGTGAGTGGGAATCAGCCAGTCTTTCAGAAAAAAACCTACGTTGGTTTGGCAAAGGCTTGCCATTGGCTAAAAGCGACATCTTATGAAATATTGATACTTACTATCTCTCCTATTACATTATGAACTGGAAAGCATCAGCGGCGGCTATGATGGGGTTCACATAGCGTTCCTCAAGGAGATAAAATAGTTTCAAGGATGTTAGAAAACATTTGAAAATATACTTCCGATCACAGGAATTTCGACAAGGCTGGTCGCGGTTGAGAAATACATTTACAAACATGAAAACATTATGCATGAAATTTCACTTTAGGTATGAAGACTTCTGTACGAGATCATAATTTACTTTTAGGATCTACCCAGATTTTTCCGGTACCAAACGTAATTGATTAGACCCGTCTTAGGAGTACGAGCTGTATTATAAAAGTGACGTGGTTTGGAGTCCTAAATAACAACGGTTCCATTCTTGAAGTTATTAAAGAATAAAAATCGCAAATAAGGGCCGAACTGCTCGTTCGACAAACCGACTAAGATGGACAGGCGGGAGAAGTAATCGGGCGAAACAGTAATGGCTGAACAAGGAACCACCGCCCAACCGACCGGAAGCACCACTGCGCTACAAAGAAAGCCACTTAGTGGGGTGGACAACTCGCAGGAGACAAAGTTATGGGCATCGCCCACAGACACACTGTTTGGCTGGAATCGAACTCGGGTAACTGGCTTGCTGTTTGAAATACCGTTTTATAACATGGTTATCACAAGAGAAATGTGAACACGGTTTCTTTAACGTTAACGCAGTCACTGACAGGCCAGGAACAACATGACTGACAATGCCGTCAAGAAATTGGGACTTCGATTACACAGAAAAGCAGAAGCTTTTTGTTTCGAGACAGAAGTAATCGAGTACCTTATGCAACAAATAATGTAGCTGTTGTTCCGCCCATTATGTTATCTTGTTCCTTTTTCCCCCCTTTCCCCCCTCCCTATAGCATCCATCTTTATTATCTTAACAGCAATGTTCGATTTTGGGATTCATGAGCTTTTCGCAAGTAAACGATGAGAAGGTACTTTAGCAGAAGTTCAAGTACAACTCCATAAGCTGCTTAGATTTTTTTTATACAACACACTAGTTCTAAAAGACAGATTTTAGCACACAGCTCTCTAGAAAGAAATCAGAAGTTGGTGTCTGCGGCGATGTAGCATTTTGGCTCTCTCTCCTTGACCTAATTTTTCAAGCTATCATTGAATTAAGATTATAGCTTCGGATTCTGGTCTGATCTCAAAGATCATCTTCTCTACTTGAAGGCCGTGTTTGTCTGGGCGATTATAATACTTGGCGAAAAGAGGCGTTAATAAAATTAAAAAAAGACCTATGCAGAGGGAAAAAAACAACTAGGTCCAAAATATTACTTTTCTTGTTCCGAACGCTATAATAGAATGAATAATTGAAAATCATCAGTTTACTGATAACTCGGCATCCCAAGACGTTGCCATTAGTACAAGTGTTCCTTAATGTGGGAAAACATTATCGAACTTGTTTATCTCCATCTTGGTTTTCTCAAAATTTTAAAGTTTTGCCACTTGAAATAATAGATTTAAAGTTAGAAAAAAAAATACAAAAAAAAACCAACAACAACAACAACAACAACAGCAACGACAAAACAAATAAAAAATCTATCACAATCACGATGACGATCTTTGGGGTTTTCACAAGATATTACAAGTTTTTGGATATGTCCGAAAATATGACACCGCCCAGTTCCGGAAGTACTCTGAACTGGCCATGACTATCTTATGAGCAAGACGAGTATTTAACCAAAGAAGGGGAGAACTTTGTTTTTTTAATTGAAAGAAAAAAGAGCGTATTATAATTCAGAGCAGAACATGGGAGAAAGTTGTTTTTTGCTGTGTTTTTTTAATTAAGCGGAAAGATCGGCTTCCCCTGCAGAGAGATAAGACGCTCGGCTGTTTAGAGCAAGGGGCTGGGAATCTGATGTCGCATCTCTCTCAGTATGTAGATTTTTTTGCTAGCAGTAGAAAGCGTTCTACAACACGATGCATCTGATGTATTTGAAAGACATCATGACTTACCGCTTCCGATTGCACAGGATCGAGAAAGCAGGAGGCAGAGATAGAATATTGGTCTATCGCTTTTAAAAGCAAGAGAGAAAGAGAAAGAGAGTGAGAGAGAGAGAGAGAGAGAGAGAGAGAGAGAGAGAGAGAGGGAGAGAGAGAGAGGGAGAAAAGAGGGAGAGAGAAAAGAAGAAGAAGAGATAGAAAGCGTGAATGAGAAAAGAAGAGGAATAGAGGAAGGTTAACAAGGAGGGAAGGTGGAAAAAAAAAACAAGGAAAACTGGAGAAAACGGAGAACACTAAGGTTAAAGAAAGAGATCTTGAAAGGCAGAGGTAGATAGTGATAAGAAGAAGGTAACACGACTCGTTTTCAGTTTTCTTGTCTTTCTTTTTTCTTTTCTTTCCTGCCACAAAACACTCATCCAAATCATTCCAAAAACCACACACTTTTAGCTATACTAATTCTCTACACCAAACAGCTACGAGGGGTGCTAACCCTATTCCCGAAGATCCCCTTCTCTTCCCCCCCCCCCCCCCCCCCTCTCTCTCCCACTCGGTGTCCAAGATCTGCGTGACACCAAGTCGATCACAAACCCTAGCTCCAGAGTGAAGTCCCCTTGTATCGAGACGCAGCGCAAACGCTCGCCTTTATTCCAGCGTTATTGAACCAGCCTCCTGGCTCTTCAATTAAGGAAGTAAAATAGAGCTTCTCTCTTTTTCTTTCTTTCGACCAAGGTCAGTGGCAGGCCTCATCTGCGTGCGTCCGGAAGAGGGTCAAAGGCATTGGGAAACAGAGCTAGAATAAGAAAAGACAGACATTGCTGCTCCTCACCATAATGAACTACAGATGGCACATAGATGGACTGGACATGTTTAAGTCTGAGTCAAAAGTAGGTCTGGACGAATCCTAGAGCTACAGACAGACAGAGATGAGGGAACGGGTTGATACAACCGATTACAATAATTTTTGCCTCACTTGTGCTGCATACAAGGTCTATGCCAAGCGGGTCAGATCATAAAAGAAGTGATTCCACCATTTCTTAAACTGACATCTTGACGATTCGAACACTCAATCGCTCAGATCTGGAGGTGAGCTTTCCACCGTTAAGCCACCGGCGCGTGATGGTGGGCATGTTGATCGGCGTCCTAAGCACAAAGACAAGAGACAGTCTACGTTGATTGATATGAAGTTATAACAAGAAGCGCTTTCATCTTCTTTTCACTTCAGCCGTTCTATCACAATTATCTCCTCGGGTAAAGTAGGAAAGGCGAGACCACATATTGAGTCACTGGCAACAGGAGACGAAAGATCCGTGCAGATATCAGGGAAAGTCGTGGATCATCGGTCGATTGATAGGTAGTTTGATTGGTATGGTCCCAGCGTGATCCATTGGTTAGTAAGATTGATTAAAGGAATTATTAACTTGACTGACTGATTGATTGATAGGTGTTTCATTTGATAATACCATTCAATCTTAAAAAGGTTTTTCTGGGGCTTGAAATAAACAGACAAAATAGAAAATTACGATCAATAGAGAAATGGGTGGGTAAAAGAAGGGTTCGTTTGGTTGAGAAGCGAGAAAAACAATTCAGTTACAAAAGTCTGGGGGGGGGGGGGGGAGAGAGAGAGAGACAGACAGAGAGACAGACAGACAGACAGACAGACAGACAGACAGACACAGACACAAAAGGAAAGAGAAAGAGACAGACAGACAGACAGACAGAGACACAGAGGACGAGAGAAAGAGAGAGAGACAGAGAGAGAGAGAGAGAGAGAGAGAGAGAGAGAGAGAGAGAGAGAGAGAGAGAGAGAGAGAGAGAGAGAGAGATCTATTGACGCAAACAGCAGCGAGCAAACTTTCCCTCCCTAAACGTATCGATCATGCAAGCGATTCACACAAACTTCAAAGTGTGTATAAATATCAGAGGTAAGAGGAATTGATAGAAGACACTTTCCCCACAGAAAGACGAATAATAAATAGTTCAGATTCTAAAGCTCGTAACAGGATAGTCTCCGACACTATAGATGCCAGGTTTATGATGTCTATATCTACACCTCAAAACACCATAGACCAACCGTCCTTGACTTTTGACGTCGTATAGAGTGGTTCGAGCACCAAAAGCTTTCAACCTTGTTATTTAAAATATTCACGTTTCTCATTAAATTTCTCTCACGAAGCGTTTTCTTTTCTTTTCGCTTTTGTTTCATCTCACGACATCGGAAGGATTCCAGCCTGAGTTCTCTCAAAACAAATAACAAACAGTAATCATCAACAACTCAGCCGCCAACTCTGTCTGCCCCAGCGATCTCGATGGGTTCAGTCACTCAAAAAGCTGCGCGTATGTCATAAAAGAAAGGGAGTTTACAAAAAAAATAATAAAAATAAACCGATAGTTTTGATGAAGTTTTCTGTGCTTCAATGAATAAACATAAACATTTCTTTTTCAGAAAAAAAAATGGAAAATGGTGAGAATTCTTTACACTGTATTGGGCCATCCTTCTTTCTGAATGTAATTGCTATTCATGATGAAAGCGAAAGATAAACGCAACAGCAGCATTTCTACGTTTGCAATTGACGATCAAAATTCAACAAAACAGCACGTTATCTGAATCTTTTTCAAAGAAAAAAGTATTGCCAACATCCTGTACAGTTGTTTCAGGGATCAATTTATTGATTTTTTTTTTTTAAATCAAAGATATCACCAAGAAGAAGGCTCATGCCCGTCTAGAATATTGATACTTAATGTTAGAATGGAAGAGAATCCGTATCGGTGAACAAATATAATCAACAGTACGATTTAAAAAAAAAACAAAAAACAAAAAAAAACGCCAATGGCTATGAAGTTAGAGCGTCCGCTTTGATATCCGCAAAGACTTTGTTCGTGGGTTTGAACTCCACATAGTGGGCTGGTATGTTTCGAGCCGCATATTGCCACTGCTGCCCTGCCTAACGCGGGTTTAAGCCTCATGTGCAAAAATTGCTTGAGGCCACCGAGTAAAGAACCTGTTATATCAAACAAGAACCATTTGAGCAAGTTTTGATTATTTATATAAAAAAGAAAATGGTGGCATTGAGACCGCTCTTTTCTTTTTTTTTTTAAACAAAAATATTCAGTCACTGATCAATCGCCTTGAAAAGAATGCAACGATACTGGCCATCCTAAACCACCAAAGTTCAATTGATCTACGAGAGCGTTAGTTCCCAAACAAAACCTGTCTTAACTTCTCTTCCAATAGACTGCTGATCCAGCATTTTTATCACCCAGCTCTGCACGATCAAAAAAAAAAAAAAAATGAATAAATAAATAAAAGCGTCGCATTTCCTTCGATTTATTTTAGTAAAGTCACGTTAAAATTTGGTTAAAGCGGAACAAAGAACCCATTTCTTAAAAATCATTTTTCTACGTTGTTGCCTTAGCAACAGCACTAATATTGATTTTGGGATCCCGTAAACGTGCCTATCTCGTGTGGAAACTTTTGCTTTCCCTCTACAATACTTGCACCCCGCGTTCCCCTAGCCTCTTACAAAGTAAAAACAAAACTGAGAAATTTAGCTCCCACGTAGACCTAAATTTTTTCAATATTGAGATATGAAAAGTTCTTAATCTACTAACAGTTACATATGCCGATAATTTATTATGTTTGAGGCTGGAGAGAAACTAAGGTGACATTATAAACTTGCCTGAATGAACGGACGAAGATTGAAGCTGTCAAGAATTTTTTTTTTAAAGAATTGTACAATCGATTATCATCGCTCTGTCAATGTGAAAATTATGTTGGCGTTCATACACCAAATAGGTCGCGCTAGGGAATTCTCAAAAGGTCAACCCGTTTTGTACGCAATTTGAAAAAAAATCAAAAGACGATGGATTTGGACTGAGTTAGACGATCGCTAACGGTTTCGTGGAATCTCCGAGTCTAGGGTTATCAGTCTCATCCTCTTAAGCTCGGGCTACCCCGTCAAGAAAAGAATAAAAAGGCAAACGCGACCACATATAAATGCATAATTTATGCCCATGCTAATGCACTGCAGAGAAATTTTACTCCGGAACTTTTATATGGCCTTTACTTATTTGTATCAAAGATCCTCAATGGAGACGAAAAAGAGAATATCACATTCCTTCGGTTTGACCATCAAAGAAACAAAATATACTTGAAAACAAAAGGGGATAATGTTTTTCAAAATTTAAGAAGTATGCATAGTATGGACTACAAAAATAATCATTGGTACATTTCTGAAAAAAAAAATTTCAAAAGATGCCTTGAGAGAAAACTTAATCGGACGTGAAATTACTAAATCCGCAAAACAAAACAAAACAAAAAAACAGAGAGTTCAAATGTGGGTTTATGAAAAATTTGATGATGGCGATCTTTGGAAAGGGAAGCTAGGTAACTGGCTCCCCGAGAAACCCCTGTCAAACTTCTCCTGAGAGGTAATAGAAAGAGAAACCACCCGATTCCGCTTAACTCGGTTGAAGCACCCCATTGACTTTCTAAAGTTCGAGCACAGCTTCACTAGTCCTCCGACCCACAGCTTGAGCTCTTTCTAAACTTCGTGAACTTTTCACCTCACTCAAAGAAGGAAATACAGGGAAAGCGATGGCCGTCAACATAACACTCCATTGTAGAATTATGGTGGTATCCCCTGGGGATGGAGATCAGCTTACCAAGAAAACTTGCAACAATAGCGGGCTCTGAGTCACAGTGCAGGCAAAGAGCTCCGAGAACTTGCTACAAATTCCTCGCATTTTACCCTAGTGCTCAAGACTTGCACGTAATGCACAATAACGTGATCAGAATGCGAGCACAATGCTAACAAAATGTTTGTGCAGATCTAGAGCAAACACAATATGCCACCCTTACCTTCATCGTATTCATCAGTCTGCCAAAATCTCGTACAGTAATACCTTTACGTATTGCTTTTCTGCCGCGATGTCAGAACTGGCACTGCCGAGAGTCGACAAGAAACTTGCAGCGGGCTTGCAAATAACAGCATCATAAAGACAATGTAATATTTTGGAAAGGAGAATAAAAAAAAAAAACCTAGATCGAGACATGAACCAGTTTGCTTTTATCTATTTCCCTTCAGTTTATCTTCCTTTTACTTAACGATACGTGCACTTTTATGTGAAATATTCGAATCGTAATTTCACCTCTCCTCAGACACATCCCTCTGTTTCGAAACGAAAGCCATACTTGCCGGGTAAAAAGTCAATGCTTCGTTTATATGAAGGTGTACTTATCATTTGGAAGAGTCACGGCCTGCCTGAGGTTACGATTCACATCTCTCAGTACTACAAATTTGCTCCTGAACTGGGGCAAATGATTTTATTCATTCGAAAAACTTTGGAAGTTTTTTTTTTGTTTCTTTGTTTTTGTTTTTTTGTTTTTTTTTTTTTTTTTGTTTTTTTTTTTGCGCCGGTATAAATTCCCGCAAAGAAATTAAGTCAACAAATTCTATGAATAACGGTAAAAGTTGGTCACTCGCTTTTGATAATTAACAGAAGAAACGTCGCCCTGTGACCCAAAGGAATTCCTCTGTTGCTGAGGGAGGCTTTGCTAATTTTCAGCAACACCGGCCAAGATAGACAGCCGAAACAGTGTTATAATATACGCAGTATGATCTGACGTCAATGTAAGCACGGCGACATCATTCTTTGTAGATATACTTGACTTTGCTTCCAAAATAGACAAAACCATCTCCAACAAGGAACTAAGAACACGAGACAATGACCTAAAGGCACAGTTAATCGAACTCCAAAGCAGTCGCTCTGACCCCGGCGAACTGTGTCATCACGGACACTGGGGAAATCTTCCACATGTTCTAGCCTGGACGCTTGCTGGGTCACTTGCTCCCACGAAGTCTCCCCTGGCGCTGGTCATGGCCCGCTCGAGGAAAGTGGTCCAAGTACGGCATTTTTTTTTCAAAAAGAAAATTTAACTTCTTGCGTAATTGTTTCATAAATCGGTATGTCGTTGGTTCACCCAATGGATTCAAGGATTTATTTAAAAAAATGCCTATTTGGTTTAAATAGTCATAAACTACAATAAGAACATCTATTGGTTGGAACACTAATGTTTTGATGGAATCAATATTCAATATTATAATCTGTTTCGCAAGACCAAAATTTGATAGGAGCCACATTATTTTGATGCAATCAATATTCAGTACTACAATCTGTTTAACTAGATCATCTTTTGGTTGAAGCACTTAAATTTTGATAGAATCAATACTCCACACAACTGTTTAGTCAGATGCTTTCTAAACCTCGCAGAACCGATCTCTTTTCCTTCGTTGAATGTGTTTTCTTTTTGACAACCATGCCTGCGATGTGAGTGATGGTTGGAGCCCACACAATGTTCTTTTTATATTCTTAAGATCAATTGAATAAAAAATAACATTTGTGAAAGGTCCCTCCACGCAAAGCGAAATAGTTCGTTAGATGTGAATGAAATCAGAATTATTCTTTTCCGACCTTTGTGTTAAAAACGTTTACGTGTATTTCCATTTAAACAATTAGTAACAATAAGTCGTCGGTTAAATACGAAAAATATATCACACAAAAACAATCATTTTTCGATTTGTAAAAAAAAAATAATTATATTGAATTTATTGCATCGATTTTCCCCGTTTAAATTCCAGACATTCTATTCAGAGGACCGCCCATTGCCGTTTAAGGAATCTCGATGTTCAGATTGTAAAGCCCGATGAACGGTTCAAACTTCCTAAGTCCTTAGTGAAGCTGAAGTGCACTCCTCGAGAGCCATCTTGCCCAATTGTCACACTTGAGATTTCTACTCACGCTCACATAACTGAACAAGAGCTTCGCATGTGGAATTCCACTGCCGATTATCTTTGCCTCCGGCCAGAGGATTGCGACCTTTGGAACAGTGCGGTGTCAGTGTGGACACATCCATGATCTACGACCCTGCGCTGCTGTACTAAAAGTTGCAGAGTTTAGAATTTTTTGACTTATTGAATGACTAACTGATCGGGGTGCTTGTTAGTGTATCAAAATTTGGTCACAATAAAAAAGAAAAGGTTTGAAGAGCCCAAAAGCTCATTCTCTGAACGTTGTCCGCAAATTACGAAAATAACCTATTGCAGGTGTCTGTGTGAACGGAGTGAAAGCTTTAGCGCACGGCTGACAGTGGGAAAAAATACTCAACAGCTGTTAAATAGACTGAGTATCTTATCAGTTGTGAGCAGTGTGAGAAAGTCAGTCAATAAGCGTGATGCGCTCCTATCTTTGCCCAATTGAGCTGTGCCCACTCCCGCCTCTCTAGTTCATCCCCGACTCCTCCATGTCCTCATAGTACACTCAACGGCCTCTCCACATCCAACTTGACTAGACCGCTGACCACTTGAGGGCCAGCGGTCAGTTCAGGTCCATCAGTGGTCAGAGCGGTTATCAAGGTAGGGCTTGACCAGATGGACAGTGAGTCAGCTCATTACTCCAGCCCGGGTGTTGGATTAGGCAAGTGGTCCTCAGTCTAGCCGCTCAACAAGGCAAATTGAATGGCTCGAGCGGTGGTGGCTGAGGGATGAAGCGTGCGGCTGAGGTTTGAAGGATATTGGCTTGTGAATTTGAGCTATCCAGCTGAAAGGAAGAACAATGTTCGAAGTGCAACGTTTCGTATCTCTTCCGTCTTACGGTGTTTGTTCGGCATGGTAGGAAAGGTTTGATATCAAATCTAATAGTTTGTTGTTTTGTTTTTGTTTTTTTTTTGTTCCTTTAAAGCACGATAAAATCATGTATCGTCTTAGAAACAATGTTTTGACTTACTATATAATACTATCGACCTCTTCAGCATCACATTCAACATGTCTCAACAGCTGGGCTGGACAACAATGACTTAAATCTCCTTAAAAACTTGGTTTGGATTTAACAAATAGAAAAAAAAAAAGAACCTTTAGTGGACGATTATGATAATACAAGACGTTTGTAAAGGGGATTGAAAGTAAAAAAAAAAAAGAAAAGAAAATCTATGTATTCCACACAAAAATGAGTCTTTAGGCAAAATTTTTCCAGGCTTTATTCGTGACATGAAATAAGTCAGCAATTAATATGTCAAAGACCGACCAATGCAAACATTATCTTTGTCTAGATCTACGACTCACACAATCAAAGTCAAACTCGCATCGATCTCGTCTTTTATGAATATATCCCCTGTCTGGTCTTTTCTGGAAAAACATGTTTATTTATACCTATGTGACATTCAAGAAATCTGACTCAAGCTGCCGGATTGTGATTATGTAATACATAAATAATAGCTCTACTAGGCTCTACCAGAAAGATTTCAGAGGGGATGGGTATAAGCATAAATATAGATCATCGTTGGTGGCAAAAATAGTACCAAAAGCTGCCGAGTAGGAATTTTCCTAAATTAAACTTGAATATTCACCTCAGGGCGTTACAAGCTAGTTCAATGCACTCGTTTCGAGCTGATATTCAACATTTTATATGTATACCCATTTAGAAACACCCGGTTTAAAATTATGCAGTTTGTTCTTGGTTTGAAGATTGTTCTTGATCAAACCCTCCCAGAGCCGCTCAACTTAACTCTGTCATTTTTCTGTTAACCAAATGTGTAAGGACAAGAGCTACTTGCTTCTGACAGCTTGGCAAGCAAAGACTTTCGACAACAAAAATCACACAAAATGGGGCTAAAGACCGAAAAAAATGAGTTGGGGAACGGGTAAATAATTGACAGAATTTGAGGATGAAGAAAGAGGAAAAAAGGGGAGGGTTTGGGAAAAAAAAGAAAGTTTGACAGACAGGCAAAAAGGCAAACATATATCTGAAACAAATAAGGCGTAAAGCACGTCAAAACATCTTGTGGTGGATGAAAAAAGTGAGAAATAAATAGCCACACAAATAACAGAACAAAGAAAGACATAAATATTGGACAGCCATATTAGAGAGAAAAGTGGTAAGAAGCAAATAAGGATAGATCTGAGATGCGCTAAAGTCTAGGCATAAAAACATCATACCATATTATCTGTGGTCTACACCAATCAATTAAAAAAATAAAGAAGGATGAGAGTATCACATGGATGGTAAACCCGAATCAGAGCTTTTCATTCATTTCCTCCCACTCGACCGTGTATCTCGTTTCCTCCGCGCTGGTGACAGATGGTTTCTAGTGCTTTTAATGTTGGTCTTTGATATATGGGACATCACGCTCATTGAATCAATAGCGTTACCGTAGTGTTCAGATTATCACACAGAGCGCCATCCATCACACTACCTGGGGGCAACGATATATATACTTCCCCACTGAGGGGCACACACGGGAAAATATCAGAATATCGGACAGTTGTGGTCATTTCGAAAGAGTGTGTGTGTGTGTGGGGGGGGGGAAGAGAGGAGGAGAGAAAGGACGAGATGAGCCATGAAGCAAATCTCAAAACTCCTTTCGGACACTCATTCTTAAAAGCTTGACGAGAGAGAAAAAAACTTCACCGAACGGACGAGATGAAATCAGGCGTCAAGTCAGGCGTGGTGCATCGGTGTGCGCCTTGCTGAGAGGTGAGTTCAAGCTAGAGACACTGTTGGGGAAGTTAGGATGATAAATCAAATAATCGATTGTTTCTGCGAGCTATGCAGCTTAAAAAAAATTGATTGTTCTTAAATAATATGGTGAGCAAACATCGCTTATTTTGCATTCTTAATTACTATCCCAAGTCAACGCTATGGATTGTTTGCTTTAACAAGCATCACTTAATGATATTCAGCGTTAATACTCCCATATGCAATGTTATCGATTCTTTGTTATTTCTATCCCACTCACCAACAATGTTTGTTATTTCTATCCCACTCACCGACAATGTTTGTTATTTCTATCCTATTCACCGACAATGTTTGTTATTTCTATCCCATTCACCAACAATGTTTGTTATTTCTATCCCACTCACCGACAAAGTTTGTTATGGCTTTCCCACTCACCGACAATGTTTGTTATTTCTCTCCCACTCACCGACAATGCTTGTTATAGCTATCCCACTCACCGACAATGTTTGTTATTTCTATCCCACTCACCGACAATGTTTGTTATTTCTATCCCACTCACCAACAATGTTTGTTATTTCTATCCCACTCACCGACAATGTTTGTTATTTCTATCCTATTCACCGACAATGTTTGTTATTTCTATCCCATTCACCAACAATGTTTGTTATTTCTATCCCACTCACCGACAAAGTTTGTTATAGCTTTCCCACTCACCGACAATGTTTGTTATTTCTATCCCACTCACCGACAATGTTTGTTATTTCTATCCCACTCACCGACAATGTTTGTTATTTCTATCCCACTCACCGACAATGTTTGTTATTTCTATCCCACTCACCGACAATGTTTGTTATTTCTATCCCATTCACCGACAATGTTTGTTATTTCTATCCCACTCACCGACAATGTTTGTTATTTCTATCCCACTCACCGACAATGTTTGTTATTTCTATCCCACTCACCGACAATGTTTGTTATTTCTATCCCACTCACCGACAATGCTTGTTATAGCTATCCCACTCACCGACAATGTTTGTTATTTCTATCCCACTCACCGACAAAGTTTGTTATAGCTTTCCCACTCACCGACAATGTTTGTTATTTCTATCCCACTCACCGACAATGCTTGTTATAGCTATCCCACTCACCGACAAAGTTTGTTATAGCTTTCCCACTCACCGACAATGTTTGTTATTTCTATCCCACTCACCGACAATGCTTGTTATAGCTATCCCACTCACCGACAATGTTTGTTATTTCTATCCCACTCACCGACAATGTTTGTTATTTCTATCCCACTCACCGACAATGCTTGTTATAGCTATCCCACTCACCGACAATGTTTGTTATTTCTATCCCACTCACCGACAATGTTTATTATTTCTATCCCACTCACCGACCATGTTTGTTATAGCTATCCCACGCGTCAACCATGATTATTACTTCTGTCTTCTTATCGGTATTACTTTTTACAACTATCTTAGTCGTCATAGTTGATTGCTATATCTTTGTACTGATAGTGGATTTTTACTACAGCTGCCCCATTCGTCGACATTGATTGTTTGTTATTTCTATATAATCTCTCACAAATATTGATCTCAAGGCTTAAAAACTAGGAAATGCTGGGAATGATTGTAAAGGGAAAAGAGGGCAGTTATAAAAAAAAATAATGTAAGACATCTTGGAAACTTTTATTGAACCGCTTTCTACGAAAGGCCGCGTAAGTAAGGTACATGCGTCTTCAAATTTCCTGCTCAGATCTACGCAACCTTGGGGAATCTGAAAGTCGTTTTGATGGTAGTTTTCTGGCGCGATATTGTAGAAAGTAACTAGCTCTCCCGTCATATGCGTGTCTCATAGTGACCATAGCCTTGGCTTGTCTTGAGCCCGTAAGGACACGCAGTATGCACTTCACACAATATGCATTTTCCTTTCTGGAGGTGAGCCTCGACAAAACGTCGCACGGCGCATGGAGTGGGTTATGGTACGTACAACCCGACTATCAAGCGGGGTGCGTAATCAGTTTCCGTTTCAGAACATGGCTCTCGAACTGACCTTCGGGGATCAATACGGTCAGAAGGAAGAGGGTCAGTTGTGGCCAATGTTAATTAATGAACAAGTCCGGCCAGTAGAGACGGAACACCGTGGGTCGCCAGGCCAGCAGGGCGAGGCGGCTCCACCCCAGGCCGCCCTCCTGGTCGGTCTGTTAGGAGTGCAAACTTGGACAGGACTTGGACAGGACACGCCAAGTCACGTCCACTGTATTGATTCTGAATGGTCAGTCCGTCTGTCAGTCGGTCGATCTATCGGTCCATCTGGGGCTTGGCCACGTGGCCGAGGCATATTTATAATAATGTTTCTCATTCTGGACATCTAGATCTAGTCCCGGTAAGAGACACGGATTAAGACCGGGTAGACAGTAGGACAGAGAACTTTGACTCTTGGGAAACTCAGGTGGCGTCAATAGACAAGAGCGAAAGGTCTCCTGCCTCCTAAAGAACGATCTTAATGAAGGCAAGTGGAATAAATTGCCATTTTCAGATAAAAAAAAAAAAAAAAGGCATCTCTATTGTACGTGAAAAAAGATGGTATAACAAAAAACAAACAAACAAAAAAAAGTCACTTGGAGAGAGAAAGAGAGAGAGAGAGAGAGAGAGAGAGAGAGAGAGAGAGAGAGAGAGAGAGAGAGAGAGATATCAGATAGACAGTACGAAACATAGAAAGTCAGGCTGGCAAGCTAAGAGAGGCAAAAGAAAGAAAATGAAAACAGGACATGACGTGTATTAAAAATACATTGAAACGATCGTTTTTCCCTGGGGTTGGGGAGGGGGGGGGATAATATTATCAACCACGTAAGAGGAGAGATAGATAAAGATGCTTCGGTTTCAGGGCAGACACACAGACAGAAAGTCAATACAGGATGCCAATCGACGGCCAGCCTCGAATAAATCGAAATGAAATGTCAAAAAAAAGTTGACGAACGTCGCGGAGTTGGGAAGACGAGTCCCCGACGCGGGATTCCTCAGGAGGATTGACGAAGAAGGGGGGGGAAGGAAATGTCCCTGACTGTCAGCGCCAGGACAACAGTGTCGCCAGGAGGCCGGGAGCCACACAAACAGCTTTTTCCTGGGACAATAGCAGCCGACAGGTTAACGTGTCCTTCCATGGGGTTTGGAGCAGTATTGTGTTGACCTCTGGGACGCTCAGTAGACAATTTCTTGTTTTTATATTAGGAAGCTGAGAGAATGAGGCATCGTAAAAAAAACAGGTTTTTCTATAACAAAAGTAACCATCCGATTAACATGACCCTCCATCGGGTTTAGAACAGTATTGTGTTGGCCTCTGGGACGGTCAGTTGACAATATTTCTTGCTTTTTATTAGGACGCTACGAGAAACAGGCATCGTCAAAAGCAGGTTTATCTATGACAATAGAAGCCAAGAGGTTAACACTTTTTTGCTTATTGGGACACTTAAAGAAAGGGGAATAGTCAAGACCAGTTCTTTTCTATGACAACAGAAGCCAACAGGTTAACGAGTCCCATCATGGGATTATTGTGTTGACCTTTGAGAGGGCCCACAGACAATATTTCTTGCTTTTTGTTTAAATAAGGACGCTGAGAGAAAGAGGTATCGTCAAAAACCACGTTTCCCAATGACAATAGAAGCCAGCAGGTTAACACTTGCATGTTTATTAGGACACTCTGCGAAAGAGGCATTGTTAAAACCATGTTTTCTTGTTTGTTTTTTTTTTGTTTTTTTTTTGGTTTCTTTGGTGTTTTTTTTAATGAAAAGAGAAGCCAAAAGGTTAACATGTCTTTCCATGCAGTTTAGAACAGTATTGTGACCTCCAGGAGGGTCAATAAACAATTGCTATGTTTTCGGTTGTTTTTGTTTTTGTTTTGTTTTTTGTTTGTTTGTTGTTGTTTTTTTTTTTTTTTGGGGGGGGGAGGTGCAATTTTTTTTTAATTTAGGACATTGAGAGAAAGAGGCATTGCCAAAACCATGTTTTCCTCTGACAATTATAGAACTGGCTAAAGTGTCGCTCCATGGAGATTATAAGAGCGTTGCGTTGACCTCCAGGATGGTCAGCAGACAAATTTTTGTTTCGCTTTGCTTTGCTTTTTTTTTTTTTTTTTTAATTATTTAGGAATAGGATACTGCGTGAACGATGCACCATCAAAGCCAGCATTCACATGCTCCGCCTTAAAGAATAAATGGCAAAAAATTAACGGGATCGTGGGCCAGCATTCACATGCTCCGCCTTAAAGAATAAATAGCAAAAAATTAACGGGATCGTGGGCCTGCATTCACATGCTCCGCCTTAAAGAATAACTAGCAAAAAATTAACGGGATCGTGGGCCAGCATTCATATGCTCCGCCTTAAAGAATAAATAGCAAAAAATTAACGGGATCGTGGACCCTCATTCACATGCTCCGCCTTAAAGAATAAATAGCAAAAAATTAACAGGATCGTGGGCCAGCATTCACATGCTCCGCCTTAAAGAATAAATAGCAAAAAATTAATGGGATCGTGGACCAGCATTCACATGCTCCGCATTAAAAGAATAACTAGCAAAAAATTAACGGGATCGTGGGCCAGCATTCACATGCTCCGCCTTAAGGAATAAATAGCAAAAAATTAACGGGATCGTGGGCCAGCATTCACATGCTCCGCCTTAAAGAATAAATAGCAAAAAATTAACGGGATCGTGGCCCCTCATTCACATGCTCCGCCTTAAAGAATAAATAGCAAAAAATTAACGGGATCGTGGACCAGCATTCACATGCTCCGCCTTAAAGAATAAATAGCAAAAAATTAACTTGATCGTGGGCCTGCATTCACATGCTCCGCCTTAAAGAATAAATAGCAAAAAATTAACGTGATCGTGGGCCAGCATTCATATGCTCCGCCTTAAAGAATAAATAGCAAAAAATTAACGGGATCGTGGACCCTCATTCACATGCTCCGCCTTAAAAAATAACTAGCAAAAAATTAATGGGATCGTGGGCCAGCATTCACATGCTCCGCATTAAAAGAATAACTAGCAAAAAATTAACGGGATCGTGGGCCAGCATTCATATGCTCCGCCTTAAAGAATAAATAGCAAAAAATTAACGGGATCGTGGACCCTCATTCACATGCTCCGGCTTAAAGAATAACTAGCAAAAAATTAATGGTATCGTGGACCAGCATTCACATGCTCCGCATTAAAAGAATAACTAGCAAAAAATTAACGGGATCGTGGGCCAGCATTCACATGCTCCGCATTAAAGAATAACTAGCAAAAAAATAATGGGATCGTGGGAGTGGTGGTGGTGGACAGGCTTAATTCTCTTGACCGTCATATTGTGCGTGAGTCATAGGGAGATGATTCTTGCGGGGCTGAAAATACAGGACATAATCGGAAAAGAAAAATAGAGGTAGCAAATAAGTGGCGTGGGTGAACAGCGAAAATAAGATGTGCACACACATTAATAAAAGGCCGCTATAAATGAGGTACGGTAATTTTTTTTTTTTTTTTTAAACTTGTTTATTAGTTTTTGTACTCCTTTTTTTTTTTTTTTTGATAATAGAAAAGCGGGAAAGGAGGAAGCACGCCATAAATTATAACCTGTAGGAGAAGAAGAGGGAAAAAAACAATGGGCAAGGAAAAATTGTTTGGGGGGAAAGAAGAGTGCTAGTGAGCACCCAACTGAGCAGAGAGACGTTTAGAGGAAAATCGTTAGGACGAGAGTTCGGTAAATATCCTCCAGCTTCCCCCCACTATGTCCAGGATTTAATAATTCAGACGAGGGCAAACACACAATTTCCACATCCTGTTAATTTTTTATGGAAGCCCTAGAGTTCCTCTCCATTTCAGACCAAGTTGATTTCGCCGGGTTCAATGGTCCATCTCTGGGACTGCGGCTTGAGAGCGATCACAAATAAATTGGGTTTCTTAGTTGTTTTTTTTTTTTCAATTTTTCTTTTCATTTTTTTGTTGTTGTTTTGTTTTACGGTAAAAAAAGAGGAGGGAAGGAGACAACATGCACCACGGGCTAGAGGGGTAGATAAATATGTATGAACAAGGAGAGAGGAAGCTTATGAAGAGAGTGAAAGGGAGAACAGAGCGAGAAACACAGGGACCTGACCGGAGAGATAGAGAGAGAGAGACAGACAGACAGGGATAGAGACAGACAGAGGCAGAAACACAGAGACGGAGACAGAGAGAGAAACAGAGAGACGGGGGAGAGCGAGAGAGTAAACTAGAGAGAGGGCGAGCACCAAAGCTCCATGCGAGCGTGAGTAAACCAAGAACGGGGTTTCGTTGATACAATCTAGCCTTTCGCAGCTCTGTAGTCTCACAGGACAATATATCGATCAGAGCCAAAATGTTATAGGCTGAATTGGATTTTATGAGCTCTGTCATTAACAGAAGAGGTTAAAAAAAAAAAAGTTGGCTCATTCAGAGAGCAAATATTGTTGATCCACAACGCACCCGCGCTGATTTCCGCTGCGATGCACCAGAGCGCATCGAGGCCTGCCAAATTCTTCACATCAATGTAAGCTTAGAGATATAATAGCCCGCACACTCATTTTAATAACGATGCCGTTGTCGTTGGAATGGTATTGGCTTCTTTGTCTTCTTAGCTATGTCCTGCCTCACTGACGAGATTCTCACTGATTCGGGAAGCTTCGATCTAGACAGAGTTCGCAAACTTGATTTAGGAAGCCTCGATCCAGACAGTGTTCACAAACCTGATTCAGAAAGTCTAGATCTATGCAAGGGTTCACAAATGTGATGCAGAAAGCCTAGACAGAGTTAATGAACCTGATTCAAGAAGCCTAGATACGTACAGAGTTCATAAACCTCATTTAGGAAGCCTAGGTCTACGCAAAGTTCGCAAATCTGATTCATGAAGCGCAGCCTTGATCCATACAGGAATCAAAGAGAGCGCTTCACTGGCCATACTTCTGTCATGTGCTTCGTAATCTTCTGTTTAGCTTAAAAAAAAATAATGACGGAGCAGACGATACTATTGGCCATGCACGGATCCGCCAGTCTACCACGGTTGCTGACGACTGTAACATTATTAATTAACTATTGATTGGGAAAAAAACAAATTAGACAACAATTACGGCAACCATAACTTAATAGACGGCTTTCCTTCAGTCAGTGTTCGAAAAAAAAAAATAGTCTTGTCAAGATAATATGGTTATTTAGTTTTTTGCTGTTTTTTTTTAATTCTTTGTTCTATTCTCCACTAATGCTATAAAAATAACAGGTGGCTAAACGAGACGTATTGGGTAAAGAGATAGAGAGTCGGGAGATAGCGAGGGAAGAATGAGAGTGTGGGGGGGATCCAGGAGGATATTATAAATTGCCTCAGGCTCCACCACTGTGCTTGAAGTTTGTCTTTTGTTTGGGGTGATCACGGTGAAGGCGCAATCTACTTGATTTATCGAGCTACCCTGGCCGCTTTCATTTTGAATGGGAAGATCTCGGAATTTTTTTTTCTTTGAAACGTTAAAAAAAATCCAGCTTAAAACCCGAGAGAATTAAATTATCCGCAACTGCGGTCCCAGGAAGTGGAACATGGAATGGCTGGCGTGGGACACTCTCATTTCATTGCGTAGATCAGAATGCTGAGGTGAGACTAGATAATGTCTTTGAAAGAGACCGCCTAAAAGATTTTATTGGCCGCGTCGAGTATAACGTGTATAGAATGATGGTCGGTGAGCCTAACAGATTTTATTGGACGGGTCGAGGATAACGTGAATAGAATGATGGTCGGTGGAGCTCCCGATCGCGCATCCTGCTATTTATCTGTCACTTGATCCGAACTGGCGATAACTCGCTTAGTCCGCGTCTTGAACATAGAGATGCATACAAAGCTTCGGTATCAGAGAAGTTCTGGGAGAAAGACAGCCTGTGAAAGGTAGGCAAGTTGGTTTGCGAGAGCTCTGTAGTTTCAATCAAATAGGTGGACTCGGGAAAATATGGCTCTGAAGGCGGGAAAGAAAAGGCTGAGACAAAGTCTGTTCGAGAATATCTAAAAAGCTCAGGGGGAAAAAAAAAAAAAGGAAAGAAAAGTGGCATCAATAGTGCTGAGACGGATTAACTATAATCAACACTTACGAGAGACAGAGATCCAAACATAGCGACAAGAAGAGGGCCTGATACATAACGGACGCCGGCACGGATAGAGAGAAGCAAGCATAGAGGAAGGAAAGGGATAAAGATTAAAAAAAAAAAAAAAAAAACTAAGGCTTGAAGACTGACAAAGAGATCTATTATAACGACACAAACACAGGCAGAGACGGGCACAACTCGCTCAACAGGTAGACGTGAGCCTCCACTACCCCTCTGCTCACTCGAGGTCTAGACAGAGACAGATTGAGGCGAAGGTAAACACCGTCACGTTGCCTGCTGAGAGGGCCCAGTTCAACCCACATCAGCTCACTCAGGTGTGTGGGCGCCCTGGGAGTGGGAGAGAGAGAGAGAGAGAGAGAGAGAGAGAGAGAGAGAGAGAGAGAGAGAGAGAGAGAGAGAGAGAGAGAGAGAGAGAGAGAGAGAGAGAGAGAGAGAGAGAGAGAGAGAGAGAGAGAGAGAGAGAGAGAGAGAGAGAGAGAGAGTGGAGTCCTCGCTGCAAATATTTGTGCATGTGGCTGAGGGTGTTGGTAATCTGGTTTGTTACGGCACCGAGACACCCGAGTCCGGTGAATTTTGCCTCTTCATTCTTCACTCCGCGTCAACGGAAGTTTATATTTAAAAAGCATTCTAAAGCGGTCTTAGAGGAGTACATTTTTAAGGATTTGCGCAAGCTGCGATAATTCTAGGGTCTTCTCTTTCATGCCTGTTTTAATATTTTTTTATACACCTGCCTGCTAATTATGGGATCCCAATCGCGCCATTGGTTTGATGATCTCTCACTAATGTGAGGTTTTATGAATATGCCTGTCTACCTTTTCAATGTCTTTCTTGCTGTCAATGTGGTGTACTATGATTTTCTTTCTGTCTGTTGCTTTTCTCCCTACCAATATGGTGTACTGTGAGTTCCTTTCTATTGCCTCTATTGCTACCAATGTGTCATACTATGATTTTCTTTCTGTCTGTCGCTTTTTTCCCTACTAACATGGTACACAGTGAGTTTCTTCGTTGCCTCTATTACTACCAGTATGGTGTACTATGATTGCCTTCTGTCTGTGCTTTTCTCTCCACCAATATGGTGTACTGCAAGTGTGTTTCTGATTGTTGCCTCTCTTGCTACCATATTATTGTGCAGCACTATATTGCCTGTATATCTGGTGCTTTTCTTCTTCCCAGTAGGGTGTCCTGTGAGAATCTGTTTTCTTGTTGAACGTTTCTCTGCTAACAATTGCTTCGCCATAACGACCATGGCTGGTCTGAGAAAAAAGGCGTTCACCTTAGTACTGTTTATTTACTCAGGTAGCCTATATTTAATTGGCAAGGGAAACTACACTCTGTAACAAAATTATTTTAGTACTGGCCTCGATGTGACATATGTGAAATATGCCCCACTCCCTCCCCCATTTGATTTTTTTCCCTTCGTTTTGTTTTACTTCATTCAACTTTGGTTCTTCAAAATCTGGTGAGACTTCACCAAGTAGATGAGGTAGTACCATATTGCTATGGCCTAGCTCGCTTTCCGCTCATAGTCGCCTCCCTAAACAAGTCTATGAATACTGATTGTTCTTCTAGTTGGATCCAGGACCTACTTTCTCTTGTGAGCTCGGTGTGTTATGCATGCTCAAGGAGAATGCCATTACCAGTCCCAGAAGACTCCAGAACAATAATGTACAACGTGGCTGGCGCCCAACAATATATACCAGCGCCTCGGTCGCCATAGAGATAGAGAGAGAGAGAGAAAGAGAGAAAGAGAGAGAGAGAGAGAGAGAGAGAGAGAGAGAGAGAGAGAGAGAGAGAGAGAGAGAGAGAGAAACCACCGCTGAAGGCTCGTACATTGAAAGTAGCATTCGTCTTTAGTTCGCTCACATCTGTGTGTGTGTGTGTGCGTGTGTGTCTGGGTGGTTTTTTTTTTGTTTTTTTTTTTGAGGGGGGGAGGGCTTTGCAGCAGAACTGAGAGGATTATTAGTAATGCTAGTCACATGCTACAAAATACTCATCTCGCTCGCTACTTTCGGATAGCAGAGCGTCAAAAAGAAAAAAGAAAAATATTAAAGTTTCACATGATAAAAGCATGGAAATAAAGTGCTGGCTTTTTTATGTTGCTTTTTTCACTTTAATAGTAAAAGAAAAGGGAAATTAATCTGTAAAAGAACATTCATAAATTTTCGTTACATTTGATTATCGTCAACACTGTTCTGTCCCATATTGCACTTGAGAGTAATACAAGTTCTCCACGCTCTGTTTCCGATTCACTAAACATGAGAAGTTCATTATTGGTCAGTCAAGACACAAGAGCACAACAATTCAGCTATTATATTGATCTAGACTACCATAAGATCTCTTGGTTTTTTAATACATTCCTTTGAATCATAGCAATGGACGCTGAATTTCGATAGAATTTTTTTGTCATATACAATATATCCAGCTCAAATATTGAAAGAAAAGTAAAGACGCCTTTTGAAAAATAATGAATTGTAGAAATTGGCAGCGGGAGTGTATTAGTTGTTTGGTTTGTTGTTGTTGCTTTTACAATCTGGTTATAAAATACGGCATGGCAAAAGGGTAAAGAGATTTAAAACCCAATTTTTGTCTGATTTCAAGCCACGACATAGGCTATTGTGAAATTCTTTTGTTTGTCAGATTTACTATCAAAGCTTTATACCACTTGATTTTAATTAACCCCTTCACAGGAAGGAAAAAAATATTTCACATCACTTTAAAACAAATGCCTCTAATCTTTATTCATAGCTATCGACCAACACGCAGTATAGGCAAAAAAAAAAAAAAAAAAAAAAAAAAAATTAACGCTTTTGTTTCCGTAAGCCTCTGTGAAATCTTGTCTTAATTTATGCCATGATTTACACACATCATTTTCTCTCATATGAATCAATAAACACATGTACATTGTGAAACCTACACGCCTGTGAACAGGGTTGGAATAGTGGTGGCGACGAGATTCAGACTAGAACGATGCAGACAATAGCCTTTCAACATTTCGCTGTATTATATTTTTTGTCCTTTTGGTTTTCTTTGTTTTTCTTTCTTTGCATTGTTTTAGTGTCTCATTCTTCCCATAATATGTTTACTCCGTTGCCATTACTATGAATATGAATATCAGCAGCACAAAATAGTTGTTGTTGTTGTTGTTGTTGTTGCTGTTATTATTATTATTATTATTATTATCGTTCTCATCAATCTTTTGACATTAAGTACGAAAATATAAAATTTTTATTTATTTTTTTATTTACTTTTTTTTTTTGGGTACTACTTTCATCCCAATCAACTTTCCTCTCATATTAAGTATAATTCTTACCTATGCTATTCTCCCAAAAATTTAAAAAAACAAATGAGACGTTTACGAGAAGACGCCAAAGCCTCTGTTGTGATGCCTTGTTTGCACTTTTCTCGTACAGCTAAGAAGAGGGCCGGGCCGGGATGGGAGAATCCCGTTTGAAAATTTCATCAGTAGGCACACGCAAAGGAAAGAGAGAAGATCGATAGCGGGGAATTGTCGGACGTGACGCGGTGGGGGGAACAAAACTAGCAAAACTTACCGTGCATGTGAGCCTCAGACAGCCATTGTAATCCGTGCGTCCAGGGGCGAATTATAGGTTATAAACTCCAGGTGGGACTCCAGGTACGCTATACAGCGCTGTACGTAGCTCGTTCTGTGCTCCCTTGTAAGGCTGATCGGGGTGAGTGGTTCACACCTTATAAACCTACCGGCCTCTAGGAAAAACCGGGCCGTATGCTAAGTGAGGCGAAAACCATTATATCTGTCTCAGCTCACGGGCTTCGGGGTATAAAAAAAAAAATAAGTGTCATAAATTCATCGCCGGGCAGAGAGATGTAAGATAATCTGGTAGCACATCAATTTACTAATTGCCTTATAATACTTTGCGAGGAGAGGTCTGGCGGAGGTCGTGATCTAACGAGAAACAGCTGTTGTAAACAACGGTAAAGGTTACAGCTCTGGATGATCTGGACTACGAACGCTCATCGGGTTTAGATAGAGGTTTTCCTTGGGGGATCGCTTTCCTCCTGATCAAGACCTATTTCGAATGATGAAGACTAGTCTAAAGGATGAGCAGTTATGTTTAAATCAGATCTTCTTTTAGCTTTTAGTGTTATTGTTTCGACGGTTTACGAGTAACACATGTCAGCAATTCGAGGGGAGGGGAAAAATTTTTGATCAGACTTTAACTTACCAAGATCCTAACGTAAGAATAAAAAGATGTAAGATAATTTTATTTACAAGTCCTGTAATAATCTTGATCTTAGATTTTACCCAATCAGCTTTGTGGATGATTAAGATCTACATCGGT
The DNA here is from genome assembly GCA_033675545.1 of Elysia crispata. Lineage (NCBI taxonomy): Eukaryota > Metazoa > Mollusca > Gastropoda > Plakobranchidae > Elysia > Elysia crispata. The sequence continues at coordinate 220,184 of JAWDGP010004106.1, read as the reverse complement.
TTCAGGCCTAGGTTTGTACTTTGCCTCGTATAGACCGTAACAAGCGGAGATGAAAACCTTTCAAATCTAGATCTTGATCCACGACGGAATCCGGTATTCCAAGGGGTGAAAAGTGCATTTGCTCCGCAACACCACAACACTAGATCTAAGAAATCTTATTTCACTTCATCGACAGTCAGCCGGGCTGGTGCCGGCGCCTGCTACAAACTACAATATGGGGCTAGGACCGTGGAGCACTCACACATAGATACAACTCGAGTTTCCTAGGCCCGGATCCAGTCTCTCTCTCTCTCTCTCTCTCTCTCTCTCTCTCTCTCTCTCTCTCTCTCTCTCTCTCTCTGCGCTCAGAGTGTGCTTGCGGCTTGAGTCAATGTCGTCTAACAGGTATCAGTGCACGCGCGCTCCCTCTCCCTCTCTACCTCTCTCTCTCTCTCTCTCTGTTCAACTTCTCTGGTGCTCACACTCGACTCGGGTCTCACGCGAATTCCAAACCTTCGCACACAACGACACCCTGGTCGGTCGTGCATATTACGTGTTCAATTGAACATCACTCGAAAGGGGAATAAAATGGTTAGAGGGAGAAGAGAAGAAATAAAACAAGCCAGGCGCATCTCTTTCATTAGATCCTCGGGAAATGATTGCTCACTACATTTGCACGGCGTACATACTCCACGCGCAATGTCGCATGGTTCGCGCTCGAGAGCAGTTATGATAGGTAAAGCTAAGGTAAAGAGAACCAGAGTCAGAGAGAGAGTGTGTGTGAGTGTGAGAAAGCGAGAGAGAGAGAAGAGAGAGAGGGAGAGAGAGACACACAGAGAGAGAGAGGGAGAGACAGAGAGTGAGAGAGAGGGAGAGACAGAGAGTGAGAGAGAGGGAGAGAGTGAGAGAGAGAGGGAGAGACTGAGAGACAGAGAGAGAGAGAGAGAGAGAGAGAGAGAGAGAGAGAGAGAGAGAGAGAGAGAGAGAGAGAGAGAGAGAGAGAGAGAGAGAGAGAGAGAGATCGAACCTGTATTTTGACTCGCTTCGCACACCTCGACACAGCGGGGTGATGAACGGGGACAGTCGCAAAAACTAAACCTTGGTGTCCTCGCGATGACTTGCGTGGCGGCACTTGACCTTAACTAGGATGAACCAAACCTGCATGTAGCAAGAGCCCTCTCTTTGTTGAAAAAGACAGCAACAGATTTTAAAAAAAACCAACCCACAAACCTCGATTTTTTTTTTTTTTTTTTTTTTTTTGTTATTGTTGAAGTTGTTGTTAAACATGTTCAGGATTCGAAAAAGGAGGTCTAAACTCTCAATAACTTGCGGAATTTCCGCCACTTCTTTGTTTGCTTAGTTTAGTAATACGGATATCATTTACTACGATCATGATTAGTTCCTCTGACCTTTGTCGACGATGCCATTCTTGTTCACTATAACTGCTTCTATTACCACTAGCACTGAAACTGCTAATACCTCTCTAAATGCTGCTTCGGCTGATATTCGTATTAATACTACTAAAACTGTTCATAAGACCATCACATTTTGCCACCGCCGCTGTTTCTTTTACTGCTTCAAAAACTTGACCTCTGCCACTCCTTAAACTTCTACGTCTGCTTACACTACTATTACTGCTGCTGCTGCTACTACTACTACTACTACTACTACTACTACTACTACTACTGCTGCTGCTGCTGCTGCTGCTGCTGCTGCTTCTACCACTATTAACACTATCACAACTACACACTATTAGCGCAACTACAACTGCACCTCCTACTACTACTATCCTATTCCTACTTCTACAACTATTACTTCAAGTACCACAATTATTACTATTACTACTGCTTCAGCGGCTGCTTCTGTTACTGTTGCTAATGACGCTGTGGATCGTGAGACAGTTGCGGTTTCCGCTACTACAATTAAATCTCAGGATTCAATTTGGCGGCACTCATTATACCCATAACCTGAAGTGTTTAGCTTTTCGCGTCGTGCCCATGGGACAAAACACCGAACTTACGATCGATGCTGCAATTGGCTATTTTCACATGAACAGCCTTTACCAAGCGTTGGTCTCAAGCCCGCTATTAGTGCAAAAAGAGCGTTATATGGGACTGGGAGAGACAAAACAAGAGGTGTGACCGATCAGAGGTACCACCAGAAGGTGAGGCCCACTAGGCCACCCGTGGTGTTTCATAATATCCTGAAGACTCACGGAGGCGATCTGGGTAGTGCTATGCAATCAAAAAATAATAATGTTAAGGTTTGGTGCATCTCAGACACATATGTCACTGAGAGATGAAAATTCGTATTTGATGGTCGCAGAGAAAGGAATGTGCGCGAAAAACAAGGGGGAGGATGGGTAGCCAGCAGACAGACCGTAAAATAAAGTGTGACAGACAAGTAAAGAGAAAAGAAGGACGAGAAGAGAGAGAGAGAGAGAGAGAGAGAGAGAGAGAGTGAGACAGAAAGGCATAAGAGATCAATATGCCATCGACTTGTCTGCATGACTTTACATCGCCATCTGGTACACCTGGTATGTGGGTGGAGGTCAAAGAGGGAGGGATGGGTCAGGTCAGATTAGTGCTTAGGGTATGAAAAATTGCCTTTTTCTTCCTCTCTCTCTCTCTCTCTCTCTCTCTCTCTCTCTCTCTCTCTCTCTCTCTCTCTCTCTCTCTCTCTCTCTCTCTCTCTCTCGCTCCCTAGTCTCCTTTGACCAAAAGCCCCCACTTCCACCTAGAAGGTCAAAGCTTTGCGCGTGCATCATCTCAAGGCAGAGTAAAACACGGTTATTCCACCCATTGAGCCAACCTCATTAATCTTGCCTTGTCTTCTATTACTTCTTTGGCCCGGGACAGCTAACTAGTTAGATTTCCATTTGCAATGAAAACTAAGGACGCGGAATTTCGACCAATCGCTTCGGAAAGTATCAATCATGAAACACAGAGAGAGAGAGAGAGAGAGAGAGAGAGAGAGAGAGAGAGAGAGAGAGAGAGGGAGGGAGGGAGTGAAAAATATAAAGAAACGAGGAGAGATAGAGAGAGACAGAGCTGCCAGTGACAGAGAGAAAGAGAGATAGAGAGCGAGAGAGAGAGAGAGAGACACACACACACACACACACAAAGGTAGAGATAGAGGCAAAGGTAGAGACAGAGAAGAAGAGCTGCATATAAATAAATTATTGTATTCAATGATAGTTCGATAAAGCTTGCCCATAACAAAGCGGTATCTGGCTGTTTTCGCATTGTAAAGAGGCGTCTTCCTCTGTCAGGAAGTGGCTAAAAAAATTTAAAAATGTTGCAAAGCATCGAATAAGAACAAAATTGGTGAAGGCAGTAGCGAACTTCAAAGAAATATAAAAAAAAAAAATATTTATAAAATATTGATTGCCCCATCCCGTGATCTTCATTGGAGCTGATTGTCAATACTTTAGCTCTGCACCAACCTATCGAGCGCCCAATCCCCACATTTTGCAATTGCGAGCGCTAAGGAATAATAATTGCTCTCTGCTAGGACCGCTTGAGCTGAGAAAAGATCATCGAGAGTGAGTGCGAGGATTCCATTTGGTGCTTCAATCGCCGCAATCACGCCGACACTTGAAAAACGATCCTCCAGACAATTTTATTCCACGTTTCAAGTTTGCTGTACAGGGGAAAAAGACTTAGAGAATGAGGCTGAAGAGGAGGTGTGAAAGATATTGGAACCGACGCAGAGATAAGGGGACACGAAGGTCTGTAGAGAGAGAGAGAGAAGATGGGAGAGATATGAGAGGGACACAGGGAGAGAGAGAGAGAGAGAGAGGGGGGGGGGGGGAGAAAAAAGGGAGATAGAGGAAGAGAGAGATGGAGAGATAGACAGAGAGGAAAAAAGGGAAGGTAAGAGAGAGAGAAGGTGAGAAAGAGAGAGAGAGAGAGAGAGAGAGAGAGAGAGAGAGAGAGAGAGAGAGAGAGAGATTGAGGAAAATAGCATCGATTTCCAAACCAGACAACATATGCAGGGGTTTTTGAACGATGCAATCGGAGCGCAGAAATATTTCGCTTTGATGGTCTCTTCTCACGCAGGTTTAGCTGCTGGGAGATAGGGAGGGGGGGTAAGTTCAAAACTGGGTGATATTGCAAAGAATTCAATTTTCAAAGCATGCGGAGTGCCATTTCCCAAATTGGAAAAGATTAGAGATTGCGAGTGCGGGGTTGAATAAGTGCAGATGGAGGAAAATGGAATTAGAAAGGGGTCGTGGGCGATAGGAAACAAGTGGATCCCGTCGAGGGTGTTTAAGAGTTGCAGAGGTAATGTGAAGTAAAACAAAAAATGTTTATTTGCCCCTCAAGGCAAATTTCACATACAATAAAAGGTATTTTTACATAAGGTCTTTACGCGACTTCTGGCACTTATCGCTATATATATGGAAGCGAGATGTGAAATACAAGCAATCTTCAGCAGCGTTATAAAATTTCTGTTAAAGTCAAAATAAGACTATTTTGATTTTAAAATATAAAGACCACCCACTGCAAAGCCAAGAGAGTTTCTCCCATCGCTAAGGAAAGTTACTTATTATAAAATAATGCAGACCTGAACGATATCAAAAGGCACTCCAGCCTGGACTTTTGCTTTCCGAGGTGCTTCTTGCAAATTATGAAGGTGTGTAAGTTATCTTACCATAAACGACATGGAAATTACCACAGAGAAAGTTAATCACGCTAACTGGCAAAAAAAAAAAAAAAATGGAAAGTGACCCTTGGAGTTGTGACTTTTATTATTGATTGTGAAGTTGAAAGGAAAAGGGGGGGGGGGGGGAGAGAGAGAGAGAGAGAGAGAGAGAGAGAGGGAGAGAGAGAGAGAGAGAGGGAGAGAGAGAGAGAGAGAGAGAGAGGAAGAAAGAAACTAAATAGAGAAATCGCACCTTACGTACTAGAAACTTACATATAGGTAACATCTCAGTATGATCGACGTATAGACGGACATTACTTGGGGTAGGAATGGTAAGCAAAAAAAAGAAAACCACTAGATCTAGAAGCGGAAAATGAAATGAGGCTCCGAAGACCAGTTTGAGAAAGTTCCGAGAGCTGCCCGTGGTATTTATAAAGCGTTATTGATTCCCACGAGCCCTAGCTGATCATAGGGCAAACCCAGAGCAGCAACAAACACACACAAAAAAAGTGTAAAATAAATAAATAAATAAAAACGAACACTGTTAAATATTGGAAAAAAGAAAGAAAGAAGCCGGCAGGACAGCACGGGCGTCCCTTTCATTTGAATTTCATCATCATGAATAAAAGAAAGAAGCTTAGGAAATCTCTCTCTCTCTCTCTCTCTCTCTCTCTCTCTCTCTCTCTCTCTCTCTCTCTCTCTCTCTCTCTCTCTAACTCTCTCTCTGTCTCTGTCTCTGTCTCTCTCTGTCTTTGTCTCTGTCTCTGTCTGTCTCTCTCTCTCTCTCTCTCTCTCTCTCTCTCTCTCTCTCTCTCTCTCTCTCTCTCTCTCTCTCTCTCTCTTTCCCCATAATAAAAGAAGCTTTATTGCTATTCGGGACACGACAAGCTCAAAACTGTATTAATGTGATCTCCGCATAATCTCGACAACCAGAAGCAAACTAAATCCAGCCAAAGGTCAGCGATTTGGCCTAAAAAGCAACAGCATAAAACTCCACGATACAAAGAAAAGCTGCCGGGGCCAGATGGAAAACAGCTTGCAGTAGCTCTCCTTGGTCCAATTCCCGGTCGCCTAGCAGTGAAAAACTCGCGAGAAATCGAACAAAAGGAATATCAACTTTGCCCTTAAACACTGGTGTCTGAACTCACAAAGCTCCTTAAGTTCTTTGAAGAGCCAGCCATATCGCCAGACCTTGCGCGAAGAGCCGTATAGTTCACAAAAACGACCGGGGTGTGAGAAGTAAAACAAATTAGTTCTTTTGGTTTTTGCAGTTTAAATAAAAGAATATCTTCAATGATCTGTAAACACGTACATTTTGCCGCTCCCAACGTAGAAAGCCGATTTACGGAATGATTTCGCTGATCACATGATCTGGACCCTATTCTGGACACTTCTTCCCCAATCAAAAGATCGAGAGCTTGTCTCAGATTTTACTTCACCAATCTAACGATAGAGAGTCTATTTTGGATTCCACCAATCAAAAGATCGATAGAGTAAGTTAAAGCCTTCTTCACCAATCAAAAGATCGAGGGCTTAACTTGGACCCTTCTGCACCAATCAAAGGATCGAGAGCCTATCCCGAATTCCACTTCATTAATCAAAAGATCTAGAGCCTATCTTGGATTCCACTTCACCAATCAAAGGATCGAGAGTTTATCTTGGATTCTACTTCACCAATCAAAATATAGAGAGCCTATCTCGGATTCCACTTCACCAACCAAAAGACCGAGAGCCTATCTTGGATTCCACTTCACCAATCAAAGGATCGAGAGTTTATCTTGGATTCTACTTCACCAATCAAAATATAGAGAGCCTATCTCGGATTCCACTTCACCAACCAAAAGACCGAGAGCCTATCTTGGATTCTACTTCACCAATCAAAAGATCGAGAGCCTATCTCGGATTCTATCTACTTCACATTCACCAATCAAAAGATCGAGAGCTTTTTTCAGATTCCACTTCACCAATCATCAGATCGAGAGCCTATCTCGGATTTCCTTCACCATTCTCAAAATTGAGACTTGTTGAGGCGAGGGTCTATCTTCGATTCTACCTTACCAATGAAAGAAAGATCAAGAACCTATCTTAGATTTCGTAGCACCAATTAAAAGATCAAGAGCCAATTTCGGGAGCAATTCCGTATGAGGGTGTGCGTCCTGGATACCATTTCGTCGATCAAAGAATGGAGAGTCAGTCTTGTAAGCCGTTTTGCCGCTCAAATGGTGTGGAAAAGTTCGAATGCCATTTAGAATCGCATGGTCGATAGATGATCTTGGAAACCCGAGTACAAATCAAATTAAACACCGCGGATCAATTTGCAACAGATCCTATGTAAAATTTTCAAGACTTGAACGGAAAAATCTCCAAAATATCAAAAGATTGTGAGAGTCAGCTCTTGCGATCTACACTCAGAAGCTTACTGTCTGACATATATTTGCATTAATGTTATCACGTAAGACATTATTGAAGCCTCCCTTTCCCAGCTGAAAAATAAAATAAATAAAAGATTCCGCCTATTTAACTGAAACCAACGCTCTACAGCATATTTTGTTCAGTAACTCTCACTTTTGTCTCATAAAAATTCCCATGGCCACCAAGTAGAGGCAGGGATGCGGACTATATCTTGAGTGCATCTGTAAACAATGGACGAATCTCCGGAAAATTGGTAGAACACAATTTTATACTCTTACTATCAGGAAACCAGCTCTGATGATAAAGCGATATGACTCGGCGACGGCTCCACAGCCAGATCGAGAAAGGACGATAGATGTTGATAGATGCACAGGCAGATTGACATATGGGAATACGAGGTGCAATTAAGTGAAATTAGCTATAAGCTGAGATGTCCTCAGTTCAACATGGAATACAGAGAGCCTCTTGTTGCAATAGGACTCCAGCATAAATTAACAAGCATGCAAAACCTCAAGTGCATTTCTGTTTCTCATTTAGTGTTGAAAATAAAAAAAATTTACAGGATATAAAAACATTAGGAGGTGAATGGGGAGAGTACCAATTCTAAACAACGTTAAAAAAAAATCACAAAAATTGCCATTCTACACATTTGAACAGTACCCTAGGCCTAAAAGGGTACTCTTTTTTTCTCTCGTAGGCAGGGCTTTGAAAGGCTAAGATTAAAAAAAAAATGAAACCGACCTTGTATGACATAAGCAATAGAACATAGCCCAAGCATTGTACTGAGTAGAAGGCTAAATTTTTGGCAAATAAAAAAAAAATTTTTAAGTAGCAAACCCCACAAAAAACTAAAATACAAAAGACTGAAATGCATCAGTTAGGTCAGGAAATAATATGATTCATTTGTTCAGTAATGTACCTTTTATAAACTTATGCTCTTTCCTTTGTCTTCCCACTCCCCCGTCTAACATTAATGCTAGTCTTGAAAACTTAAGTAAGCAGGGATTGAAATAATCAAGATCCATGGGAGACTTTTCATCAACAGGTCCAAGATGAAGAGCAAAGATACAGCATTAAAAAAGGAAACAAAGCAAAGAAAGAATCTGCTAGATACAAACATAAATGCTTAACATTCAAAATCAAAATTAAAGCAGTGACGTTGTCAATCGATAAAGCTTGGATCATTCCTAATTTTATAAAACAGCTTATCCTTAATATCTTATGTTGAAATACATGTAAATTTTTTAATGAAGCTGTTTGCTCTAAACTTAAAAGTGATAACATTGTGAGTTTATTATTTTTCACTCATGGTTATTTCCAACTTTTCTATTCTATTTCACCACAAAAGTGATGGTCTCAAGAGCCTTAAAGACCTCTTCAAAATCAACAGAAATTTTATTAAAGGGCTTAAAACTCCTAATATGTAACTCTCAAAACTATTCCAGTTGTGCATAAGCTGCCTTGTCTGATAGAGAACAAGACCTTAGAGAAGAATGCTACAGACAGATACATCTGTAGCATGGCATCTGAGACAAAGCAAACAGAAAGAAAATTTACATCACAAAAAATGTTTATCTGTTGAAACACAGAATCCCACGCAAAAACTCACAGAGCAGCAATTCCGCCTGGCTGGATATCCTTCACAAAAATGCCGAAATGATCACTGGTCTCGTCTTGACCTAGTCCCACCACAGAGAAGCCAAGGGACGTGTTTTCTGGCTTGTCCAACTCAATAATGTGGATTGGGCGACCAGCTGCGCTTTGTTTGATACTCTCTTCCACCTCAGGTGCGTAGCCAAGGGAGGCTGCTGGGGCACCTAGAGAGAAGCAGAATCAGTAGATAGCTTCAAGTAAAGAAGAAGGCAACAGTCATCTGCACACTTCTAACAGGCATCCCTGAAAATGCTTAAAAAATCTAATGAAAATAAAGCAATAATGAGGTAACATTAGTTAATATTTGTGAAAATGTGTTTTAGAAAATTTTCACACTTCATTACCACTATAACAAATCTTTCAACTATTTATTACTGTAATTACATAGGTATGGCTTAAAGCATGACTCAGTCAAGATTCAACAACTCATCATCCTGAAGCTTTTGTAGCATTAATCCCTGCCATCAATGGCCAGTTTTCTTGATTTACTGATATCGCTTGTACACCACAAATGACCAAAGACGACAGAGCTGAGGAGATGGGACCCTAAAGTAAATTCGTCCTGCAGAAACACCGATTATGAACCTGAAACAAACTTAAATTTACATATCACCCAAAGGGTGCTATAATCCTCCTCTTATGGCTGCTAGAGAACATGTTAACAGCGTGTAAACACATGTTTCATAATCCTTTTTTTGCCCTCCCAGGAAGACTGTATGAGTAAAGCACATGTTTCAATATGTCACTACCCCACAATAAAATCTGTTCAATCCAGCTTGACTTTTGCCATATCTGAGACACAAAATATTCCCTGGTAGAAATCACAGATACAAGAAACATGAGCATGTCTTTCCCCATCCTTTCAATTCTTTGTAAAATTATAAAATTACCATCTGTTTTCACTAGGCTCCATTTGCAAGATTAAAAACAATAATAAATTCGCACCTATTCAACCTCAAATAGAGCTTGACTATTTAAATGTTTAAAAGGTTCTGCCATTAAATCTAGATATGCAGTTGAGCAGACAGATTTTCCAATTCTATGTTGCATGAAATTCTTCCCCATAGCTTAAAACTATGTCAAAGCATGTCAGTTTTGTTGTCCTAGAAATACACCTTTTTTTCTTGACAAAACAGTTTAACTCCTTTGTAAAAGATTTCCCAACAGACAAAGGGGAAGTCAGTGAGGAACACTGTGCTCTGCCACAGCCAGTTAGCTCCTGAAGAGGGCACAGGCACAGCCTAATACCTGTGTTTTCTCTGTGCGTACTGTAGTTTACCAAAAAGCATCAAGATAACCTTTAAATACCAAACAAACCATAAGGTACATTTACTTTTACAATCTTGAGACCTTTTTGTTAATTGTATGGTTCACGATTTTGATGGGTTTAGGTAAGGCAGAGCGATAGAGACATAGGCTTTCAGAAATGTAAGTTTTCGCCAAGGCTAAATAGCATGGCCTCAGTGACAGATCTTTTTTCATTGAATGACAAAGTCAAAATTTAAAAAATTGTGTCTTCAGCTTTGCATTTGGTTTGATTCAATACTGAATATGACCTTTAAGTATTTGGAATTGAGTGGCAAAAAGATAGAAGTAATGGTCATCCACCCAAACAATGAGTGTCCATAGATCAAGATGATGGATTAAAATACTTGGGTTCTTTAATATCAAGCTATAAAGCAGCAACACTGCGCTTGCATCATGAATAGCACAAGAAAAAATGAGTTTCCAGAGAATGAAATCAGTACCAACAAATCAATACACTTCTATCCACACAAGAAGAGCCTTGTGGTGCTATATTGAAGCCATTCATATGTATGAATGAAACAGTATTACGAGGAGCTGACACAAAAAGATCATTAATAAATAAAAAATTGTAAACGCCAAGCAGGCTTTTTTACCCATATGATGAGAAGAGAGAAACTGAAACACATTGTGACAAGTGGAATGATCAAAGGAAAACGCAGCAAATGAAAACAGAGAGAAAAAATGTTCGAAGGATTAAAAAAGTGGCTAAATGTAGAATGAGTGACAAATGCACTAAAAGCCACAAGGGATTGGATTCGTGTAAGGTCATGATTGCCTATGTAAAGAGCAGGGCACCTGATTAATAGAAGCATTTTCTATTATTGGTTTTAGCAAGAGACCGGTGTCTCAATGGTATATTTAAAAAGAGCAAATGAAGGAAAAGTGTGCAATCTTTTTTACATACTTATGTAGCCCTGCACACAGCAATGATTTTCTAGCCACTAAATAAAGGGCTGTAACTCAGCGACCTATCAAATTCAGCCTTTAACTTTGATGACAAAATAAGTTCCTTCCTGTGCAAAGAAAAGACTGCACTGAAATTGAGGAAACCTGAACTTTTCTATTCAATCTACAGCAATATCTACCCTTACTTCACCGAAGAGAAATAAGGGTAAATATTGCACAGCAATTACAAGTGAGTTATGTCTGAAACAAAGGAACTGAGGGATCTTACTTGAAGTCAAACTAATTTTTGTGAAGATATCTGCAAAAGGTTATCACATAAATTTTACAAATACAACTGGTTCTTCCACAAATTGTTTTGCATTCTACATAAAGTTATCTCCGATCAACAATGGTAAATCATTTCAAAAATAAAAATCACCTGCTTCAAATGGCTGTCCCCGTAACTTGAGAGTAGAGCTGTCAGCAACATTCTCCGGAGTGAAAGCATCTGCAGAGTCATTTAGGATTAACTCTCCTGATGGAGTGAATGCAAAAGATTCATCCGTAAGGACCTGGGATCTTGAGATATGCTTTACCTCCTCAAGGGACTCCTGTGAAGTTTGAAGATATAACAAAAAATTTGTTTTTCTTCTTTTTTCAGAATTATGGGAAAAGACCATGTCATTCGTGTGATTTTTATACCCTATGTACAAATCAACGCATTTATTTGAACAAAGACTTAAATTACATAATTAATAATTATGCCATTAAGCCTCTATATCTTAACCTAATTAAATGATAAAGTTATAAAAGAAAAGAAATAAACACCGGAGACAAGACAGACAGGCCAAAAAAAACCAAACACTTATATATCACAAGGCAAGAGAGAGTGACATGACAGTTTTCCATAGTGAATTTTTTTTTCTGAACCTGAAGAAGATCCTACCTGTAGAGTAAGTAGTTTCCTAAACATAGGACTCTCAAGCATACACATTATGGACGTCAAGGTCTCATCTTGGGAGTGATCTCCCTTACTCTGTAGTCTTTGCTGGAGTATCTCCACATACTTTGCTGCTGTCTCAGTCTCTGCAAAATGATTGCATTTACCAAAAGTGCAAAAAAAATATCCAAAGCAAACTCAATACAATACATAAAGTCAAATATGCACTGCCAATGCTTTGTGTGAAAAGTGAAATTAAATTTTGAATTGGACTAGAGTTTGTTTAGTTAAAGTAACTAAAAGAGTTTAAATTCTTTATAGTTTACTTTCTAAAGATTTGTGGTTTGGTGAAAAACAGATGAATTCACTTTCACTGTTTTTTTTAAACAACTTCTGACAATAAAAAAGTAGGAAAAGGTAAAATTTCATAATGAGTTTCTTTCCAAAAATTGATCACATATTAAATAAATGAATGTTTCTTCACCTGATATTAAAGATGCCATCCTTAGTCTAAAAACTCATTGCACCTTCTATGATACCCGGTAATGAAATCTGTAAAGAAAAAAGAATTGTGTAAAATTCAATCACAAACTGATCAAATTTACTGCTAATGAAATTGAATTTTATCAGGAAATGAAAAGTTCTTTTCTATTGATTGGAGAAAAATTTTTTTTAAAAATTGAACTCATAATATCTTCTCTACTAAATAATCTTCAGTTATTTGAATTGCTCAATTGAGTTGTGCCATACCTTCAAATATAATTCAAAAATATATTCCATACATAAATATCAAATTAAATTTTCTAGAGTGTCAAATATTGGTTTATATCAACTCTTGCAAAAGATTTTTAGAATTTTGAATCACACTGAATCCATTCTTATTAAGATAAGCAAGCTGGTTCTCTTTTGGTCTCCTCTTGAAAGATTGCAGTCATCGAGGAACAATTGTAAATAGTTCACATTTAAACTATTTGAGTACTTTGGATGGGCTTTGGTAAGACTATCAGGCCAGAAAGGTTGATGGCAATAACCCTCTTAACTTCAGCCCTAACAGGCTTTTATGTTCCACAAGTTTGTAGCTATTGATATAGAATTTACGGAAAAAAAAACTTTTTGTAACTATGCATTTCGTATAACTATCTTCGAATTATCCTACAATGTATTTATAACAAGAAATGAAAATAAAAATTTGTAATACAATTTAAATTTTTAATGTAAAAAACAGTTTTATGTAAACCAAGATATTGAGACTAAAAGGTGTAAGTATGATTATATTTTGACATAGTTCTCTTTTATCCAAGGTTTCTTTGAAATAATCCTTTACTTGGCTTCAATTTCTGTTAATAGTTTTACAACCAGGCAGTTTGCCATAACAAAAGTTATAAACATGTTGACCTTTAACTTGAATTCATTCTCACATAATATTTGGCTAATATCCCTGCATAAGACCTTCTCTTTCCACATCAAATTGATGATTCAAATCTAAATACTTCTTTGACATGAATTGACTAGATTTTTTTAACTTTAATCTTTACTATCACACATTCTTTAAAACATTTTAAAAAAGCTGAAAACCTCATTCTACAAACAGGATCCTGGTGTCAATTTGCCAAGACTGGGGCGCGTGTGTGTATTTAAAGAGGCTTACGATGATCTAGAACATTTCTCCTTTTAGTTCCATGATCCAGATAAATGCCTCCACCTATCCATCTTTACCTAGAATCTAGATATCTCCATAATTCTAATTCTAAACACAAAATTTATATATATAGAACTTAATTCCTTTTGGAATAAGGAAATGAACTTAATATTCTCTTCTTTATCAATCTGTTTTTTTGATCCTTTAAAACACTTATTTGAAAGCCCTGAATTTTTGCAATCAGTGCATAAAAGTGCACTGCCTTGCAGGAATTCTTAGCCACGCACTAATTTAAACCTAGATCTACACCTCACATCGATTGAGAAAGACTTCTGCTGATAAAGAATGAAAAAATGTCGTGTAAAATTGGTGATCATAAGTTAGCCTATGTTGAAGAAACAAAGCATTCTGGGGAAATCAAAGAAACCAGTTTGCATTGGTTTATCATGATTTAGAACGTAGCCACATGAATGCTGTAGGCGCCTGCAAAGTTTCAAATTTGTGGGTTAGGTAAAAACCGTGGAGGTCGTGAACAAAGCGTCTCAAGTCTGCTTTAAATATATATATAATCCCAATAACCCCATCATAGTTGAATATAGCATTATAACAAAAGCAGAATAAGCAGTTTAAATAAACAATAAACCTGTTTGCATTATCTGATACTGCTTCTGCTTATTCATTTTCGTTGCCAGAAATTTCTCATTTCACTTTTTGTTTCACACTTTACAATTGCATGCATAGTTCAATAACTACAATTTATTTTTAAAGGGCTTTAACAACTTATTGGTGACTCAGTGAATGATGTAGATAACCCTTAGATGATGTTGTAGGTGAAGCAGACAATTTTGGAGATGAAATCATCAAGTTTCGTGAAACATGTACATTAGTAAATTGCAATTTAAATGTGCTCTGTATCCACTATCTCAGTATCTGCTGTTGTTAGTTTGACATGACCCATTATCAGTTAACATGACAAGTAAATTAGCAGCGTATAATTTGTAAATAAATTTCCTGATGAAAGAATAGGCAAAACAAATTAGGTTGTGATGCCCTTTACCAAGTTTAAAAACCACACACTTCAACTCTGGAAAACTTAAAATCTGACACATGGCAAAAACTGAAGAAAAAGTGGTCCCATCAGTCTGAGTAAAATCAGACTCATTAAACTGCTAGCATCTCAATTTAAAATGAAAACAGCATTGGGTGTATCTGGTTCAATCTACACCTTGATAAATTTTCATGGTAAATGAGTATCCCTGGGCCCTCTTTTTGTAAGATATGGTATTTATGAGGATATAACAATTGAATTGACAAGTTATGTAAGATCATGAAAATAATTGGTTAACTATACTAATAACCGAGATCTGTAATGATATGCATCATGTCAAATACCGAAGAAAAATCACAAAATGATTACATCTCTAGATCTAGTTGACATGAGCCCATAAAGATAGATCTAGGTCTATTCAACTAGATTTTTTTGTCAGGTTTATTGTCAATCACTTGTGGAAGATACATTCTATTCGGGTAAATCTAAGAAAACCCTTCTGCCTGGCTTTACGTGGAGAGGAAATCGAAACAAAAGTATGCGGAAATGATAAGGCCTTCCTTCACTATTCTGTTATAAAAACGAGTTTTCATGGACAAATCTAGATCAAGATCTGTAAAATATTATATTAATGAGAAACTCTACAGAGCTAGACTACAAATTTGGTTATTTAATGTATAATTATCTTCAGTTATTTCTTTTGTTTGATTTTTTTTTTCCAAACAATCTTCATGAACATCAACTAAACTTACCAAAAGTTTGCTTACAGATAGACTGTTTACGGAAATGAAAGCTACTTCCTCTTCGTTGATGTCTTGCTTCAAATTTTCTCCTTCTCGGAGCCCACCAAATCCCATGGTGCTGAGATATTCTTCTTCTTCTTCTTCTTCTTCTTCTTCTTCTTATTATTATTATTATTATTATTATTATTATTATTATTATTATTATTATTATTATTATTATTATTATTATTATTATTATTATTATTATTATTATTATTACTATTACTATTACTATTGTTGTTGTTATTATTATTATTATTATTACTACTACTACTACTACTACTACTACTACTACTACTACTACTACTACTACTACTACTACTACTACTACTACTACTACTACTACTACTACTATTGCTACTACTACTACTACTACGACGACGACGACTATGACTACGTCCATAATCTATATACGTGCCAATTACAAGAGCTATTCGAGGCGCGCATCTGTTGTTTTTTTCTTTGTTTTTTTTTTGTTTTTTTTTTTTGGTTACATCTCCTTGTACCACTATCACTTCCACGACAACTATCTTTACATCTACCACTTTCACTAAACTGCCACTATCACTTCCGCTACAACTACCACTAAACTATCTCTAACACCAGCATTGCAACGACATCCACTAATATCACTATCACTACAATTACTACTACTACTACTACTACTACTACTACTACTACTACTACTACTACTACTACTACTACTACTACTACTACTACTACTACTACTACTACTACTACTACTACTACTACTACTACTACTACTACTACTACTACTACTACTACTACTTTCAGCGTTGATCGACGTCAAAAATAATATTTTCACAACATGCTTTGAAATTTGTCTCTCCTCAATTTGAGCAAAACAAAATCTGCGGCGATTGGTTAATTTCAATCAAGATTTCGTTTCGATTTTCCCTGCGGTTCCCCGTAAACAATACACTTATCAAAATGGCAGACGAGGAAAATGATGTCAAACAAATCAACGACAAGGTTCTTTGCGTCCATGTATAAATTTAATATTTTGAATATGTAAAATACTTTTATGTTCAGAATTATCCTGCATGCTGTCATATTATTGCCTTATCTCTTTAAAATGTGCGCTTATCCATTTCCATAACCTATTATCGATAATTCGCGCAATATGAAATAATCTTTAGTAAATAAATTAGATGTCTAAGTCGTGTCTCCCTCAAAGCCATCACTGGGTCTAAGTTTCGTCTTGGTTAAGACTCTATAATAAGTGGGCTTAGAATAACAGACTGACCTGGTTCTAGATCTAGATCTCGAGAATCATTTGTAAAAATGAAGGCGTATAATGTGAAATATTGGTAAATTAGATCTAGAACTCAGATTCGATTGAAATTAAATGAAAATAATTATTAAATTTACATGGCATTTTCAACGACTATGGATTAAATTTTGATAATGCCCCAGAGAAAAAAAAAGAAAAGAATGTATAGGCCTAACTTGTAAGAAAATAATCTAGATCTACACATGTATTGAACTTTGAAGCTGAAATCATTTTTAACTTTTTTTTTTTCAAGATTGAAAAAGAAATGTACTTTATCTCAAAAACACAAGACAGGGAAATGTTTCACAACATAATTTTGTCACTTTGTTGTCATTCATATTTTTATGAAAGGGCACTTAAAGGTTTCAAGATAGGCTACTTTTAAAATGAAGCCTATTACACCAATAATTAGTCGCATAAATAAAATAAAATTTGCAATAGTCATCAGTACCCAGTTCCTGTGTGTCATCGCATTAGACGTTTTGAAATGGCCATAGGCTAAACTTTCAGACATTTTGAAAATTATTTATGGGTAGGACCCCCAATTTTGTACTTTGGTTTAGTATTTAATTATAAGATAGGATATAGGCCTATGAATCAACTAACTTTCTTACAAGTTAATTTCTTTTTTCGTATTTACCCATACAAAAACCAAGCCCAATCTTTTTCTATGGCCTGATCAACGAAGCCCTCTTTAGTATGATAGAGGAACTGGACCCATTCAGAAGTCCTTCCAAAACATATTAGGGTAGCACTGTTTTTAAATGTTCAAAAATTTTTGACAATAAAAGTGTTTGTATTTGTCTTTATCAATGAGATCATCATATCATTTTACTGGTATCTCTAAATTGATCTCCAAAAGCTTAGCTGTGACATGCAAGTGTGTACACTGAAAGTGAAGGCTTATAAATGTCAGATAACAACAAAGGCTAAATATATCTTACCAAGTTGCAAAAGCAGATTTTCCGCTATAATAAGTGTAAAATGAATGATGCTGATAGATCACATTCCCACATAAAAAAGGAGTATAGAACAAAGTTCCTAAGACGCATAGCAGTAGTTGAAGTGAAAATGAAAATGTGTCAATTATCTGAGAGTGACACACTGCCATTGCTCTATCATAGATGGCTCCAGCAGTTTAAAATATATTATACCGCAAAATATAGTTTACATCCCGATAGCTACTTATTCTCTGTAATGTTCCTCCAAAAATTAAGCCAGATACTCAAATGAAATGCTGATAGATATTAAGAGCATATAGGCCATCCAACAAACTCTTAAAGTTTCCCTCTCAGAATGTGTGTCAACAGTAAATTTTGAAACTTGCTGATTAAGAGAGAAATATATATAGCATAGATCTTGGAGAATTTGAATCATTTTGATCTCTCTTAAGTAGATAGAATAGCCCTCTCAAAAGTTTTTCTATGAAAACAGGACTTGTCTAAACCCTGATCTAGAATTCAAACATGTGAATTATTCTTTGACAGTTTCTTTATAGACAATAAAAAGTACTGCAGTGGTTTATCTCACATGGGACTTAAAATCACATTTGAGAGACAATTTTTTTTTTATCACAACATGAACACAGCAGAGACATGCAATTGGTTTCTGTCCAATGCACTGTAAGAAGAAATTATTGCAACTGTACTTCAAATTCCATGTTTGCCTTAAATGTCAATTGGCATCAGTGCTTTTAACTGTTGATGGTAAAAATTCCACGTGGCTCATTTTCCGCCTTAGAAATCCTTAAGATAACAAGTCTCAGACTGCAACGGTTTGTTACCGAGTGTATCCTGTCATTTAGTTACTTTGAAAAGTTTTGTAGCAAAGCTTTCCACAGATTCTCTCTGAATTTCATGAAGACAACCAGTTACTACATCTTGGGCAATGGGCTTACCCTAATTTAAAAATAAAAATTGTCTTCACTTCACTTTCAGATAATATGTACCATCATGTGAAATGTAAGCCCAGCATTAGACTAGTAGTAATTAACACTGGCGTATGAGAAATTTGATATTAATTTCTATTCATCTTTCAATATTAGGATGAGAATGTGATGGACGATTCATCAAAGGCAGAAGTGATGGTGGACAAGAAAGACACCAAGGAAGCTGCGCCTGAGGTGAAGTCTGGTGAGAAAGAAGAAACAGACACCAAAGAAGAAAAAATTGAAGAGAAAAGTGAAGATGATGAGGATGGTGATGATGATGAAGGAGAGGATGAAGATGAAGATGAGGAGAAAGAAACATTGCCTCGTAAGTATTTGATGATTAGACATTACAAGAGGACACAAGCTCTGACTTTTCTTGTCCTAAAGCCAAAAAAAATTAAGACCTATCTGACTGAGAATTTCAAATTAGAAATGGAGTCATATAATCAAAGAAGAGCTCTTTGTTTTGTTGCCTCCTTGAAGCTGTTACTATTCTCTTTATCATTTTTGTAAATAGCTGCGGTTTCTCTTTCATACATCAAATACATTGGTTGGTAAAGCTTCAGTGTATTTGGCCTATATCACTACTCTTTGAAAAATTGCAAATACATTACAAGTTTTCTTCATAGAGCTTACCTTACTGCATGTGAAAGAGACATTCTTGGTAATACTGATACTGGTACACATGAAAAAAGCCGACTTGAATCGGATCACAAATACATGTAGTCAATTTGTTTATACTTTTGCTCTGGATTTCATATTTCTCTCACCACAAGTGCGGCACAGATGATTTAAACATTAGATACGAGAGTAATCTGCTTCATTATCTACAAAGAATAAAGAAGTTAGGAAAGAATGACCTAATTTGTTATTTAGAAATAGGTAAAGAAATTGAATGCTTTTTCATATTTGAAACAAATTTTATAATTCATAGCCAGAAGTTGGTATACCTTAAGGCTCCCAATTAAGGAAAACAATTAAACCAAATTGCTTTTATAGAATTGATACAACCACTACTTTTTGATAACATGGGTGAAGTTACTCACAAATCGATTTTTCCGATTAATTTTCATTGATTTTTTTAAAAATGAAAAACCCAATTTCAATTCAAGCCAATATGGACCAATCAGAAGTGCATCTCTGAAACACTCACATAGAACAATAAGAAAAGTACCAGATAAAAACAAAAATAAGTGGTTATGAGGCAGCAAAATATTAAATAATGTCGCAAGAAACAGATTTACTGGTAATAGAAATGCTACTACATAGGGCAGGCGGCTTCCCTATTCAAGTGTGTTTAAAGACTTGTGACCCAAGGTAACTTGACTCCATTGCATGGGGCCTGGTAGCTCAACTAAATGATGCTCTAGCATAGTGCCTTGGAACAGCTGTGAGCACAAAGTAAATGCTATCTAGTCAATATAATGATCTCAAATTCAAATTAGCCAAGTGATGAATAGCTGAAATCTGTTATGGTACAACCCAGTATTTCAAACATTGAAATAGCCAACATATTCAAACTATTTTGCCCTTCCTTTTGTTAATTTCTGATAATTGGAATTGTATAGCTACTGCTGAGCAGTTGAATCACATTGAATTTGAAGTTGAATTTACAGCAGTTTTAAAAATAATACCCTGAAGAACATCTTTCATTATTTATGAAGCAAAATTTTATTACATGAATTTTTTTTTTAATTGAGTCCTCCCACACAGATCCAGGGCTATCTATGCCACTCAAATTATCATCTTACTATACCTCTAACTATAAAAATCTCAAGACATATTTGTAGATCAATTTTATTTTATAATGTGATATGAACAGCCGAATGTAAACAAATATAATGGTAGTAGATCTAAATTGTACTGGATCTATTACATAGGAGGCAATTTTCTCAACTTAATGCTGTTGACTCTAGAAGAGCATGCTTTCTCCCAAATTATCCCCATCTACTATTATAAAGCTGGAATTATAAGAGCTAAAATTTTAGGTAGTGCTCAGCAGTGGTTACGATAAGGCTTTAAGTGAAAATGACCTTAAAAATGCTTAAATTTGTGGGATTAGAACCATCTGTTTATAGATGCTTTGGCACCCATCACCTTGCCACTTATAGAGAACATAGATTATACTAATATGCCTCAACGCTCCCTGAAAAGAGAGGTTCATGGCAAAGTTATTTACTAAACCTCCTGAATGACTTGCAATCTTGACTGTGAAAGTTCAAAAAATATGTATGTCTCAAATATATAATAATTTCAAATTTACATTTAGAGGATGCAAACCACTGGGTTAATTATAAGTAGAATTATCAGAGCTAGAATTTTAGGTTGTGCTCAGCAGTGGTTAGGATAAAGCTTTAAATGAAAATATCCGAAAAATGCTTGAATTTGTGGGATTAGAAGAGAGCCCAGATCTGTCAGTTTTCCAGATTTCTGCAGTTAATTCAAACCTACTTATGTGAGTGCATGTAATTTCAATGAACTTCATTTACATGAAGTATTTTAGAGTGGTCCAAAAGCTTGGTGGGCCTGTTATTTGTCAAATTCTTAATTGGCTCTGAACATTTTTTTTCTGTATCAGAATAATTGGGAGTATCACAGCTCTTGGTCTACATGTTATTGGATTGCAAAATTGACTATTGGTGCATTATACTTCTAAATTTTTAGTAATTTTACCTCCCATATAACTTTTCGTGTTTGAACTGAAAGTTAAGGTGAATTGGCTCTAAGCGCCCTAAAATGGCCCCTAATAATTCCACAAATTCAAACAATTTTCAGTCATTTTCACTTTAAAGCTTTATCCTAACCATTGCTGAGCACTACCTAAAATTCTGGCTCTTATAATTCTTAATTATAATTAACCCTGTGGTTTGCCTCCTCTAGATCTATATATTATAAAGCAGAGTAAAAGATAAACATTGAACAGCTATCAATTATCTGCATTCTACAATAAAATGTAGCCAAAACATTATCAGGGAATGTGTTCAACATAAATCTGAATGGACCATTTGTCACTGAGTTTATGATATTTATACATTTTCGCAGAGGACAAACTATCCAACTACCAAGTATTGTGTTGTAAAGGTTCATCTCTCTAGATCATTTTATGGACTCTAGCACTTGTTCATAGCAATAAACAGGAACCAATACATCTAAATTATAAACTACTTTTCCTTTTGCACTTATGTGTTATAGCTGGCCTGTTGGAGCAACCATTGGAAGTTGAGGGAAAACGGCAAAAGAGGAAAGTTGAGCGATTATCAGCAACGATGATGAGATCTCCAACAGAAAGACCACAGATAGAAATTGGAGAAGGGCGTGGAACTAAACTTGGAGATATACCATATGGTAATGACACCCATAGATTTAAAACTTGTGCACTCTATTATACCCTGTATTTACTTTAAATCATTTTTTGTTCGATGTCTCTTGAAGCACCCTGCCTCTTTAATCTAAAGCAAGTCTTGAGAGTACCCTATTTAGTTCAATATTTTTTTTTTGTTTTCAGTTTTATTTTGCATGAACATTAAGGAAGCTTTAAGAATTTTTCATTATGCTCTAAGTAATAAAAAAAAAGAAATTGTTTTCTTTGGAAAAGAATATCCTTTTTCTTAAATTCACATTTTGTTTTAAACTGTTACATGTCAGTCAAGGATTACTCATGACAATACCTTAAAGAATGAAGACTCTAACATGAACCTAACAAACATCAAGTAAAAAATTGTTCTCTTTAGGTTAAGTATTCTTGGAAACTGAAGTATCTTTTTCTTTGATTTATATCTTTTTTTCAGTGACCCATTATCTGACAGTAACAAAAGCAGCAGATCTCAAGTCTCTTCATAAACTCTTATTTATGAGAGCAGGCACAATACATGAAATAAAAAAGAACATAAAAAAATTCAGTGGTACAACAGAGGCCAAGGATTCTAAGGAGCGTGAAAAGAGACTGGCTGTTGCTCAGAAGTAAGATTTGTATAAAAGCACCAAAGCTCAAGTGAAATAATTTTACTTGTAAAGACTTTTTCCCAGGGAATTTCATACATAGACCACTTCACAGTCCACTCTGACATAAATTTTTACACTTTTTTTTACCTAAATCTTAACAATTTTGAAACTCAACTTTATTATGTCCTTTGATCATTTTATCATAAATTTTATAACTAAAAATCATTGAAAATACTCAAGTTTTGCTCTAGTGCCTTATGGCAAACCAATTTTCATCTTAAAAAAGAATTTAAAGTGTGATTTTTTTCCATTTTTATTTTGGTGTAAATAAAGTATAAAAGGAGTTGAAATGTATATATAAAAAAGTATTCAAAATTTAAATGAGGTGCTTTTAAATTTGCATGCCTCTATTATGAGTATAATAATTATGACTACAAACTTTAAAGTCAAATAAAAAGAGATTAAAAAACTTTTTTTAAATTGTGCTTCATATATTTTTAACCTTTCAATTCAATTTGAACAGAATGAGTTTGACAGAGCTTAAAACCATATGCTTATGGTTAGGCTTGAGACAAGCAGGAACAAAGTCAGAGCTCACAGAGAGGACAATAAGCTTCCTTGAGAAGCCTGAAGACCAAGGCATGGAAATTAAGAAAAAAAGTAAGTGCAAATTGGAAATCATCTTCAACCATCTTCTATGTCAAATATATGAAATACACTAAGGGTGGGTATGTTTTTTGTTTGTCAATTTTTGTTCGCTATGGATACAAGTCCCTACTTCTTTAACTTTATTGATGCCATATCAGACCTATGGCCAATTTCAAGGCAAGAGAGAATTATGCGTTTCTTACTTTCTTTTTGTCCCACTCTACTAAAATATTTGGTCTCCTGAAATCCAAAGCTTGCTGCATTTCACTGCATTTCTTTGTCCACTCCTACATATTATCAATGTTTTTCGATTTAAATATATTTGTGCGGAAACTTCCCTCAGTGAGTGAATCTGTTAATGTATCTTTAGTTGATCTTTTAAGCATCTGTCTTATTGTTTTTAGTAGTTTGTTACAGTTTGTCATCCTTATCACAGTCTATGGTAACCAGGGAGGGGGATAATTAAAGTTTTGGAGAGTTTATGACAGTCATAACTCTTGAATGATATTCTTTGCCTACTCTGCACTAACCTTCTTTGCACTAGCTGTGGTTCATCTTCGATACATCTAATACATTGGTTTGTGAATTTACAACACAGAGAATTCATTGATAGACAGAAATGTTCATCAAAAGTTATGTTCAAAGCCTCAGTGTCTTTGGCATAGCTGCCAACCAGTATGTATAATACATATTTAGTCTGTATTTGAACTTCCAAGTACGTCTGTCCGTATCACTGCTAAAAAGTAGATATTTGGCAGTATCCCACTAATCATAGATAAAAATACATGCTTGGTGGACCATTCATAGCTTGCAGCCATGGTGTATAATATGTTACTTTGAGTTATGATATCATAAGAGAAAATTATATAAAGTTTACAATAATTTTTAATGTTTAATTGAGCTTGTGTTGAAGTCAGTTTTGATGACTGTTAGTGGGCTACATTATCCTCTAGGTTTGCAGCGACCAATTTTCTTTATCTCACTAAAAATCTGTAATTGCCTTTTCAAAAGTTGGCAGGTATTCTCTGGTAAATTTCTCTACCCTTTCAAATGTTGCATTCACAATTTTTCTTCATAGGGC
Organism: Elysia crispata; assembly: GCA_033675545.1. NCBI lineage: Eukaryota > Metazoa > Mollusca > Gastropoda > Plakobranchidae > Elysia > Elysia crispata. The sequence continues at coordinate 195,996 of JAWDGP010004106.1, read as the reverse complement.
ATAAACTGAAGAGTTTTGGAGACTGAATGTCAAAAAAAGTCATCTGTATTTACTTGATGATACACATGAAAGATCAGACTTGAATTGAAAGCACAAAAAAGTCTTTTTGTTCAAATTTTTGCTCGGGATTCCACATTTCTCTCACCACAAGTGTGGCACAGTTAATGTAAAGATAATATGTGTGAGTGTGCTCCGTTGTCTGTAAAAAAAAAAAAAGCCTAAAAAAACAACCATTATAATTTTTAGAACTTTATAAGAATTAAATGCTTTTTTTCTAAGGTAAATAAATTTTTATATTTCATAACCGGAATTTGGTATACTTTAAACAAGGCTCTCACATAAAAGAAACAGTCTAACCAATTCGACTTATTTTTCAGAATTGATACATCATACTACCACTTCTTGATAGCATCAGTAAAGCTTTGAGCAAATCTATAATTTCGGTTGATTTTAATTTATTAGAAATAAACAACAAATGCAGGTAGGAGAAAAGTAAAAAGTAGTTTTTTAAAGAGGAAAAAAATCTTTCATTTGATACCAAGCAAGTACCTGATAAAAATAAAAGCAACTTGATCATGAGTCAACAAAATATTTAATGATGTAACAGATTTACTGCTTATAAGAAATGTTACCACAGGTGGCTGCAGGCTTTCCTATTCAGGTGCGTTTGGTAATCAATGGCTCATGGTAATCTGAGCCCCATGCAGAGAGTCCAGCAGCACAACTGAATGGTGCTCTTGCATAGTGCTTCGGAACAGAACTGACATGTAATTTAATTGCTTGTTAAAATGGGTATTTATCTACCTGTAACACTTTTTCTTACCTTTCATTTTCTATGACTCTTCATCTGAGGTTGAGAATATGTTTCAAGTCTTGTAGGCTTTGCTCACAGACATTTTGGGGATGTTGAAATCGTTCAGGATTACTTTTTTTTTTCATAACCAGGGTTGTAATCAAAAGTTTAATATGGATAATTGGTTTCGTCATTTAGAAGTTTAGACCCCTGCAAGTTAGATGTCAACTACAACCTCCCATATTTGTCTTGTCAGGAGCTTCTGAAAAATTTTGATATAATTTGCACCTTTAAGCTTATACCATCATAATAAGGAAAATATATAAAATTCCTTGCAACAATATGGAAACCACTACCTTTATGATTTGAAAAAGTGGAGTCATATAATTCAAGTATTTGATTTTACAATAGCAGATTGTAAGAATTATTCCTATAACTTTATTCGTAATTAAAGTTGGCCTAATTTTTGCAATTTTCCTTTAGCTGGAAGTTAGTCCAACTGTATGAGATCATTATTAGAAATGTATAATACTCTAAAAGAGACTTAGTATATGGTGTCCTGTTGGTTTTTTTTATTTGAGCGTTGAAAGTATTCCATTCTTTCCTGGTCTCAGCTTTCTATGCTGATAATATTCATGTTTTTTTTTTCCTTTTTTTTGTCTAGGGAGTAAGTCAAAGCCTGCAAAAGCAAAAGGCACAAAACGGAAAAGAAAAACAAAAAAGACAGATAAGGAGGGTAAACCTAAAAAAAAAGCCAAAAAGAGCAAGGATGAGGAGAGTGGTAAGAAAGAGGAAGAGGATGAAGAAGATATGTCAGAGGGAGAAGAGGAAGAGGAAGAAGAAAATGAAGACACTGAGGGAGAAAAGGATGCTGATGAGGACGACAGTGAAGATGAAGTGAGTTGTGGTAGTTTTACCTATTACCAATTTTCTTTTAACTTGCCTATTCCTAGATGAATTACAGCTGTGGGCAAGGCTTTAGATAGTTGTAGGTTTGGCAAATTTAATTAATAATGTGGCCACACTTTGCAGTCGTATTGATTGTACAGTAGAGCTCATCCACAGGTGCCTTAATTTTGGTGAGAACTAGCTTTCGTGAAACCCATTTTTTCCTTCTCTCAGAAACTGAGGAAAATGACAAGCTGGATCACAGACATGGATACTATATGAAAATGGCTCTGTATTTGCTCAAAATAAATCTTCTATCACACATCTATTAAGAGCAAAACTTCTAAAGTTGATGTTCATTAACTGAGTTGTTGCATTTGAGGAATGGAGAGCTGCATTTGTGGACTGTATGTTAGAACACATGGGAAATTTAGAGGCCAATGATTTGTTTAGAAAATTTAAAAATGTGTGTTAGGCTTGAGACCATTGTGAGGTAAGTTACAAGAGCAGCAGACCCTACTATGAAGGCACAAATAGTGACTTACTTAATTAGTCAATGAAGGTCTTTGCTCAAGCTTTGCTAAAACCCTATGGCTGACTAATTTCCAACCTTTTTGACAGACCTCATATAGCTTGTCAGTGACTTTTTTCTTTGTCCTCTCTTTAATAGAGTATGTCTTGGAGAAAAAAATAAAATGCCTTTTGTATAGGTAGACAGTTTGAGTACAAATTCATGTTAGTACTATAAAAAGGATGGAATTATATATTGCTGCCAGAAAAATCTAAGAATCTTCTGCCTTTGATATCTTATCCAAGCTCAGATTATCAGTCTTTGCCCACAAAATCTAGAAGTTTTTCATTTTGTTTTACTTTTGGTAAGCATGATTTGTATTTTGTTACCACTTGACTTTAACATTTTTGCATTTTATCTCTCAACTTACTCTCATCTCTTCCATTTTAGTATTAGGATCTCTAAAAGATGAGTTTTGCCCAATTGAAGGAATAAAATTGTGACCAAGAATAATTATAAATTTACCATGTTGCTGCATGATTATTTTATCACTGCTTTTTTTAATTTGCAGCATGGCTAGATGTTCTGATATCTGTTCATCCTTTTAATATGACAAATTTGGTGTCAGTACTTTCTGCATCATTTCTGTGGAGAAATAGTTGAAATAAGAAATGAAGTTTGTTATAAGCTTTGCTATTTCCTTTAAATGATAACACTCAAAGACTTTTGTCTTCCATGTGAGATATCTTTCCTTTATATTCCAGACACCTAAGAAGAAAAAGCCCAAATTAGAAGTAAAAAAGAAAGAGAAGAAAACACCTAAAAAGACTGTTAAAGAAAATGGAAAGAAAGAAAAGGCATCACCAAATAAAGAAAAAGCATCTTCAAAGAAAAAGTCCACTCCATCAAAAGTGAAATCTCCTAAGAAAGAAACCAAGAAAAAGGCAACACCAAAAGAAGGTAGAAACATTGTACCTTTCACTTTTATCATTACTAACTTAATTCCTCAAATCATTTAAATTCTGGGGAAATACAATAGACTTTCACAATTTGATAAAGCCCAACAACCATTTCAAGTTTCAAGGAATTATGGCTTATCATCTGCATCAATTGAGTGTGTCATGATTAAGATCATTATAATTAAACGAAGCTCATGGGACAAAATTTCTTGACCAGTCTAGAGGGACTTGGAGGATGTTTCTATCATTTAATAAGAATTTCGTAATCTTGTTTCAAGAAGCACATTGTTATAAGAGCAAATCTAAAGTAAATTTTCACAATTGTAATGTTTTTATTAGGAAAAGTATTAAAGCTACTAACTACTGTATTAAATTTGAGTCCAGTCAATTTACTAACTAAATTAATTTTATTGGTTTCTTCCTTTTTAAAGCAAAAATGGTTTGTTTTAAAATTTTTGTGGCTAAAGTGTTTCATTCTCATTTATTGGAGTTTCATTTTGAATAACCTCTTGTTGCACAAAATAGAATTTTATGGGATTTTTCTAGGTTTAATGAAGGGCATTCAATCAGTTCTAGATCACTTGTTTTGGTTATCACTTTCTTAACAAACTTATGGAGCTGTTTCCTTGTAAAAGTATTTTTTTAATGACACGTCTCAGAATCTAATATGTTACAAAGCTTTAGAATATGGTTTCATGAGATTATTATTTTTGACCTCTTCAGAAGAGTTGGCAGATAGCTTGTCAGAAGATTCAGATTCTGAGGAGGAACCATTGGTGAAGTCAGTGAAACCACCATCAGTGAGTGCCTAATATAAGAATCCCTCCCCTTATAGGCTGAAATTCTCCATATTTTTTTTTTGTCCAGTTCCCACCTTTCCAATATTTCTTTTAATCTCCTTTCTTCCTCTCTTTTGATAATGAATCAGATTTCAGCCTTTGCGTGGATATCAGTTCTCATCTATGAAAAAAAAAAAGCTTAAAAGACAATATAAATATTTGAAATTTAACCCATGTAATCTCACAAAATGTGAAGTAAACCTGAGACTTGGTGAAGGTTCTACTTGGCTTTATGCCTAGAATTGAAATGCCCGTTACCAAACTTCTTTATAATTCTTTGTAATCCATTCTTTGTTCCATAACAAAATATTATTGAAAGCTCTTTTAATGAAAATCCATTCAATGCGAAAGATATTCACTTTACTCAAAGTTTATGGATATTATTTATTAATTTAAGGCATTTGAACTAGTCTCATATTTGTTATACATCATGTATTGTCAAAGCTATTTTGGAATGAAATGCACAATAGAGGGAAGAGAATTTTCCGTAAATTTATGGAAATCCGTATAGTTTGAACAGTCCATGTGATCCTCCGTAAATGTGTCCATGTGCCAGATGGAAATTTTTATTTGTATGGAGTAAGGTTGAACTTACGCAAAATTTTACTGAAAAAGAAATACTGAAAATATAATTCTATGACGAGTACGATATTTTTCCGTCATCGAGTATCAATCTGTGCGAAGGTATAAAACTGGGCAATATGCAGTCGAGTCCGGTTATTTCGAAATCATTGGGATGAGAAAAAGCACTTTGAAATACCGAAATTTGAATTATCAGGATACAAAGAGAAAAAAAAAATATGGGTGAAAGATCAGTAATGTACTCGAGGGTGTAGGGATTCACACCTGGTCCCTGGGCCTAATCCCTTTCCCTTTCCTTCTCCTACTCCTAGTATTATTGGAGACTCTTGCCTGTAACATAAGTGGTCAGAATATACACATACACACACCAGAATTTTTTGCCACACGAGCATAGCACAACTTTCTTGGTTTTACAAGCTAAAAAACTGCTTTCAGAATCAAAAAAATCTGTCAAGATGGTTTCGAATTAACTGGAACCTTCTTTCCAACTTCGAACTAACCGAAGCTTAAAGAAAGAAATATTTAGTAAAATTAATCGACTTCGAAATATCCAAAAATTCGAATTATTTGGGCTCGACTCTATACTATATCGATATCGTCTATTTTTAGAGATTATTCATATTATATTGAGATTTGCATTATAGTTGAAACTATCCGAGATATCGGTGCCGACGAGTTGTTTACTTTATCATATATTTGTCTGAAAAACTTGGTTCTCTCTAGCTTCACTCCCAGACCTCGCCGTTATTTCTAACAGGGGATCATTCTTATTTCTTCATCTGATAATAAGAATGCAGTTTAACCTACTAAACCGTTGGTTTTTTTTCTGTCAAAATACATTATCTTTACGTAGAATCTAGATTTAGTCCATTATTAAGATCCATGAGAAACTAAATTTAAACTAAATCTAGATCTTATAATTTTCATTCAAAAGCAATTGAAAAAAATGAGCTAAACCTGTTTTTAAAAAAAATCTCCACAATCATGGCTCTGTGCACAGTAAAATTTTGTTCAATTTAGTTGTGGGGGTGGTATGGAGGCGATGGGGAGAATGCTTCCGTCTACGCCGCTCGCATTGACCAATTTCAAAAAGTTCAGTAAAAAAATTTTTGTCCAGTTCTCGACCCTGACAATATAATGCATTGTGATTGATCACCTATGCTCTTTTTTGATGGGTTGAGAGGCAGAAACTGGTTTCTGATGGTCTGAAATTCCATTTATTTATTACTCCAAATGAATCACTAGGCACAGAAAATGTGCTTGGCTGGTCTGAAGTAAATGGTGTGTTAAAATCTTATTTTCATAAAAAAAAACGGGTTCAAATAGCAGTCAGGGAGGAAATCCAACCATTAACCTTTTCTCAATCGCTGTAGAGATTTTGGGTCATCAAGTTTACTTCAAGACAGGCATTTTGATTATTGAAATCTTTTTTTCAAGTCAAATAAATTTTCCATTCCATGTGAATGAAAGAGCTGAGCCATATTCTAATCTTTTTATTAATAGTAATACTATTTTTTTGATTGTATATAAACTTAATTCTTGAAATGTCCTTTCTGTTTCAGGATGATGAAATTAAAAAAGTTGTTAAAGGTATTCTTGATGGAGCTGATTTGGAAACGGTTACTATGAAGACAGTTGTTAAACAGGTAATTTTTTCTCTAAAATTCATAAACTTAAAGTCTAATAATTTTTGTAAAATCTTAAGCTGGTATGTCTCTCTCTACTTGTCTTTCACACACAGTGATATTTTTAAGGGGGAAGATGAAACGCTGAAAGGAAATTTATATCCAGTGGAAACCTCACAATTAAAAGTTTATGGATTGGATCAAAACTTTTAAATAAGAGGATTTGAATTACAAAAAAGGGGCATAAATAAATCTATGATACATTGATTGAGCTGTTGTGCATGCCACAAGCAACTCTCCCCTTGCCCTGTCTCACGTTGCTACCAGAATCAATGTTTTTAGTGGCATTACTTTCTTAGTGCATCAGTTCCTACTCACTGTGTTAGCCTGCGAATCAGTCTTTCTCGGGCATTGAATAGCATTGCTTGCTGCTTGAGAGATACATGTAGTACTATTGTAATACCATATAGAGAGGAATCAACTTCATAAGAAAGAATTGAATCTTGAAATATGAGTTAAAGTCTAGCAAAGTCAAAGAGCAAAAATGACCTATCCTCTCGCAAAATTTGTTTTTTGAGAAATTTGAATAATCAGACTTCAATTATGAAGGTTCCCATTGTATGCAAGCTTTGACAAACAGGTGTGTTCGAAACATTCATGCACTTTGGAATGAAAGATATACTTTTTCTATGTTAGTACTTCAATGCACTGTTTTAAACATTACAGTTGAGTCCAAATAATTTGAATCCGGATGGTTCGAATTCTTGGATATTTCGAAGTCGTTTAATTTTACCGAATATTTCTCTGTTTAAGCTTTATATAAAATATTGGTTAGTTTGAATTTTGAAATAATGATCCGCTTAATTCGAAGCGATTTTGGCGTGATTTTTTTTATTCTTACGCAGTGAAAGCACTTTTCCAGGCTTGCAAAGTACATATAGTGCTACACTCCGCGCGGCAAGTGATTCTGGTGTGTGTGTGTTTGTGCCCACCTACGTTAGAGGCAAGAGTCTGTAAAAAGGCTACAAGAGAGAAAGGGGTCAGGCCCCCACCCCCTGTACACTTGTACGACATTCCTGATCTGTCATCCACATTTTTTTTAATCTCTTTCTCTATGTATTATGATAATTCGAATTTCGGATAATTCGAAGTCCTTTTATCCGAATAACTTCGAAATAAGCGGATTCGACTTTACATTTTTTTACTTCAGACTTATTTCTCTCAGCTGTGAGACTGTCAGATTTTGTTGTTGTTTTATACAAGAATGTTGCAAGATCATTTTTTTTTTAATTTAAAATTACATTGAAAGAAATCTTTTTCAGGTAACAACAAAGAGGCATTAAGAAAGAATTTTTAAGACATAAACCATCACATTTATCAGATGCTTTCCATCAAGATCATTAACCAATCCCAAGGTTGCATTTTGCTGATAACAATCCTTGAATTTTTCTTACAATATTTTTTCCACTCAATGCAGCCATCCTTCATGTTTCACTGAGACACTTCTTTAGGCTCTATACCCTCTCTGTTCTGGCTATTCCTTCAGGTCTTGTCTTTGATGCGATGGACTAGTTTTAATATTGTGTCCTCTAAATTTGGAATTGAGTGATCTTTATGCATTATTGCCTCTTCATTACTCTATATTAGTATATAAGTCATGTGGAATGCACACATAAAAACATTCGTTATTTTGATTTATCCTCTTTGTTAAGGGTATATGTGCTGCTCAATTCAGCCTTGTTAAAAGTTTTTAAGAAAATGGCCCAATACGCCCTCAGTCCAACAGTGTCATACTTCTATTTGTATTAAGCACAAAGGTTTAAAAATAAAAAGACTTCAAACACGCACAAATTATATAATATTTCATTTTTATTTTACCCGTACATCCTTAATGGTGCACAAATATGCAGCATGTATGATCTAAGGCAAAACTTATGCCTTCAGTGCTCATCTGTTGCGTCCAATGAGGTGGGGAAAAAAGTATTTTCAGACAATTATGATAAGAGCCACTCTCATAGTCTTATAAAATCCTGTGTTGTTCTTTATGTTTGCCTGTCAATATTTAAAATGTTTTGCTTCCTAAAGATATTATTAATTTATTATGTCTTTTTTTAACAGGTTTATGCCAAATATCCAAAATTTGATTTGTCAGAAAGGAAAGATTTTATCAAGAGTACAGTGAGAGAGGTGAAGTATTTTTTCTTACCTATGAGCCCAATAAAATAGTATATGAAAGTGAAAATATGTAGTGATAATCTTCTCAGTTGAGTACTAAACAATATAGAGAAAAATACTGCTTGGATATAATGGGCTGGGCATTTTCTTTTCGTATGAACTTCAATTAAGATGGAACTGGTAATGTGTAACCATAAAAGAATGAAATCATGTTCCCCATCTTAATGATGTTTTTTGTCATTGTCATAAGATGCATTTTATTTTTTATTTTTTTAATTCAACATTACGAATTTCTTTTAAAATGGTAAAAAAATTTTTTAAATTATTACAATTTTTAATTTGTTAATCAACCATAGTTATCAAAGTTCTTTTTGTAAAGAAACATATCACTTATTTTGGAATTTTTTAAAAATGTAGCAGCACAATCATATTTATCTATTCAAGGGATATAACTGATAGCGAATGCAGACTACCATAAGAGTGGAAGAAAATTTAAAAAATGTTGGGTTTTCACTTATCATTCCATAATTGATTCTTTAAATCCCATTGATCTATACGAACAAATTTTTTGGGGTAACATACACAATACATTACCTTTAAATTTGAGTCCAGTCAATTTAATATATTAAATTTGATATGCAGCCAAGTTTTCTTATTGAAGCTATATTAAAAGCAGTTGATTAGATGAATGCTATTGTTATCAATTTAAAGCACTTTCATTCACAATGCTGGATGTTGTTATGGAGGATAGCGAATACTAGATATGCAGGGGTTTGAAGTTGGAGGCAGGCCCTGTGTCCATGTCTCTGTGTTCTCAATAACATTGGCTCTGAAGTGTTTGTTCTGATGTTTCAGGGTTTTGAAAATTTAAAGTGGAATTCTTTTCCCATATTTGAATTAAGTGTATTGCAACTGAAAGAAAATGCAGATACTAAAATGAAGGGCTTTCTGGTAGTGAGTACATGATTGGTCAAGTGCTGATGGTACTATTTATTCTTCCTTTCAAACATGATTTAATTCAATAAAGAATCAAAACAACTCATAAACATCAATCTCAGGAAGGACACATTTGAAACTGATGTTTTTACTCTTAAGTAGTTTAATCTCTGATTATCAAGATCGTTCAGTTTGCAAGAAACAGTTGAAGTCTGTAATTTCAATTTTTACCTTTTTTTTTTTTTTTTTGTAAATTTCAGGTGATCTCGTGAGAGTATATTCCAGAGCTTTTATCACTACTAGGCAGCTGAATGAAAGAGGAGTGTTAGCATATATGACAGTGTGTATGCGTATGAATTGAGATCTACTATGTGTGTTAGCCAAAGCGAAGGATACAAGCAGAAGTGATATCGTCTGGAACAAATAACAAAGAGGTGAAAAGTCCCAGCCATTAAATTGTATTGTATTTTTTAACGCTTTTTTGTGTGTGAAAAGAAGATAGAATTTTGAGAGGCATGTATTTCATTAGTGATGTTTGAGTTTTACATGATTTTAGTTCAGGTTTCACGGTGAAAGTCTCAAATTGGTTAAGAATGCTAATTATCTAGCCAAGTAATGTTAGAATTACAGAATTTTTTCTTTACATAAATCTCAAGGCTATGCCTCACTGTGTTACATGTAAACTGATTGCATGTAGTGATAATCGTCCAAGATGATTACGTTGATCAAGCATTATGTTTCCATTTAGACTTGTTTGTAATTCTTTGAGGTATGAAGGGTAGAAACTTTGTGCCTTTCAGTTGTTGTTGTTGTATAGTGTTATCTCTGTTAAATTGTATTTTAAACCATAGTAAGTTAAAATGATAATTATGTTGATTTGAAATTATGTAAACCAGCCCAATGAACACTTTTATGTAAACATTTCTTTGTCCAATTTAATCTTTCTCAGTCTGAGATCATTCAGTGCATTTGAATGTGAGTCATGCAATATGTTTCAATTCGTCCTTTCGAAACAAGTTATCATTAGGTAGTGGTTTTATCTCTGAGCAGCAATGCGGCTGTGCAAAAAAAAAAATTATTTCAAATTTAGATGTTTCTTTCTCATCTTGGAAACAGTGATTGATGGCCATGAAATGCTTTTATCACAGTTGGTTATAGGCAAAGTCTCTTAGATTTCACACCTGTGCCTGAACAAGAAAAATGCTTTTTATTTTATTTTCAGCACTACTTTTTTGGTACCCTATTAAAAGTAATTTACAAAAGCATGTTAATCAATTATAAAATACAATTATCGTTCAATGGATAACAAACAGTCCATGCCGTCATCTTCAGTCCAGCCTTTGATCCTTGTGTTTATTGGTGAGATAGTAAATGAATTAAATCTTTTGAGAGCAGTGTACTGATTAAAGTGTTATTTCATGTGCTTTGTAATTTCTTGCACATTTTATGTCTTCATCAAACATATATCATAAAAGGATTTCTAGCTTTTAGCCATGGTTATTCTCAAAGTCCTGTCTCTTTCTCTGAGGTTTTTGGAGTGACCATTGCCACTCAATTGTGCCAGTCTCTCTGCATGGTTCAGTCACAAATATTCAGAATTTTCAGAAATTCTACAAACATGCATTTTGGAAGTTGATGTAGGTGTACATGATGTATTTAGTACTACATCTAACACGTGTTTCAAGAAACTCATAGCTCTTGCCATGCAAGATTTCACATTAATAGTTATGTATAAGGACTGTATACTGTCCAGATAAAGCAAGCGCCCCAGGACAGGGATTTAAATTGGTTTTAAATATCTTTATTGCAATGAATCTTCTCAACAGCTGTGTGTCTAAAACATGAAGTAGGGCTTAAGAAAGTCTAGATAGTATTAAAAATTTTAGAGTACCAGAAAAATTCCCACTCATATGAGTGATCTTGTCCAAAAAAGGAAATGGGGGTGCTCTAATACTCTGTTTTAATGTTATTCTTATTGATTAATAGGCTTTTGTCCTCCGATTCCTATAAGCGAAGGGATAATTTTAAAAAGTGAAAGATATGAAAGATATTTGAACTACGTGTTAGAGGCATATAAATACATCCCCTTCACTTACATCGCCTCAAAATTCTAACCCTCTTTGAAATATTTTACAGTAGGGCAGGTGAAAGAATCAATGATTTAGCTTGTAATTGTTGTAATATAAACACATTTTGTGCTTTATGAGAAATTTTGGCTTTTTTTACTAAGTTTTTGTTTTGAAGAACCTGTATGATAATATGACTAAATAAATTTTTAAAATTTTTTTCAACATACAAATCTTTTTTTTGTTAATATAATAATTAATATATTGTCTCTTCTCTATATCCATGAACTAGTTACACTACAGCAGTTTGCCAGAGAATGATCAATGTTTTTAAGAAGTCAACTTTACTTTTCTGGTGTGTAAACAATATTGTGTATGAGATATTTTTGGAAGATTTCATGCCTATCCAGAAATTTAGGACGCACATACATGCAACATATTCTTATTTCATCATACCCTAATAAAGTAGTCTGATTTTGCATTTTTCATTGTGTAAAATTAAAAGCTTCTTGTAAGAAATTTGAAGCCTGAGGTGACAAACTTGTCAACCAATTAAAGTGTGTTCATTGCGCATTCATTTTCCTTTTTAAATGTCTTGTTCTAATAAGCCATCCATTATTTTAATTGCATTAAAAAGTGAACAAAATTTTTCTCAATTGTTGAAATTTCATTAGAAAGATGCAAGTGTTCATATTTTTTCTTTGGTGTGAAAATTTCATGCAATAAAATTTTCAGTGTGATCTGTCCAAGCCAGTGGCATTAATCAAATCATCCTGATACAAGCAAACAAGCTTTAAAAGTGTTTTTTTTTTTTTTACTATATCAGAGGTAAATGCTGAGAATGGTGGTAAGGAAAAAAAAAGGTATAAATGCTTCATTGCATTTATTTTTTTTGCCCCAGACTTAAATTTATATATTAATAAAAATATAATGAAAGTTTGCGTGGGAAGGGCAGGGGGTAAACTATCCTTATCAGCGGACATATTTCCGAAATTTGTTATTCTAGAGCCCTTTCACTTATAACTTGAATAAAAACATATGAGGCACCATGTGGCTAGTCTTGACAATGAAACTGCTTTTAGTGCCCACAAATCAAGTATGGCGAATCTTGAAAAGACTATGTACACATTTTTGAGTCTTCAAGATTTAATACATGTAATAGAGTATCTTGCTAATGAGTGATAGAATTTTAATGGCATGCTTAGTATCATAAAGAGTATTGGGCGTTTAAATAGTGTATTTGGAAGATGAAAGAAATATTTCTCATACAGATAGAAAGTTTTCTAAATTTAATATTGAGATGGGTAGGTTGAGAGTGATCTGAGGGATAAATGCATACACTGTTGTATATCAATGCCTGCATTCTGCAGCGTTTGTCTTTTTTTAAAATACAAGCTGAATACTTAAAAAATCAAATCATATGAGTGAGAGGCTCAGAGCCAGCCGAGCTTAAATCAAGAACACTCCACACGGATAGGTGGAAAAAAAAAGGCATCAAGGATGAATGTAGAATTTCTTAAGACGAAACAAGGATAGTTGCTGTAAATTCGGTAATTTCAGGTGAAATCACTTACTTCATTTCATTTGATTTTGAGTGCTTCAAACATGTCTCGGTAATGCCAAACAATGCATATTCCAAGCCGTAGTAATTATAACTCACATACAAAGTGAAACTGGCAGTGTACAGAACAAAATATTGACGTTTGGTTTCATGGAATTTGGTCTGAAAAATGGGTTGTTCTGTTATGTTGTTTATAAGTAAATAATATGATTCAGTTTTTTTGTTCTCAAAATTTTGATTTAATAATATACATTACATGTAGCTCTTTAGACCAAGAAGTGAGAATGGAGAGAGGGACGAGTATGGAGTTGAACTTAATACAGTAAATTGCACATCCATGTGGTACTTATCAATTCAATTATCTGTTTCCTTTTGTTTATTTTTTTTTTCACCATTATGATTATATTTACTGAGCTCTAAATGAAAAACCGAGCAATCTGGCTGTACTGTCACTGCCAGTATCCAAAATTTTGCCCATCCCATTTTATCTATTACACAAGTTTTTAAAACTATTGATGATAGAGTAGAGCACAAAGATGCAACACCACTCAAGTAGCAAAGCTTATTTCTTATTACTAATGGAATTGGATTTTTTTTCTATTAAATGCTTCGAAGAAAAGTTTATAAAGTCAGAGGTTGAAAAGCACAAATGAGAAAAAAAGTGACAAAAAAAAATTGGTTATACATTTAATGCAACTAATGGCAGAGAAAACTAAATAAACATTTGAAGGTGAATGATTAAAATGAAAAAAAAAAAGTATGAATTGAGGAAACACATATTCCATTAAGGTGAAAGATTGAAACTGGAAGGACAGTTAAAACTGGAGTAATATTAGAGAAAAACTGCCAGAACTTTGTAAGAATAAAGATTCCCTTAAGTCATTTGAAAGAAGTTGTTTCAAATGGTTTAAATTCCCCAGTCTTGCTCAAAGTATTTGGAAAGGGGAACATTACAGAAGATAGGTTTACTAGATATGAAAAAAGTTTAAAGTAATTTTGAGTGGAGATTGCTGTAAACAAAATGACATTGAATCAAAGAGCAATTGCTTTTCCTTGCGCTCAGGGGGTAAGATTTGTTGAAATTCTTATCAAGCCGAAACATAAGCAAAATCAGTTGTCTGAAATATGAGTGGATGGTACACTCATTAACTATTAAAAAGTAGTATTAACATGAAAAATTAGCTGATGATACTCCTATCTACTACATGTATAAGCAATAACAGTCAAGTTAAAAAATTGGCTGATGATACACTGTTAACTATTGAAGTAACATCAGTCATATGAAATATTGGTCGCAGATATATCAAGATCAGTCTTGCAAAATATTGATCGACGATATTCTTATTACCATTGAAGCAACATCGGTAATGCGATAATTAACCCAGTGGTTTGCCGCCTCTAAATCTAAATATTAAAAATATCAGCCATTCTAAAAGATTGGTCGACGGTACTCTTATGTACTAATAACAATATCAGCCATGTAAAAGATCGGTCGATGATACTCGTATCAAATACAATAGCAAAGTCAGCCGTGTGAAATAATAAGTGATGGTACTCTTTTCAAGTTGAAACATTAAATGAAGCAGCATCAGTCATGTGAAATATTGTTGAGGATACACTTATCAATATGTAGCAGCATCATTCATGTGAAATATTGTTGAGGATACACTTATCAATATAAAGCAGCAGCATCCATGTGAAATATTGTTGAGGATACACTTATCAATATATAGCAACATCATTCATGTGAAATATTGTTGAGGATACACTTATCAATATATAGTAGCATCAGTCATGTGAAATATTGATGAGAATACACTTATCAATATAAAGCAGCACCATTCATGTGAAATATTGTTGAGGATACACTTATCAATATATAGTAGCATCAGTCATGTGAAATATTGATGAGAATACACTTATCAATATAAAGCAGCACCATTCATGTGAAATATTCGATGATACTGTTATCAACTGTTAGCAATATTCGACATGTGAAATATTGTTCGAGGATACACATCAAATTTTAACAGTATCTCTATCAGTCATGTGAAACATTGGTCAATTGTCGGTAATACATGTACTTTTATCAAACCGAAATGAAAGTCATACCGTTACCAAATACTCTGTACATGATTGTAATTTGTTGCCACCATTCTGACAAAATGCAAAAGGCTAGACTATCTGCATAATGTAGCTAGCTTGACCGAACTCATGATCTTTTATATGCATAGAGAATCCACGAAATAAGTTAATTTTTTATGTCAAATAGACTTCCAAAATTCAGAAGCGAACCACCATAAGAAATAATGGTACTTGTTTAGAGTTAAAAGAACAGAAGAAAGCTTAGTTTCATTAAAATATAAATTGAACTTTTTTTATCAGGAATTTTCTTCTTTACTTCTCCGGACCTGATTTATGCGAGGCAGCTTCTCTATCTGACCTTAAATCTGACAGCCATAATTTTGTCTTATCGAGACCATAGAGCTGAGAACATAAACCATTCTTATCACGGCCCCAGTACGTATACTTACACTGTGGTTCAATCTATCACAGCCCGCCCAGAGTTAACAAGGTTGTCTGCAGCGATCCAAAAAGCTGTACGTAGGAAGTAGAGAACGACCTCATCATTGAAGAGTAAAGGTGAGAGAACATTATTGCTGTTTATTATCCCTTGCTGCCATACATGATAACATGATTCTCAAAGGAAAATGGGCGAATGGATCTACTTGACTGTTCTCATCTATTCTTTCTCCGGGGCACTTAATCTTCATGCATCATGAAAATATCGGTAAATGTCTTCCAAGCAAACTTAGTGTAGATATTACACATGTATATGATGCATGACGTTAGTTTCTAAAGTTTGTTTCGGTATCAAGATTAGCTGTCTGTTCGATTCTCCTTAATCAGCCAAAGACCTAGGAAGCATATAAGTTAGTGACTGGAAAGATATACATGTATGTAGCAGAAATTCTCGGTGATCGCCTCAGTGTCGTCAGAACACTTAGCGGTTTTCGTTTTCTTTTCTCTCAGAGAAAGGGTTTTAATTTAGATGTCAAGAGTATCAACCCGAGTCCCTTGGGACCTCAGCCAAGGATCCTGGCTTATTCTACTGTGGTAGTAGAGAAAGGTGTAAGACCAGAAAGTTTAATATGGCCACTTACAAATATCACAGCTGATAGTCCTACTATTGTAACCCCCCCTCCCCCCCCCCCCCCCCCAAAGAAAAGAATATTGTATTTAAACGTATTATGTTATAAAAGGCAGCTTCGATTTTTTTATCTCCTCCAAAACCAATCACCTTACAAATAAAAAAAGTTTACTGAATTTGATCTGCTACTATCAATCTCCAATGTGGTCGATGAAAACTGAAGAAAAATTATGTATTAGACTATAAAACTCTCTTGAAAATTATCTGTATTTTGTTGCAATAGACATGTTGCTGAATGAGCCATTTTTTCAGGAAAAGACCAATCATGGGACTCTTCGTTAAACCCATGAATCAAGGAACAGGTAGATTCTACCATTCCAACAGACATCTCCAAATCTATATTTATATCTTTGGCAGAAACCTAGGGCAACAGAGTGTGAATTGCATAGTCCGATCTGTCTTATGAACCATATCACGAAAGTACTTTTAAGAATCATCATGATGCGAATCAGAAACAGAATAAAACCAGGAATAGGAAGAGTACATGTATACATGTATCTTTGTAGAGAGAAAAGATACAACAAATGCAACTATAATTAAACGAACTTTGGAAGTACAAAAAGAGGTATATCTATGCTTCATTGACTACATCAAGGCATTTGACAGAGTACGACATCATGAGACAATCTAACACAGTTGAAGGTAGATGGAAAAGATTTACGAGAGATCAAAAACTTGTACTGGGAGCAGATAGCAGCAATGCGAGTTTATGGGGAAATAAGCTCATTTAAAAAAAAAAATAAAGTGTCGTGTCAGACAAGGATGTGTGCTTTCTCCAGATCTTTTCTCTCTCTACCATGAAATAATTATGCGAAACTTAGCAAGTCTCAGCTTTTGAGCATGACTGAGATTAATCTTTTATTGAGTTCGCTAACAATAACACACACCGAGACCATTATCAGGGTATACAGTGTAGAAGGTTACAAAATTTTAAACTTAACAGCTGTCATCCTAGTCCAAATATAACTAAATTCGTTGGCCTTATCAGATGACACCTCAAAATAGCTTTGGCCGACTAGACTTGCCATACTGTAAAGGTAAGATTAGATTGAAATAAAGGAAAACTGGTTTGACAAAACGCTTTTGTTCTTTTTCCCCATGAAAGGCTTTTCTCTGTGTTTCCTCTATTTGATATAAATTAACGTCCATCCCTATCTCTACCTGACAAAATTTCGAACTGTCGTGGAGAAATTCCTCGTCTTATTACTTTTCGCCTTGTTCAGATCATCTTTTCGGACTCCGACACACAAGAGCAGGGAATTATCCTGAATCAAATTTCCCCGGCGGTGCGATAGACGCTAGGGTATTGTGAGACGTGAAATGACGGCCATTGTGTGTTGATCAGGACACCATAATGATCTGTCTCTCACCGAGCCAAGCTTAGTCTAGAGCCAGTGCTTTGCTAGCGGCGTTCTGAAGAGGAAGCTGTCTTGCAAATCCTTCTTTTGGTGCCGATTAGGGTCTCAAATAAAATGAGAAAAGGGAAAAAATGAGACATAGAGGGAAGGAAACGGAATTAGGGAATAGAGAAAGAGAGGAAAAAGGATCAGAGAGGAAGTAAAAAGACATGCAAGTGGTTATTAAACACAGAATGCATACATTCCTGCACATTTAATGATTATATGCATACAGGTATACCGTTATAAAGGAAGAGAAATAGAAAGACAAATAAAGAGAAAAAAATGAGATAGAGAGAAGCAGGGGAAAAAAGAAAAGAAAAGGCTCGAGAGATATAGATAGAAAGATAAATACACGGAGACAGACAAACAGATAGTTACAGACGGAAAAAAAAAAAGAGAAATAGAAAAGGAGAACAACGAAATTATGGACAGATGTATCGATAGTAAGAAATGAGTGCTGTTCGCTACAATAAGAAAGACAATTTACCAGGGCAAATGGGGTGAATGCTAAACGATGGAATAATCTTATATCAGCTTCATTTACAGACAGTAGGGTCTCACTATGGTATCTTGACGGATGAAAGAGGGAAAATGAGTTCAATTAGGATGCTGTGGAGTTTTTTTTAGACAGACAGGAAATAATAATTATGTCCGTTTCGACCAAAATTCAAGGGAAGTAAATTGAGTAAAAGCAGCGAGAGAGAGAGAGAGAGAGAGAGAGAGAGAGAGAGAGAGAGAGAGAGAGAGAGAGAGAGACAGACAGACAGACAGACAGACAGACAGACAGACAGAGACAGACAGACAGACAGACAGAGACAGAGACAGAGAGAGACAGAGAGAGAGAAAGAGAAAGAGAGAGAGAGAGAGAGAGAGAGAGAGAGAGAGAGGGAGATGCTTTTTCATGTGAAATAACCTGTCAGATCTTTATAAAAAACCTCTCTCGACATCAGTTATCTGTCATCCTTAGATACACCCTCAGTACAGATAATGAACCGAAAAGTTTTAATAATAGTGACACTGAATCTTCATTCATTTCACAGTTCCACCGAAGCACATAATATAGTTTTAATAGGCGCAGTTGCAGCGAAAATCTCAAAATTTTAAAGATATACAGAGCATAGCTGTCCAAGGTTTTCATTGTATCTATACTATTGGGGGAGAAATCATAGGAATCGCAGGTGCATATTATTTTATCATTTTACTCTCCAATTTTTCTATTTTTCTGCATGCCAATTTTTTCCTCTCACTCTTTCAGCCTGTTTTGTCCTCTATCCTTCTTTCTCCCTTTCACCACCCACCTTCCGTCTCCCTACTTTTCTACTACCCCATACCAACCAACACCTTTTTTTTTTAATTTAAAAAGTCTTTGATGATACTCACATAAAAAAAAAAAAAAATGGAAGGTCCATTAATCTTCTTTCTCTCAACATACGAGGAAGATCTCGACATTTTCTCTAAGACCATCTAGAAAATGTCGCAATTTCGTGCAACCGACCAGTTTACTTTCAACCTTGCTGATGACACCCTATTTGCAGTCTTTCATTGTAAGCCCCGAGAGCTGTGATCTTATTGCCAGCCAATGAAAGGGGCGTATGATGAACACCGGGTAGCGTCTATCCACACGCGTCCTTTGGTCCTCACTATCCAGATCGGAGTCCTTTCAAAGTGCACCAGTCTGATTACTTGTAAGAGAGGTCGGGTCCACCAAAAAGCCTTGATTAATGGCGGTCTGGAGAACAGAGAAGAATATCAAGCTATTGGTGGTCTCTAGCGTTTTGTTCAGGGTAGAGGAAAAGTATTTGAGGGTTGATTAGAAAAGGTCGTGGCTTTTAGAGACAGCTCTGATGGTACAAAAACACTTCCCCACAGTTTTACGCAACCCTTTTCATCACTTCATACTTCTTACTGAAAATTCTCTTTCTAGATTTCCTTATTATTTCAAATATTTCCCTCAATTTGGGTTTCATAATTTCTTATCATTTGAAATTTTAAAGATTTTTCGTTATCTGGAGTGTCTAACATTTTTATTAATAAAACTTTCCTCCAATTGATATATTTAAAACTATATAGGACGATTTTTACTACTATTACTGTTTCTTCCTGTTTGTTTGAAAACATCACTTAACACCTGAAATATTATCAATAAATCATTATTGACTACTAATTGAATCTAAAGAAGATGATGGTTAATCGCATTAATTTGAGCAATTAAGTGATTCTCTGTAAAGTTTTGTGTCTTTGTAATTGATTAGTCCGAGAGGTGAATGTTTATAATTAATGTTTCCTTAAACGGAGATTTAAATTATTTAAGTGTTGTCGACATCACCGCTGTTAGCTGTAGTTATCTAGCATATAAGGCAGAGCAGCTTTCACTTCTTAAAAAAATCAGCTTAACAGGACCTGGAACTTTATTTGTAGTTAGCATACATATATAAGCTGGGCCCTAAGTGAAACCAAGTTAGACTACATACTACATACTGAAGACTTGACTGAAAGACCGTATAGTATTATATTTTAACAGGATTCCCTCTCTGCTGCATTTCCACAAAATCTATTTCAAAATTTAAGAAGAAAAATTCAACATATATAATTTTTAAAAAAATGGTCACAAAAATTAAATATAAAATTCAATTCAAAATATGACCTCCATGGAAATGCAGAAAAAAATGTTCAGCCTAAAAAAAGAAACGGATTTTCGGTTTCGGGACTTTGGCGGCTTCACAAGAAAAAGCGATGTGTAATTCTGTTTGTTCCGTATTATGTGGTTCACGTTTGCTATAAACAATAATTATTGTTCCTTAACAATCTCCACTAGAGATCTACAGGAACCACCACATATTAAGGAAAAACGGACGTGTCCTCATTAACCTGTGGCAACCACTATCAAAGTTTCTATCCATCTTATCATCGGTGGATAGGATATTTTTGACCTGATCGCTTCAGACCTACATAGCCTAAGGGAGATCATAAGAAAATCACACAAAATATTAATATTGACAGCTCTTTCACCATGTAAAAAATCGAGCGCTTCTGTTTTGTTTTGTTGGGTTTTTTTCCCGTGTGTGTGTGTGTGTGTGCCCACGTTAGACTTGAAGGCGGTGATCTGAAAAAAATGGGTTTCTTCTCTCTGATTCCATGGTGAACACGCATGTTATTTTTGTATATTTTGAACAATTCTATTTCACAAAGACCTGATAACACTGCTTTAGAAGAATGTAACAGTTTATGAAGATCCACTTAAATTAGTGGGTGTGTTTTAAATGAACTAATTCTAGTCAGTCTGTTGCTCTACTTACCCATGTGACCACAATTAATGGGCTACAATCTAGAACGAGACAATTATTTATATCTGCAAACAAGCCTCTATTTTGAAAGAAACATTTCCATCAGATTAACCCTGACTTCTGACCGAATGGACTGGTTCCTAGAACATGTCGCACAAAGGACAATAATTATTTCTCTTAACTGTCTTATTTTCCGAAAGGTCGGTAATTGCTTCTTTGCTTCTCGAGCCGTGACAGGCTTAGAGCGGAAGGCGGGCCCAAATCTGCATGCAGCGAGAAACTAAAATGTTCTGATGATCTGATTTGACTATTTCATGATCATATCCAAACCTCATCTTGTTGGGTCTCTAGATAAACTATTAAGAGAGACAAAGCACCAAATATAAGATTTTTTTTCTGTAGGCGCTGCAAAGTTAAAGACTTTTATATCGAATCCTTTTCTTCATTATACTTAAGACTTTCTGTGTGTTGTCAGTAAGGTTCTCGAGTCGCGCTCTGCCCTTTCTTAGACAGTACAAAGATTATACGGGAAGTTACCGCTAGTCACGCTACTGTAACTAAAAGTTCAATGACTTTCTTAGTCGTTTCTTTTTGCTCCTTAAACATCGACTTACTAATCACATCAATTCACCTAACAACGAGTGATATTTAACAGAACAATGCAGAATCTAAAATTTCTATTCTGACATTTTGCGCTGTAATGGCTCCTTGTGCTTGCATAAAATTATATATCTTTCTTTCCTTTGGTTTCCCGAGTACCACGATAATTTGATTTATATCAGCCAAAAAGGACCGCAGATCACCATTTCCTTATAATAGGATTTGTAAATAAATCAGTTAATAAGTGATTCACCAACCAGCCAACCAATAAATGAATTAACCAACCAAACCTTTAATTCCTCAGAGAATTGAACCAATCAATCAATAATCAAACAACTAATCACTAAGTTAATCAATCAATCGATAATACACCGACCAATAAATCATATAATCAAATATTGAAACAACCTACAAAATATTCAACAACGAAAAAAAAAGAAACAGAGATAAACAGACAAGCTGACAGATATATAGAGAAGAAAAGAGAAAGGAAGAGAAAGAGAGAGAGAGAGAGAGAGAGAGAGAGAGAGAGAGAGAGAGAGAGAGAGAGAGAGAGAGAGAGAGAGAGGTGAAAAGAGCAAATGTGAATGAGATAATTTGGTTGAGATAAGAATATAGAATTGGTCAGCTTAAGGGATAGAATATGGAGAGTTTAACAAAACTAGACGCTGGGGAAAAGAGAGAAATGGACAGTGAAAGAAGAGAGTGTAGGTTTAAGAAATCGAGAAAAAAAAAATGGAAGGAGAAAGCACTTGAGGGAAAGACATAGACTGGCAGGTGAAGAAAAATATATGGATAAATATGAAAAGGTGTGAAAGAGATCATGGAGATAAGTAGAGATGTAAGGAGACGAGAAAGGGAGCGAGACATAGAGGGAAACGACAGAGAGAGAGAGAGAGAGAGAGAGAGAGAGAGAGAGAGAGAGAGAAAGAGAAAGAGAGACAGAGAGAGATAGACAGACAGACGGACAGAGAGAAAAAGAGACGTGCGGGGGGGGGGGGGGGGGGGCCAGATAGTGAGACAGTAAAGGGGGGGGGGAGAGGTGGCGGCAGAGAACTATCCACAACATACATGCTTCATGTTGACCAAGTCTAATAGTGATAGTCTTTCTGAAAAAACAAAACAAAACAAAAACAAATAAAAGCAATAAAACACACACACATACTTTTTAAAAATCACAACGGAGAAATAAAACGAGACTAGAAAAAGTGAAAAAAAAAAAAAGAAAAAAAGACTAACCAGCAACATAAACCATAAAAACAACAAACAACGAAACATTCAGGACAGGAACAGTACCACACGACTAGAACAGACCCCTTGTAAGTGTTCTTTATGTGTGTGTGTATATATGTGTTTCTGTTTGTGCATGTGTGAGGCGGAGTTGCTGTAAACAGATCTGATACAAAAATGAAAAAAAATGGCACAGATTTTTTTAGCCCAAGTTTTGAGAATAGGACCAACTAACCCACATCTGGAGGAGACAGTTCAATTTAAAGAAAGATACGAAAAAAAAAAAAAACCAAGGAAAAAAAACAGCCAAGAAGAAGAATATAAGTCGACACAAGAGGACTAAGAGATTTCTTTTTTTTTTTTTTTTTAACATTTTAAATACGCTTAAGTACAGGCAGCTGTGAGTGGAGTTGATTGCTAGAGACCCGGAAATTAAACTTTTATGAAGACTGGAGATCAGTAATCTTTTGGACTTTATCTAGATTTAAGACTTCATCGCGAGTTATATCGTGGTTAAGCATATGAGATTTCTTTTCTTTTCTTTGGTCGAGACTTTCAAATCCCACGCTAAACCTTCGACTTGTATCGTGTTTGTGTCATTCCCAGAATACCCCGCAGTTTAGAGAGTACATGTAACAGGTTTGGAATTGGATTTATCGATTGTATCCTCTTTTTTCTGTATAACATGATATTGAGTCTTGATTGTAATAACTGAAAGAATACGATCAAATAAATCCAGTGTGTATTTCTTAAACAACTCTATTTTTATCGAGATGTAAAGAATTTCCAAAACAAAGATCCTAAATCACAGCCAATCAATGATAAGATTCCAGGGATCAGGTGGATCAAACCAGTCAAACTTTATTACGTAGGCCTTAACGTCAGCTTCCGATAAGTCTTTTTTATGTTGTTATACAGTTTTTTTTTTTATATCTACTTAGAAAAATACAATCTTATCTCTCTCTCTCTCTCTCTCTCTCTCTCTCTCTCTCTCTCTCTCTCTCTCTCTCTCTCTCTCTCTCTCTCTCTCTCTCTCTCTCTCTCTCTCTCTCTCTCTCTCTCTCTCTCTCTCTCTCATTTTTTTTTGTTAGTGTGTGAAGTATTAGAAATACTTATCATAGCATTGAGGAACTGAGCTCTATACATCTTTGGTGACGGTAATGTTCTTAAGTTCAGAACTAGAAATATAGGCCCTATTCATAATTAGGTACAGTATGACGCAAAGAAATTCATTGATTCCGCAGGTTGAACGTCGAGGATTGGATTCATAAGTGTCAAGAATGAGTAATGGAGTCGAAACATGCGAGAAAATACTACATCTTTCAGAGGCCATTACAGTCTTGGATTCATACGGTTATATCGAGTTTATCAAAATGCGTTGTATAAGTGAAACTCCGTTAAAAAAAAAAAAATAAAAATCGACACAAAAACGATAAAGAAAAACAGGTATTGGTATTTTGCAGTCAAGTTAGGAGTTACAAATTTTAAAACAAAATCATTTTTATGATAACTGATATAACGGCTTATAATGTAAATTTTAAGACACCTACAATCTGACGAAAATATAGTCCAGGAAATCTTAAGTTTCACATGAAGTATGCATGAACGAAATACTTTCCAGTATTAACTAGAAATCATGGCATATTTGGTAAACAGTGCCCGGAGATTTTTTGTCTTGTATGGAGAAAATGCTGCGCGCTTTCAAATACAGAATATATATGGCTGCTCTTCGTTGTTTTGTTTTGTTTCTTTTTTTTTCTTAGCGTTTTTTTATTTGTTTTTGTTCTCCAATAGTTTCTCATCAAAGGCCACTCTCACATAACTTATATTTTTTTACATATAGTGTGTTGGTGTGCCGTAAGTCTCAGTACCTGGCGATGATTAAGATGCATTGGTTGCGGAAACAATTAAAGACAGAAGATTTATGAAGTTCAGGCTAGAGCCATAGGAGCTTGAGAGCGGTCTAATTAGGCCAGAAATATAATTATGCGTATTAATCTGTACCAGGTCGGAGCTGGTTACCAGAGGTTTTCCTTTACTTTATGATTATATCTGGATGCAATCGCAAAACCTTTTTTTCCCATAATGCCAGTGACGAATATTTTGTTTCTTTTGTTTTTCACTTTAAAAGGCTATACTATTAAGAGTGATTTTGTTTGTTTTATAAAGAGCTGAATAAGAGATGTTGTCGAAGTCGTTGTGAGAGATTAAGTTATCAGCAACTTCAATGAGAAAATGAGGCAAAGAAGCAGTTTGGTCCTCGGATGAAGTTGTTACAGTTTTGAAGAAACGGAAACTGAGACGGTATGGGTACTTTTCTCGATCAACACAGAAGGGAGACGGAGAGCGAACCAGAAATAGAGATGGGGACGCTATCTTAACTGAATAAATTTTTGTTAGAGTTGGATAAGACCTTCATAACACGGGAAAGAAGACCGATTGGAGAAAATTGCGTACAACGATAATTCCTAGTGCCCTAACGGTAAGGAAAAAGAGACAGAGGAAAGTGAAGCGGAGGTGAGGGCTATGGAAATTAGTAGACTACATAGCGCGAATGGGGATTACTCAATAAATGAACTGCTCACGTTCAGATGCGTTATCTATCATTATTTTTAACCATTAAAGAACATATTTGACATGAATTTCATTCTTAAAACTGAGCTAGATTCAGTCGCTTTTTAAGAATGTTTTGCAGCCAAATTATCAAGCACTTACTTGAGGAGTCTTTCAATATTGAAAGGGTTAGAGAAGCCTGCCAAATGATATTCAACTCCGCAAGCAAAACAAAAAAAGAAAAGAACAAACAACCCAGCGCTTGGAGCCACTGATAGTAAACACTTGATTTACCACTGGCTTTCATTCAATGCAAGAGCGGTTTTTCGCTGAAAGAACTAACTGATAAAGTTACAGTGTATTTAACTTGAACAAATTCGCATCCAGTGAAGTATATGTCCTCGGATAGCACAGGTCAGAAAATCTGCTCAAACTATCAATAGAAATTGTACTGGTTTGCCTTCCCAGATGTGAATTAAATGAAAAAACGCAATGAAAAGCATTAATTTTGAACAGCGAGCTTTTTTTTTTAATTCCAGTGTAAATCCTTATGCAACGGATGCTTTCAACAAAAACAATATCTTCTTACACGTAGAGCTAAATTGAAAGCTGGGCCGTCATAAATGCTTCAAGCCAAGACAGCGCCATCCAGCATATATAAATGCCAGTTGCGATTTTATGCAATATATTAGATCTTAAAAGATTGCATTAGATCCTCACTGTGAGACTCTAATCAATTTGGCTTGAAGAGGATTTTCCCGTCGGTCTTTTGTCTCTAAGCTCAATTCATTTATTCATTGCAAATCCGATCCGATGCTGGTTCAATGATCTAATGCACGGAAAGCAGTTGAATTTTAAGAGAAATGAACACAAAAGAAATAAACCTACAAAAAATGTGACAAGGAAATTAATCATATCTTTAAAAAAAATTTATATGACATGACAAGGAATTTTAGTTTTTCTGCTTTTAACTGATCAAAATTATTAAAAGAATCTGAAGTATTGCTTGATATCTCTTGATCTATGATGCAGAGAGTATATATACATTTCAGTATTTGTTTTTTAAGTGTCCCACCCATATCTCTTCCCTTCCCACTCTCCGTGTTAAAATCTCTTTATATTTAGCATTAAACTTATAACATATAAGCCCGTTCATATGAACAGGTATGGAAATACACTACTGCACTGAAGAAAAGCAAACTTTACAACAATAAGCAAGTGGCGAAGACTAATACAATAAATACAAGCAAATTTTATACATCTCCTCCAAAGCCATACAACTACTTTGGAGAAAAGGAAACTTTACAACAATATTACACACACACGCGCATATATATGTATATATATACATATATTTATATATATATATATATATATATATATATATACACCTATATGTATGTATGTTTATATATATTTCCTCCAGAGCCACTCATAGTACTGTTTTAAAATAAACAGAACACTGAGACATTGGAATTCTTCTCACGTTGTCATGTAGCTATTCTTTAGAGGAGAGAGAGATCTCAAGCAAAAACAAATTAAATTTGGGTGTAATCTTTTAAGCAGTCCTTTTTTCAGTTTATCTCTCCACCAAGACTGTAATGTGGTGCTGATGTTCTATTACAGATAAATGTAGTGCTTAACCTGATGTGGTGAAAAGGTGCTCTTCAAAACGTACAACTGCTCAGACATTATTACAGAGGAAAAAAAATTAGGGATTTTTAAAAATGTATTGCTTACCCTGGATTGCTAAAGCTTATAGTTATTCTAAATCTCGTCACAATCTGAATAACTCATGCAGGACGTATTGAGGGTGGCCAGTTAATATGATGGCTTAACATGAATGTTCATACGGTCCCTTGTTGGTAATTAGTGGATCAGGTCGAAATCTTAGATATAAATCAGTATAGTATATTAGTACGAAACGCGAGCAAAAGAAGAAGAAGTGGTGTCTACATTCGCCACTCGCCGCTCGGGGAAGAAAACGCGACGATGTTGTTCTTGAAACTGACCAATCAAATCATTATTATTTTCCTGCACAGAACGGCATGTTTTCCATGACGCTTATGTCTTTACACTGGAATAGGTAAAATTTCATTGAACTTTTTTAATTTCCAAGTTTTTCTCTCCATTAAAACAATTTTTGATATTTTTTATATAATTTTATAATTTTATTTGTATGAAAAAAAATTGTTTTTAATAATTAAGCTTTGAAAATTTTATTAACCGCTGCGGACACTCTTGGCAAAAAAGTTTTGATAAATTGATTACAACAAATATATTATGAACTTTGAAGAGCATTTTCACCCTTAATCCGTAACTTTTCTTTATTGTCTTTGTACTGCGTGGAACACTGATCTCGACAGTAAAACTCCATCAGTGTACATTGAGTGGTTTTGGAGGAGATAGCGGAGAGAAACCGAAGTTACCTTTTCTAAAATAGATAATTGATTATTATTGATATTTCGCTGTTCTTTGATCCTATACATTTTGAAGACCATCGCACCAATTTTATACTGTTTATATTATGTTATGTATAGAAAAAAAAGTTAACACAGCCTCTTGTAACATATAATATTACTAGTTATTTCTTTTGGTTTGTAAAGACTTTTATACACACATATATTTGATTTTGTTTCCTTCCGTCTAGACATGAAAATACATGAATAAATAATAGGTTCGAGCTGAAATGTAACTTTGACATCGATCTCTACATCATAATGTATAGTATATATTTTTTTTTTGTCACAGATGTCCTGCTTCAGGAACCTTGTGAAAGAACATTCTACTGATGGAGGCTACCAGCATAGCTTTAGATGGGAGAAGCGCGTTATGAAGGCTCTTTGAAAGGGAAATAATCTGAGGCTCATGATTTTTCCTTGTGGGCATATATCACTCGAGTAAAGGGCGATAACTTACTCTCGCTGCACAAACACGAATAAGAAACAAAGATATATTAGAATCTATCATAATTATTTACAAGTAGCATAGCTAAATCTAGATCTGATAAGATTATATTTTTAATCTCTCAAATCAACGGTTATCGATATCTGCCAGGAGTGTTGTACTCAGCTGTAATTTTAAATAATTATATCCTTTTAGTGAATCTCCCTCTCTGCCTCCCTCCCTCTTTCTCTGACACCTTCTGTATGTCTCTCTGTGTCTCTCCTCTTTCTCTTTGTCTCGGTCTCTTTCTCTGTCTCTCTCTCTCTCTTTCTCTCTAGCTAGAGTGTTTCATTAGCTGTGACATGATACGCGCTGCTATTTGTAGACTAGGAAATCAGACAGAACTATAGAGAAGCTGATCTGCGAGGTCTTGTTCATCTGCTTATTTTTTATGACATTAAGCAGATCTCAACTACTTTTTTCTTTCTATATACATGGTTAAAATTCTCTAACACCCTCAGTTATGGTTATGGTTAATACCTTGGACGAAGAGATGTAAAGACTAGCCATTCCACTACATTCAAACAATACACTTTATATTTTTTTTTCGCTAAAGACAGAGTGCCTGGCGTTAGTTTGATCCCGTACAAGAAATAGAAAAGAAAAGAAGAAACAATTGTATATTCATGCGTCCAAAAAGAACCCCAAACCCCCGGTGCCTGGAGGGGTCCTGCCTAGCTAGGCTCGTTATTCCTCTCGAGAGGGCTGCTTTTCTTGACTTGCTGGAAGCAGTTCATTTCTTGAGTGGTTTAGGGCTGCCAAATAGTGGAGAATAGATAAAAATAGGCTTATAGAGGAAATATTTTTATATAAATATATATATATATATATATATATATATATATATATATATAGAGAGAGAGAGAGAGAGAGAGAGAGAGAGAGAGAGAGAGCGATGGATAGAGAAAGAGAGGAAGAAACACACAGAGAAAGAAGAGAAGACAAGAGAAGAGAGAGAGAGAGTGAGAGAGAGAGCGATGGATAGAGAAAGAGAGGAAGAAACACACAGAGAAAGAAGAGAAGAGAAGAGAGAGAGAGAGAGAGAGAGAGAGAGAGAGAGAGAGAGAGACAGACAGACAGACAGACAGACAGACAGACAGACAGACAGACAGACAGAGAGACAGAGAGACAGAGAGAGAGAGAGATTTACATTATTTATGTTTTAATTTAAAGAAATTTTTTGTTATGAAAAAATATCATTAGTAGAGTATGTAAGACAAAAAGACCACTTTACAATAATAATCATTGGAAAATGAAATTTGTTTTTCCCGAAATACATTTCTTCTATTCAAAGTTTATAGATACCACATTTATATCAAATACCTAAACAGTGGCAACGATGAAATTAAGGGTCGAAGTCTATAACAAAAATCTTAAAGGGGGGCAAAATAAGAAAGATCAAACTAGTAGCAAAATGCATTCAAAACTGGGCATGGAAATATGGAAAAGAATTTTCACGCAAATCTTACTTTAGTAGATTCTATAACGTTTCTCCTTTTTTGTGCAAGAAAGACAGAAAAACAAAGGGACATACACACAGTTAGGAACCGTAACTATCCTTAACATAAACTTGGAAAGAACTCTCAGAAGACCAAATTCGAGCACCAATTTATGAATATTATTAATACTGTTTTAAAGTTATCCTATCATCTATGGGTAAGGGATATTAATTGATTCTACAATTCTACAGCTACTGTTTTTTTTTTTTTTTACAATCATGAGAGAGCCACTGTTTACAAAGAGTCCAGAGTTCATAAATTCAAGAGTCAGTGATACGTATCCTGAGCAAAGATAGGTCCAACGGCAATGGAGTACGTTTTCAAAAGAAGATCGTAGAACGAAAGAACATTCACCTGTATCACACTCTCTGCCTGTATACAGAACTGTGAAGATTGGTTCCCTCCAAGTCACGGGATAGATAGATATATGTCTGTTCGTTCATCATTGACTGATAAAAATGTTTGCATGTAAATCTTCCACTCCGACTCCAAGCTGTGAATAGTATGCGAGCGACATGGCAGGAGCTCATACTCAAACTGGCTGAGGGGCAAGGACCAGCGCAGGTCATGAAACAGGGATATGACAGAAAACGTAACACGGCTGGCTACAGAGGTAACTACAGCATGGTCTGTAGGGTGAGAGCTCACCACACGACTTCAAACTCTAACGGGAGTAGATACTGTCATGGTGAATCAGTTTAACTCTGAGGCTACGTCTTTCACGGCCAAACATTCTAAGCGCTCCTTTCAAAAATTGCGCAGCCCTAAACAAATTTCAACAAATTTTCAATATGTCGTCCGCCCAGATCTAGGACCTTTCAATCAGAAACTAACACAATCAAAACTCCGGCATTTCAAGAAAGCTCTGATTTAGCTTAATACTAAATATAATAATAACAGCAAGAACTTAAGTTAGAGATATTTATCACCCCCCAAAATACTAGATATACACTCAAAACATAAAAGAAAATCAATCACATAAATCGATCCCAACGCACATCATAATTTTTTTCAACAGAAATAATCTATATAATTATGAGAGGAGAAAAAGGCAATTTCTTTTATAGAATGAAACTGAGTTGAAAGAAAATGAAGGAAAATCTCTTCGTTACGGCGGAGGTACCATCTATTGTTGAACACCATAACAAAAGTCCGTCATAAACCCAAACACATACACACACATACACACAGAGATACCCAGAGAATTATTGCGGAAGCCCCCTAATTTATTGGCTTACGGCCTGGAGAAAATAAGGCGGAGTGTTCGCTTTTTAATTCCCTGCCCGACCCCCTCGACCCCTCCTACTTTCTCCATCCTTGTGTTTTTCCACCAGAACAGGGATATTTGTGAGTCAGAGCTCCATATAACTAAGATGAAAGCTCTCTTTCCGGTTCAATATTTCGGTCAGTATAGACCTGATGAAATAAGGCAGCCCAGGCAGTTTTTATTGCCTTTCTGTCGGCCTTTTCTTGCTATATTTTTCCCTTCAGATGTCACCTGCAATAAGTAGAGAAATATATGCCATTGTTTTTTCTTCTACTTTCTTTAAGCCTTGTCGAGATGTCTTCGGATTTTAAGACTCCTTTTCCCTTAGCTTCTTTCTATCCACGTGTGTCTTATCTTTCTGTCTGCCTATCTCGCTCATTTTCTCTCTCCATGTTTAAAAATATAATCTGCTAGTTTCGGTTTTTCTGTCAATTAGCTTGCTCTCAACTCCCCCCCCCCCCCCTTTTTTTTTCTCTCTGTCTCTCTGTCTCTCTCTGTGTGTCTCTGTGTCTCTGTCTCTGTCACTCACTCTCTCTTTGAATTTCCCTCTTCTCTCTGTCTCTGTGACTCTGTTTTCTGAAAACTTCTATCGATCTTGTCTACCATTCTTCGTGTTGTATGTATTCTCCTCCTCTCCCTCCTCTCAAAACGAGAAAAGGTTATTGGGGATATAACACCGTGTGTAACAGACCTACCGACGTGAGCAGAGAATGTATTATTTTGCCCTGGGCTCGAGGAGACCAGCAGCAGCAAGATTCCTATCATCTTGAGACGGTAGAAGAGGGGGACCTCAAGTATTATTCCTGTCAACTAGGGTGACACGCACACGACCTAAAGTAACTCTTCTCTCTCTCTCTCTCTCTCTCTCTCTCTCTCTCTCTCTCTCTCTCTCTCTCTCTCTCTCTCTCTCTCTCCCTCTCTATTCCTCTCTCTTTCTTTCTTTCTTTCTTTCTTTCTCGCTCTTGCTTTATCTTTCTCTCTCTCTCCCCTCCTCTCTCTCTCGTTGTAGGAAAAAAACCTAGGACATGGACTGGTGGTAACACCCCCTCCCTGAGACTTGTAGAGATTCTTCCTTTGTTAGTGAACAAGTTTGATAATTCTATAGATCTCACCATTTCCTCCCTGCCATGTCTGGCGGAATGTTTGATGTTTTAGAAAAAACGCGTAAGGTCTTCTTGTTACAAGTTAGTGTGGCATAGTAAATTATTGTATTTCGTGTAAAGAAATGAATAAACGGTTACTAAATCCATCACATATGTTCAATGTAAAGTTCTCCTGACCAGGAAGGCCATTATAGCTGTAACTAAAGTAGATTTAAAGGATTTTTTATTTGTATCCAGCAGTATACTACAGTTCCAACGAGATAAATGATAATTTTACACGTTTTTTTCTCGAGTCTGGTAATGAAACCGATTTTATTCTTTAACTTTCTAAACAGGATAATGGATATTTAGTATATATATATATTTTTTTTCGTAATTTCATACATTTTTACGGACGCCCGTTTGTTTAAGGACCTTGTTGCTCTATCGGTCTAGTCAAACTATAGCCTATGGATTTCCTTTAGTTACAGTTTCTCTAAATTATATTTTATCATACTTGCTTTTAGTGAGTATCGGTTCGTCACTTCACAACTTTACTATAAGCCAGCATCATAAAATATGATTTAGAGAAACTATCTGAGCTTATGTATTAATCTTTTTTTACAGTAGTGCATTTTCTTGCTTAAATAAATGTGATCAACTCCTAAAACATGATTTAAGATATTTTAAATAAGCAGCGATTCAGACTGACGGTTATATAAAGAGATATATAGTCAGAATGATGAATAAATCAATAAATAAATAATTATGTAGACACTTATATAGATAGATAGATAAATAGATGGATAGATAGATAGACAGATAAATGGTAGGATAGACAAATAATGAGATAGATAAATGTATGAAAAAAGTGCTTATAAAGAAACATTTTTAATGAATAAGAGGCAATACTAAAGTTAAACGCTGAAGAAAATTAATGTAGACATCCACTCTAGATGTGTATTTCTCTCTAGGGAGCTCAACATGACACATGTCGACCTCCATGGTTTGAAGACAAGACTATCCTATCACATTTCCTGGGATGGTTTCTCGGTAAATAAAGTTCGCCCTTCGCTCCTCCTGATACTCCCGCGGCCAAGATGGCGCTTTTGCCAATTTACCTAATAAGATTTGATTGAGAGCTATACTTCTGTCTCTCTTGTTCTTCCTCTGTCTCTCTGTCTTTCTCCCTCTCCCTCTCTGTGTCTCTATGTTTCACTCATACACACACACACACTCCATCCCACTTAAAACATATATCTTTTTTTTTTCTCTGTCACTCTCCCTCTCTGTCTCAGTATATCACACATACTCCACCCAATTCGGTCAATCTTTTTCTTTCTTTCTCTCTTTCACACAGTTTCTCTCTCTCTCTCTCTCTCTCTCTCTCTCTCTCTCTCTCTCTCTCTCTCTCTCTCTTCCCTTGTGCTGAGACCTGGACGTCTCCTGCTACAGAGTTTATTGTCCCTGAGACAGGTCATGCCATGCC
>JAWDGP010004106.1:145000-160000 GCA_033675545.1 Elysia crispata | reverse complement strand
CCTCAGATGCACCCAGAAGCGAAATCCAAATCAGCATGGAAATGCTATGCTTTTACTTCCTTTCACCTTAGATCATAAACAGTTTGCAGTCCCACTGTCAGCACCAGGGTTTACACACTAACACTGGAAAAAAAAAAAACTTATAGTCAGTTTTAAAGCTCTAAGTCCGCAGCTACACATTGCATTAACTTCAAAAGTCAACTTGTAATTATGAAAAAAAAATGAAATTAATTCTGACGCACTCTTTTTGGATTCATCTTTGCATAGTGAATATGAAAAGGAATGTCAGCTCTGACGCAAGCAGTCTAGTCATCTGGTCACATGAAATATAATCCTGACGTGCCTAAAATAATTTAAAAAAAATTAAAATGACCTGTTTCATGGAACGATTGGACAAAAATTCGTGCTAATGTTGTCAACTCGATTTGTCTAGTCTAACCTTGATGTACGATTTTTAATATTCTAATTGACCTAATAGGTTGTGACTTACACATTTCCTAAGGCAAAATCAGCTGCATTTATAAAAAAAAAAAACAAAAAACCCCCAACTAATCCCCCCCCCCCCCCCCAAAAAAAAAAAAAAAAAAAAAAAAACAACTATCGTAGACACCATTAAATTGTAAATTGTGCCACCCACTCTCACAAAATTTAACACTTTCCCCTTTTCTAAATTATGCCTCCAATTGTTTTACTCTCTTCAACTGTTCTTTCTATCCGCCTCTTCCCATGTCCCTTTTCTCTTTTCCCTTGAGATTATCTATTACTCGCTCATATAATAATTTCTCCCTTTTCTCAGTTATTTTTTTCGACTCCTTTTCTCATTTACCCTTCTTTTCCTTTCACAAGTTTTACTTTCTATTTCTCCGTGCGTTTCACATTTTCCTCCCCCCCCCCCTCTCCAGCTTCCTCCCTCTCTCCGTCTCTCTCCCTCTCCCTTTCTGCGGACGCTTCACTCACGCCAGAATGTTGAGGCTGGCCCAGCTCTCCGCTGCTCACTGTATAACATAAGACGTGGTAGGCCGGAAAGTCTGTTTGGTTGCACCAGTCCTCAGAAAATCATACTTTTTAGGTTTTCCTGCTAACTTTCTTCAAAAATCTTCCTGGTGAATTCGTGAAATGTGTTACTTTTTTTTCCACATGCAATTATAGTATATGCTAACAATTTTTTTTCTTCATGGATTCGTGAGGGAATTAATTTCTGCACTCCCAAGACAATTTATATTGCCTTCCGGCTTTATCGCTTAATTCTCTCTTCCTCTCTCTCTCTCTCTCTCTCTCTCTCTCTCTCTCTCTCTCTCTCTCTCTCTCTCTCTCTCTCTCTCTCTCTCTCTCTTCTTTCACGCACTCTGTACCTATACCTATCCATCTATCTATCCCTATATCTATCTTTCCATCTCTCTTTTTCTTCTCCTTTCTCCATTTTTTTTTACAACATATCGTCTTGATTTTGCACCTCCCAGTCACAACATTATTCCTAGATGATGACTTTGAACAGGACACAGGGATTTCTAATGAAAGGATAAACGGAAGTATGCTTTGTTCCAAAAAATGTGGATAACATGTGATCTCAAGGAAAGCTCACCCTGAAGGTAAGTCCACCAGGTGTATCGGTAGCTTTCTGGGCTTCAAGTCGCGCCGGCGGTGGTCGACAGGAAATGATCTCGCCGCGAGATTTATATCGATTCTAAGGTGTAGGTTCAAAACTCTTGTCGGCAGTAGATGGTCGAGGGCAAGAGCTCTTCAGTTCTACTGGTTTTTCTTGGTAGTGAAAAAAAGGGAGGTTACGGGGGGGAGGGGGATTGGGAAGAAGGAGGAGTGTTGATTGATATTTTACAAACCAAGCTCGCTGACAAAGCTTGCTCTATATAATTTTTTTTACATCGCTTTATAAAGGACATTTTCGTTTTCTCTATAGACAAGAATGGCTGAAACTTCTTTAAGTTAAAAAAAAATAATAAGATTAAAAATCTCTTACGTTAAAAAACTAGTCTGAGCCTTGTGCTCGTTAAATCCAAGTTTGTATTGCGTGTGTTTGTTGAGCACGCTTTAGGGCGTCGCCGCTTGTTAAGGCGGTTTGATTACGCTTTGCGGACAGGATTTAATTTGTTGCTAGAAATCACCGGCTCGACGTTAAAGGGTAAAAAATAAAAATGCTCGACACGGTTAGAAAGCACTCACTCTGCACGAAGATTAAAAATCACAATTTAACATCCAAATAAAATTATTATTTTTATAAAGCAGTCAAGTCATCGCAAGCTTTAGAATGTTGTAAGATTTATTCAGATGACTTTTTAATTTAAAAAAAAAAAAAATCTCAACGACTTATTTATTTTGATAAAAATAAAGACAACAAAAGATTCATTCATTTGAAAGTTTATTTGTAAAAACAGAGTGACTTTAATTTCATATGTGAGGCGGCAATTGCGAAAGGCCTGGTGTGTTAATGTATACCATCTCGTATTTTGTAAAATATTTGGTGCTATGTATACCATCTCGTATTTTGTAAAATATTTGGTGCTATGTATACCATCTCGTATTTTGTAAAACATTTGGCACTGTGTATACCATCTCGTATTTTGTAAAATATTTGGCTCTGTGTATAGCATCTCGGATTGCGTAAAATATTTGGCGCTTCTCATCAAAGTTTATTATGGTCTGCACAGTGGGTTTAGTAAACGAAAGTAGTAAGATAATGTTTAAGAAATCCCGATCAATTTATAGGTTCTCTTACACTCTTGTTATCATGTAACACGTATTCCCTTTTGTTCCTTGCAGCGAGAATTTTATTGTCGCATGACGAGAGCTTAGAATGCTCAGAATAAGCTGCTTTCCAGGATTGCGTTAACGTTTTTATAACGGGCAAATGCAAACCTATCGAAAAACTAAAATCCAAGATTCCGTCAGTCTCTAGCTCTTGAATGCTAAAGGTATTTTCCACTAAACACCACTTTGCAGAATTGCAGTGTGCATCCGCAGGATACAACTATACATAAACATGTGTCTTCACGACCTGCAATTGCGATATTCATTTTTTATAGAGCTGTCTTTCTTTTTGTTTCTCTCTATATGATTTTCCTGAAGATGTTGTCAGAAAAGTGAAAATAGTTTTTGCATAAATTGTTTTCCATCACATATTGGAAAAATAAGGACTATGAATTAAGCTACTAAATTGCATATGTGGCCGTATGTATTAATAATGGTTAAGAATATATATATATATATATATATATATATATATATATATATATATATATATATATATATATATATATATATATATATATATATGTGTATCTATACACACACACATTACAGGAAAAATTAATAATAAAAAAATACAGATTCGAAACAGAAAAAAAAAACGCATTTTCAGGAAAGCAGCCAGCCTCCTCACTGTTCCTTGCCTCTCGCCTTGCGGTCTCGCATTAATTCCGACCAGATTTAATTGTTTATCGCTTCGATGGATAATCTGGAACACGCATTGATCCGGGAAGGAGTAGAAACTGACCTGTCAAGGCCTAGCTATACCGCATCCATATTAATCGGATAAAAAAAAATATAAAAAAAATAAACACGAAAACATTCGCTCCTATAATTTCACGCCATCTTCATTCTCTTCAGAGCTTCTAATTCTTTCAATCTCTTTATTTTTCTTCTCGGGATACCGATATCCAAATTGCACTCCCCATCCACACTCTATCTCTTGATTATTCATACTTCCAGGTTCCACTATCCGAAACTTTTTTGAATTTTTTTTATTATTATACTAGTTCTAACAGATACAAGGATTTCTAATTCCATCAACACTTTCCACTTTAAACCCACTTTTGTTTCTCCCCAGCAGGTCTCTTTCAGCCTTTTATTGTCTCGTTCCGCAATTCTCGAAAACACAGTTAATATGCTTCTTCTTCCTTTCCTTCTTCTTCTTCTTCTTCTTCTTCTTCTTCTTCTTCTTCTTCTTCTTCTTCTTCTTCTTCTTCTTCTTCTTCTTCTTCTTCTTCTTCTTCTTCTTCTTCTTCTTCTTCTTCTTCTTCTTCTTCTTCTTCTTCTTCTTCTTCTTCTTCTTCTTCTTCTTCTTCTTCTTCATCTTATTATTCTTCTTATACTTCTTCTTCTTTCTTCTTCTTCTTCTTCTTCTTCTTCTTCTTCTTCTTCTTCTTCTTCTTCTTCTTTTTCTTCTTCTTCTTCTTCTTCTTCTTCTTCTTCTTCTTCTTCTTCTTCTTCTTCTTCTTCTTCTTCTTCTTCTTCTTCTTCTTCTTCTTCTTAATTCCGCCATATCTTTCTAGCCGACCTCTTTATTTTTCTCCTTCGTTTTATTTCCCTCATTGTTCTTGCCTTCTCTTTTCTCTCGCTCTTTCTCTCACTACAAAAAAAAAGCAAAAAAAAAACAAAAAAAAAAAAAAACAATAACAACAAAAAACCGCCACGCAGTGTCATAATCATAATAAAGGATCTAAAGGAAACGCAAGGGCCTGTATAAAGTATGAATATAAGTATCTCTCTCTCTCTCTCTGTCTCTGTCTCTGTCTCTGTCTCTGTCTCTGTCTCTGTCTCTGTCTCTGTCTCTGTCTCTCTCTCACACACACACACACACTTCAGAAAAGCGAAACCATCTCATTTGATATTAATAAAGGATCTAAAAGTACGCGCACATGTCTGTCAATAGAATGAATCAAAATTTCTTTTCACACTCTCTCTCTCTCTTTCTCTCTCTCTCTCTCTCTCTCTCTCTCTCTCTCTCTCTCTCTCTCTCTCTCTCTCTCTCACTCTTTTCCGCTCATTTCTCACGGCACAACAGCTCTCACTTGATGCTTTGATGTGTTTCTGTGCTTTAGCCCATCTTCTAACATTACTCTTTTTCGCCCTTCTTACTTGCATCTCCCGATATTCGCCATTTTCTCTTACCTCCTACATTCAATCGTGATCGCCAAAATCTACTTATTCAACAGAAAGTAAAACTTCATCGTTTCTTGATAATACACGCAACAGACCATTATTATTTTCTTCCTTCCTATACATCTACTTCACTAATATACAAGCTATCTTCATTACGAGTATATCCCAAGCAGATTCTACTGTATATCTGCTTTTCTCGGCCAAAGGACGTTTATTCAAATTTTGTTGGCACTGAACCGGTAATCTCCATACGTTGGCCGGTCGTAGGAGGAATTCTCGGGCCACGATCCAGATTTCACTTTGCTAAATAGCGCAAGAACAAAATGACATAAGCAGCCCTAGAGGAAAAAAAAAGGGGTTTTCTTGTTCTAAAAGGCATTATCCCTTACTCTCACCCCTTCCCCTTTTTCTCCTTCTGTCCTCTGTGTATGCCTCTCCTTCCTCTTTGTGTCTGTTCTTCCCCCACTCTTTCCTCTTATCTATCTTTGCCATATTTATGCAAAAACCATGGTGACCGATATTTTTGCCTTTTGATTTTGCTTAATTCGCGATAAATATACGTTATTCTCATTCAACAATGCTTTTCACAATCGGTGAAAAACAAAGAACAAAGAAAGATTGTTGTATTGACAGCAAAATCAAGTTCTCTAAACCCGTCACAAGTCTAGGAGTTAATTAAAGTTTACATTCCGGTTTTACATTGTAAACAAGCATTCCGAATAGAACTTCTTCCTAAACTTATCCCACGCTGAGATCTTTTTTTTTTTTTGGCTCTTCGATTGATCGTTTATTTTTTGTTCAATGCAACTAGAATACGGTAATGGTACGGTATTCCAATTCTTTTCACTATTACTTTCTTTTGTTTCATATAGTAACTCAAGGAGAGCGAATCGCCTTTCTAGCAAACACTCAAGTCAAATAGAGAACCAGCACATTCTCCCGTTCCCTGGTCTTAAATCGCTTACAGTTTTCTTGTTGTTTTTTTTTCCCTACGAGATTAAATGTAAAATTGGAATAAAATATCTTCACCAGATTCAACGAAATAAGACACGCAATCTGTGTAGCACAACTTACCCATTCATGCCTGCCTCCTTTCATACCCCCACTACCCTCCCCTTGAACCTTGGAGAGCCTTGAACCCAGACCCAGACCCAGAGGTCAATTTACGTGCGACAGGTCCATGTCGATTGACTACTTCACGCAGCATTTCTGTCCTCTTTCACCCAATTAGTGTCAGTTGGCCGGTGAATGTGAGAACCACTGAGAGCCTTCACGTTGCTCATCTTGCGGTGCTCATCTTGCAGTGCTCATCTCGCGGTAATCCATCATCAACCGGAAGCGGCGAGTCAAGGGCACCTGCTGTGCCACGCTGCGTCATGCACACCCGCCCACTACAAGCTTTACACGCGATTGGCTTGATTATCCTAATAAAAACACACTGGTTAAAAAAAAATGTCACAAAACGATGAATCACGTGAGCTATCCACGTTTTGCTTCGATGCTGTGCTTTTTTATCTATGGGCTGACGAAAACCGTGCAAATATATCTCTTGTGGATGTTGACTCCCAATATTTATCAAGGGGCAACTGTGACATGTTGTTTCACCTTTTCTCTTTTCACTACACACTCACCCCCATCCCTCCTTTTTTCCTCAAATAAAAATAAATGAAAGAACCTTCTAACCCATAACTTGGTCTTTCTTTCTCTATTTAGAAACGCCAAATATCTATTATCATTCTGGACCTTCTCTCTGACACAATATAAAATATATGGCAACCCAAGGCATATCATGCGAATTGCCGTGAGTAGTTGGTCTCTTCTACAAACACAGTTTTGAAATAATCTGATCATTTTCTTTTCACGACCATATTTATAAACAGCAATACACTGCGTCATCTGTGAAATATATTTATTATGTTAATGTTTCGCATTGTAAAAAACATAATGATTTAGCTCTAGCTACTCCTCATTGGGTTTGTTAATATTATGTTCATTTTTAATTCCGCATCATTCTAAATCTAGAACCACCTCTACTCATTGTTCTGTATGTGTGTTAATTAGAGATGCACATCTAGCAACAATATCTTTCATTATTCTGTAGATTTGTGAGAGTCCAAATTTCTAATATTTAAAACTAGGCCTTGTCCAAATATAGCATTAGCTGGCTTTCATAATTATTATCAGTATCTCATGACCAACGCTGTCACAAAAAATTAATAGATTATATTTATAGATTGAGAAAGAGCAAAAACGAAAAGGAAAGAATGCAATTAGGGCTATTTATCTAGGTTGTATGAGTTAATTTGAATTTTTCATTCACAATTGTTCTAATAAATATTTAATATTTTATTGTATAGATCACTTTTATGTATCAGATTTTTATTCCTGATAGCTTGATACCTATTCTCTTGTTTCAGTTGATAAGCAAGAACCCAATTTTTTTTTCTTGTTTAAATGTCTGGGTCTCTGCTTTTTTTTTTTTAAATTTAGTTTCCTTTCTCTTTCTCAGTCTCCCTTTAAATGTACCGCTTCCTGTTTTATTATCCTTCCCACTATTCAGTCTTAATCTGCGCTTATCCCCTGTCTACCCCGTTCTAAAAATTGTTTATTTACTTTTTGGCAATTGTCTATATCTCCCAAGGCACCAGTGTTGGATCTATGGTCCAACTTGGTCCACCCATAAGCTATTACCACCTCCCTCCTCCCCTTCAACGCCTCCCCATTTCTCCTCCACTCTTCTCTCGCAGCAGGACTCGCTCCTCCACCACTCAACTAGGACTATGAGGCAATCAATACCGGAGATCAGGGTGGATATTTACCGTCAGTCAGTGGGTCCAGCCAAAACCCAGCCGCCCAGGTCATGGTGGCTCACGCCTCCTTCCTTGTCTGGCGAGATTAGAGTATTCCGGGCGACCTTGCCCTTGTTACCCCGCGGTCACTAGAGGCGTGTCCTTCTTGGAAAACTAGGCGTGTTCTTTCTCAGTTTCACTTGTAGATTTTAACATGTTGTCACAGGAGGCGTGTCCTTCATTATTTTCAAAACTAAAAATGTCCTTCATTTAAAACTATGCGTGTTCTGCCCCTGATTTGCTTGTAACATTTTAGACCTTAATAATTATGTTGTCACAGGAGGCGTGTTCTTCATGGAAAATTATGCAGCTAATTCCCTCTTTCGCTTAAAGATATTAGACCTTGATACGTTGTCAAATGAGGTGTGCTCTTCATTTAATTCGCTGGTAGATATCAGACTATATGTCGTCAAAAGATGAGTTGCCTTCATGACAACTAGGCTTGTTCTTTCCGTTTCGCCGGCAGATGTTAGACCTTAATATTTATGTCGTCAGGAGGCGTGTCTTTCATGGTAAACTTGGCTTGTTCTCCCTCTGGTTCGCTGGTAGGTATAAGATCTTATCATGTTGTCACAGGAAGCCTGACTTTCAAGACAAGTTATGTGCTTTCCTTCCTGCTAGCGACTAAACTTTCGTGTTGCGGAATACACTAATTTTCGTCTTGAGCTAACGCATTCACTGTGGTACTTGCACCTTTATTGTACTCTAGCGCAGGAGATGGTGCAATGCAGATGCCGCTCTGAGATGTATATAAGCAACGTCCTACCCGAGTTCAGAACTCATTTTTTTTTTTATCGGAAAATGAATTTGGCCCAACGTTTTCAAGTCTGCCGAACTAAAGGAAGCTTCTTTGAGCTGTTAAAGAAATATCAATCCTCTTTGCAATGCGTGGATAATTACAAATAATCAGTGTATAGACTTGCATCAAACTTTATTTGTTTGTATCCAAAAAGTCTTGCAGGTGAGGAACTTATATCCATTCGAAATAGGATTCGAATCCTAGGCAAACTTGTCAACAATAAAGCAGAACCTCTTGAAATTGGCAGATGTCGAAGACGTTCTTTTGTTTCTGAGTGAGGAGTCACAAAATATCGCATCACTTTTTTACGGCAGCCTAAAACTTTGAAAGCATAGAATTTGAAATTAAATTCAGTATTAGCCCCAACTTGGCCCTTGAAACCAACAAAGTATTACAGTTTCTGGTAAGACGATGCTGAACCCTTTGTGCGTTGTGGTCAAGTCTATACTGAGTAAG
Source organism: Elysia crispata (assembly GCA_033675545.1). Lineage (NCBI taxonomy): Eukaryota > Metazoa > Mollusca > Gastropoda > Plakobranchidae > Elysia > Elysia crispata. Next base: position 151,000 of record JAWDGP010004106.1, on the reverse strand, counting down.
ACAAGATCATTTCACTTACTTTGTTCTCCTCTGTCGCGTGTTTTGTACCTCAACAGCTTTTCCAAAATCTGAACACTTTTGCTTATCTTCAGTGTTCACCGAGTTCTTTGGTTGCCACGCGAAAACAAACAATTGTCTACCTCACTGTCTGATTGTTCTCATACTTTTTACATAATATCACTCGCCACACATAAAATAATGCGGTTCGAGAAAATAACCTCAAGCAGCTGTTAGAGCCTAGAAACTGGTCTCTGCCATAGGATTTTTTACACTTTCTCTTTCAGTTTCTCTTTACTGGCTCAACAGTTTAGTTCACCGCGTGCGGTAACAAGGAATTATTGGCTTTTTCGCGATTCCACACCAGGCAAGTTTATTTTCTTTGCTTGTGCAAACCTTTCATCCACGCTTTCATTCTTTTTGCTTCTGCCGGTCTCAGTGATAACACGTTGAGCTTAAGCAAACCGTTATTAAGCATTATCATCTCTTCTGCGTTTGCAAACCCCCATCATATTCGGCTCTTTTAGCTCTGCGCTAAAAATTTTCACTAGATAACTTTATCTGATCAATATCTATTTTTAACCAAAGCTATTTTATACATATTTACCTGACTACTTTTAGCAAAACTGTTTCACACATTTTTAGCTGATTCATTTTAACCAATATTTTTCAAGCCCTTTTATCTTCTTAGCTCTTGCAAACTTCCAAAAACCTCCTCTATTTATTAAAACCCCCGTCAATTAGTTTTGTATCTTTTGGTCTTGAAATCCCGAGTGTCCGAACCCCCATCAAGTACTCTTATCTTTTAAACCAAGACATTTGCCATGACTATGGAAAAGTACTGAAAAACATTTTGTAATGCTTTACGAAGCAGTTTACCTCATGGAAAAAAAAGATTTGTTCTATATTTTCTGCATAATCTGTTATTTAAATGGCAGCTTCGGCCTTGATCACGTATTTTTCTGATCAATTCCACTACTGCAATTGACATTGCTATAAAGTTTAGTACAATTATTTTAGTTGCAGTTTTTCCATAAAGAATAGAATAATTAAAAACGTGGCGAATTTGCTCATTTCAAATACTGAACTTTCTCAACATGAGGGACAAGCCCGTTCACAGCCTCATTTCATGCTGACTAGAACTGCGTAATCAACTCGACACTAATAAAGCAACAGCAATAACAATAACAAGTACAACAACGAAAGCAACATCATCATTTTCAGAGGAATTGATTGCCTGGTATCCATGTTTAAGCCGTGGAATGATGCAATCATGTGTGCGTTATGGAAAGCAAAAAAAAAAATCGTACATTTTAAAGAATGTTTATGCAAACACAAAGTGAAAAAAGAGGATCAAACAAAAAATTACTAAGCATTTACACAAAAAACACAGAATATCAACTTTGCTCAAGCTCATGGAAAGAAAATTCTTGCAAATGAGCAAATAAATTAGCCCTTTTATGTGTTCTCCACCACCGCATTCCTTGAAGACGCGCATTATTGAGATAATCATAGAATGGAGTTCTGTCCAATTCTAAATGGGATGGCTCGTAGCAGAATCATGTGCAAAACATCCCAACAGCCAATTCCGGGAAAACGTTTACTCCAGCGCATAAAGGGAGCGGCGGGGAACTAATTCATCCAGAGGGAGAGGGTATGAATGTAAATGAGCTATGATAACCCGCGTCTCGTGGGTCTTGTTTCATACAAAATGGATTGGGTCGCCGATCCGACACGACAGGTTTATGTATGGTGATTGCTCTCAAGCTCAGCTACTTAGCTATTGCAGTTTGAATCCATTGTTATGAGAGGTGACTGCACTATTTTTGGGGTGAACCTTCAAACAAAATACCTTAACGCCGTTTGGAGTTTTATCATGAAACGGTATATTAGGTTAGCTTTTGTAAACACTGCACTGTTTTCAGCTGAGAACCGGAGGGTGTAATATTGTATACCTTCTCTTACTCATCTCTTTCTCTATGGCTGCATGTCTATTAATCTCTTGCCTCCGCGTCTTTCTCTCCCCTTCCTGTCTCTTTTCAATCTACAAGCATGAGTCTTGATAAAAACTTCCGTAGTTTTTTCTCCCTTTACGACTGTGAGAAATGAATATTGATTATAACTTTATTTTGGTCGAATTTTCACATCATAAATCTGCCAAGAAATGTAGAAACAAATAAACCTAGATAATATTAACTCTTATTAGAAGTATAAGGAAATCGTCTTAATTCCAAAAGACAATGTTCACAGCATATATTGGTAGTTTGAGATGCAGTTAGAAGACAAACGAAGAAACGTCACCCACAGACAACCGGGAGAGATTTAGATCTAGATCAAGGTTTTTATCTCCAGCTATTATCTAATTTCAAGAAATTATCGCCGTTCAAGTTCTACGAGAGTTCCATCTCCATTTCTACCATCAGGCGACATTCGTCAGCTGCAGTGTCAGGCAGCGTAATTTTTGTTGCGATGTGACGAAAACTCACCAATTTGTTCAGGGTTTGATGACAACTTTCAGCTAAAGCAAATGTCCCCAAAATCCAATACGCCTATGCACTGGAATTTCTACGATTTCTTAACGTTTTTCGTAACTTTGAGTTTACATCTAGCGATTTCCTGATAGATGATTGCCATGATTACCCAAAACTTTCTCTGCCATCTCTAAAATCACAATTAGCTTTTTTCGTTTTTCGAGAAAGTAGATTCACAACAGTTGCTTCCTATTGGATGATCTAAGCTCTCAACTTCATCCAAAGACATTTTTTTGTCTCGTTCTCTGCAGGTTACTAAATGCTTCGTCACGATGACTTGAAGAGTCTACTCTCAAATTTAGATCTAGATCTAGATTCTGGAACTTGTCGCAAAATGGAAATAATCTTAAAAAGCTGAACTTATCGATGTTGATCCTTTTAAACATTTTTTCCACAATATTGGCACTATGTTTTTCTATTGAGAAAGAATCAGATTTTGAAGCCTATTGTTGAAATTTATTGTGATATGCGAATGTAGAAGAACTAGGCACTACTGCTTGATTGCTTTCATCATAGATGCTTAGTTACTTCATTTAACTACCCTTCTGTTAAAGTCGTTACATCTTCAAAATCGTTTGATTTGTTTCTTGAGTTAAATCTAATACTTCGATACTCAGTGCATTGTCTATTACTATTTCAGTCTTTATTTGGGTTAATCCGTTATTCGCTAGTAACATTCTCAGTAATTACACAGCACTGGAGATCAATTTTTGCAGAAAATTATATCTTTATAGCTTACGTTTATAGTACAAAAGTTCGAGTTGCACCATTCTCTCCTCGTTCCGTTTAGGAGCCGTATTAATAAAAGTATAGAAGCTTTCCGATGATCGTAAGCGTGGGCTACCATGCATCTTTAAGTTCCGATGAATTCTAGTTCTAACTTTCTACTTTCGATAAAGAGGCAACTGAAGGATTTTTTAAAAACAAAATAATGGATTTAGAGTCAACTTAGTATTTAATACAAACTTTCTTCATGTTCATGTTAAAATTAATAAAGAGCAAGCGAATATAGATCTAGACATAACTGTTTAATAGAAGTTCTGTTAAGAAAATTGCTTTCTTCCCAATCTTTCATAACAAATTTGATGGACCCAAAAGATTTTAATAGGAAATTATTCAACGTAACATATACAGTTAAGCAGATAAAACAAGGGTATTGCCCATCCCGCGGACCTAACCAAATTTGTATCGAAATAAAGACTATAGTGTCAATTGCTGTTTTCCTTTGTATTTGCACATAATTTAGAGATGGATCTAGCCTCTACATCAAGGGATCTGCATCTATGACTCTACTGTTAATACGCAGAAGAATGCCAGATCATGTTGGAAAAAAAAATTAGATATGACCTAGCAAACTTGCGGTCAGTTAATATTTAGCAGCAACAACAAGAACAAAAATAAAAACAAAACACCCCCCCGCCCAAAAAAAAAACAAAACAAAAAACAAAAAACAAAAAAAAAAAAAACAAAAACAAAAAAACAAAAAAGAAAAAAAACCACCTCAACTTATATGAGTACCAGGCGAGTTCCTCCTAACGTTTCTATCTTTTTGACAGATAAGATAAAATAAGATAAAACTTTGTTGGTCCACAGAGAAATATGCTTCTGTGGTTGCAGACAAAAGAATATCATAATTAAATAATAACAACAATAATAAAAGCAACAGCTACAAAAACAAAAACAAAAACAAAAACAACATAAACAGCAAAAAAAAAAAAAAAAAAAACAGCATGGGTATAACATACTTGAAATAGAAACAGAATTCAAAGAAACGATTAAAAACCTATAGTAAATCCTAGTTAAAAACAAACAAACAAAAAAACAAAACAAAACAAAACCAGAACAACTCAATTATTCAAGAACGAGCGTATGATGAAATAAAATAATTATCAATTGATTCAAAAATAAATCAAATTTATAGTTTTGTTTTTTAGCATGCGTTTCATATAAAAGATAGCTGTATCGTTAACATACTAAGTTATATGGTGAATATCATGGTTTAGATAAATATTAATTAATCTTATATTGTCAGACTGAGTGGCTAAATGGTTTCCCATTGTGAGTTTTATTGCTTCGTGTGTTACAGGAACCTACATAAGAGCTCAAAACAACTATTTGGTGGATTCCCATTCCTTAGTGAGAAGATAATAAAGATGATGTATATAAAATTGAAACAAGCTACTGAATGCAATTATTTCTCGAATAATTACAAAGCCGTCTTTTTGCCAACAACTCAATTTAGGCTCCATAAAAAAAATATTGTTTTCCAAAACATCAGATGCAAGCAGATTAAGTGGGCGAAGCAATCAAAATTGTAAGACAATATCCACCAAAACAACTATAAAATCTGATTTATCTTGAAGCAATCGGACAAGAGATATCAAATTCTACAAAACTTGAAATTTCATGATTACTTTGTTATTAAGAAAGTTGGGAGCAAAATTTTCTGCCATAGATAATATCAGTCATTATAATTATCGTTGTTTTTAATGCTCAAGCTATGCCTTTTTATTGACACATTACCGCAGGTTGCAATGAAAGGGAGGTTGTATTTCAATTTGTGTTGGACAAGAGTCCATTTAGATATTGTTAATTTTTTATCGTCACGGCTGTTTACATAAAATCACATGGCGATCATAATAACAGTTGAGCTACTGTATATCTTAATTGCCTCCCAAATGATTCACTTTTTTATGGTGATAATATTTATACACGTGAGACAAGCTTAAAAGCCTCAATTATTTTACTTTTACATTAAAGCTTTGTTGATCCAGCAGCGATAGAGCTGACCAATTCTATATCACCTAAGTTTTTGTTTATCTTTTTTTTATGGAACTACAAATCTTAAGCAACTCTTTACTGTAGTCCGGTTTCTGCCCATAGTGTCCGAGAAAACCCAAGCATTGTTTGGTGGTTCCCAGAGCTTTCATCTTAGCCATAAACTCATTTTTCCGGTGCCATGCCTTTGTTACCGCTGTCAGTTCACAGTTTTTGTGCAAATAGAAGATAAAATATTAGTAGAAACACCAGACTGCTTCACACTTCAGATTAGTTTTGTCTCGTCAGCTGAGTTTCTCTCGTTTTTACATATGAGGAGATCCTCATTTTTTAGCATCTTTTAAGTGACTGATTTATTTTCGTGCTTTCCACTATTTCTCCTTGAACACCGAACCTCTCTCCCTAGAGCCCAAGGGGAGCCGACCCAGGTGTAGCAAGGGTGAAAGTTATCCTCCCTTAGGGACAACAAACTAGGATAAAATAGCTACCAAGAGGCAGAGCTGTCAAGCTAAAAAGCTGAGAACTGGAGGGCGGATGCGCCTCGCACACAATCAGGCTGGTCTTGGCTCCACAATTTAGCCGGATCAATAACATCGGGGTACCTGATCAACAAAACAAACAAACAAAAACAATAAAAAAAAAATAAAAAAAAAAAAACCCAACAACAAACAAACAAAAACAAAACAGAAGGTCG
>JAWDGP010004106.1:135000-140000 GCA_033675545.1 Elysia crispata | reverse complement strand
TTTGATAGTGATATTTGGCTGATAATGAGATATTTCTTCTTTTTTTTTTTTGCTGTTGTTATCATTGATGTCCCCAGGTATTTCTGATGTAGCTATGGAGAAAGACAAAGTCACTAATAACCATGAATCAAAGGCCTTCGTTGCAACTTAACTCTCAACAGTGAGTTCAATGTCCTTGTCAAATTGAATTTAAGCATAGCCAGGTCACGGTGCTCAGTAAACCAAGGAGTGGATTTATTAATCTTGTTAAATAACCGTTTTAGTGTCACATCTCTTTAATAGTTCCTTATCTTTTTACATTTATTTGTTTATTTGTTTTTGTTATTTTTCTTTTTTTCTTTTTGTTAACTTTGAGATCCACTATCTTCAATATTCATGAAATATTGCTTTCAAAACCAATGGCTCGACTAAGGAAAAAAAAATCCATATCATTAACCCTGCAACAGATCCCGTATTTTCGTAGCTCTGTCGATATAATATTATCTGAATTGTTTGCATTACTTTTCATTATTACTAATATTTCTGTAGCGAGTTAACAATTTAAGACATTTGGGTGATATTCTTTCGACTTAAAGCTGTTAATACTATACACTACAGTTCTCTGAAGGTGACAGAATCTCACATTATTAGCAGATGTACAGTATTCCTGAAGTAAAGACACGGATTCTCTCTTTCAAGACACGAAATCCAATCATTTCTCTCACCAGCATTGACAAGATCGGCGATGTTGACATGCTAATCCAGTTAAAAGAGAGAGTAATGGCAGCTGCCGGTTGTGACGGCGAGCAGCTAATGAAAGCTTGGCGCTCGTCCACTCTCGCCGGTGGTAAACTAGTCAGGACCGGTTGACATCCATGACATGTCAGGTTGAGCTTCTAGTTATGGGTCGCTTGGGATCGTGTGGATCAGGTGAATGGCGAAAAAAAAATCATCGCTATTATCAGGATTTTGGTGGAGGGCAAATCGTTTTGATATAGCGAAGAAAATTAAAAATAGGACTTTATTTTTAGTTTTAGATCTCAAAAGAAGGAAAAATAAGATTTGCCTTTCTCTTCCTAATTTTTTCTTTTTTTTTTAATAAGAGAGGTAATTGCGTTTTAACTTCCTGGCACTCTGTTTTTTTTTTTTCTTCGTTTTCTTTTGTCTGTATCTGTCTCCCGCCTTCCCCTCTCCATCTCTCATTCTCGGTCTCTGCCCCGATATTCTCTTATATGCGCTGCGTACTCCACTATCTTTATCCCTTCCCACCCCACACCCTATCTGCACCTCTCTCATTTATTTCCAGTATGATTTATACTTTCAGAATATTCTGATGTAATAAGAAAAATATAACTCAAGTGCTGATTCCAATTCCATTTCGCAAGAGACAAAATGAACTGTTGAAACATATCTTCGCGTCGCGCCACTATAAACATAATGCCCATGTGACATGCACCATGTGATCCACAATCCGAGCAATAATCACCGAGCACTCATTATCTGATAACTTCGAATCTTGGCATTTAACATGATTGGATCGAGTTTCATTTTTCACACACTGCTATTGACAGAGAAGACAAATATAAAAATAAAAAACAAACAAGAAAACTTGATGTTTCAACATTATATGATGAATTTAACTAACTTTTGTTGTTTTTTTAAGCCATGTGCCAGCAATAGAATTCCAAAAACAAAAACAAAAAAATGTTTGAAATGTTTTCAATATTTGTGGACACTATTTGATATTGTATTGGGAAATGAGAATTAGTCTCCAGTAACCCTACATGAAATCATCCCAACTCCAAGTTCCCACCGAATTTGGCTCTTTCTTGAGAAGGGCTTATGGGTGAGCGTCCCGAATTTTGGACGGTCTATAGCTTTACGGCAGCTGTATCTTACACCAAAAGTTAGCGAAGGTCCGCTTGTGTTGGACTTGGATCTATTAAAATCTCGTTTATCTCGCAGTTTTCAGAATTTAAAAAAAATACTCTATTGAATGTTAAATTTTTTAATACAGACAAAGAGCAAACCAAATCAAAACAACATTAGACTCATAAAAGACAAAACAAACAAGCATTGCAAGGCTATATCACAATCTAGGTCTGACCACAGATCTCTGTCCGAGTCCAGATTTGTCCAAATGTAGATTTTCCCCTCAGCAGTTCTAGCCATACCTAGATTTAGATAATCTTTACTTAGTCTACATCTAAATCAAAATCCAGATTAGGATAATAGGACAAAATCAAGAGATAGAAGCTAACCTCAACCTATTTAAGAGTCTCGATTACTTTTAAGATCTAGATTTTGAATTTAGAGAGTTCTAATCTAGGGTCCGCACAGAAGTCTACGCCCAAAACAGATCCCTCTATCTAACTACAAGCGCTTGCCCAGAACTTAGATCTAGATCTAAATCTGTTAGTGTATTAGCTTCAGACTAATGCTTTCTTTTTGTTTTCACATTCTTTTAAACTTTAATTGAAATTTCAGTTCTATTTCCTCTCTAACACAACTGACTATAGCCTATTTGCACTTCAGTTAATTCCCTTATTTAGATATACCCTAACTTTTATATTCGAGGAAACAAGATACCATTAACATGCTGTGGGCGACAATAATACATGGACGAAATTATTCTGAAATATGAGCTTTTCAACGAAATGAAATGAAGTTAAAGTACATGTGGGTTCGAGGCGGATCTGGTGTCATTTCTCAATAAAATTCTTCTTAAGCAAAAGAATCATTTTATTGTAATGTGAGAAATTCTGTTTTCTCGTTACCACGGAAGATATGGGAATGCCTCTGTTATTGCCCGCAAGGAAAAAAAATTGGGCCGAGTCATCTTGAAACTATGGTTTATTCACATTTTCATGTCCCAACTGGGCATCTATGGAGCACTGTGCCCACTCCAAAATTGGAATAACGTTAGTAAATTAATTTTTAAATCCGAATCTATTAACAGAATTTCTTGAAAACATTCGTTATCATGACTGTAGGTATGACTGCGCGGCTGAGAATTCCCGCAAGGCAGTGCACTTTTATGGACTAATTGCGAAAATTCACAGCTATCTAAATAAACGTTTAAAAAGATCTAAAAACAGGTTGGGGATGTGCAAAAGTAGTTGATTTCCTTTATTTCCAGTATCCTAAATGGGATCACCATAATCAAAACAAAGCTCCGATATACTTAGGATCCTCTTATGCGCACGATCACAGCACATTAAATTTTTTCGAAGTTAGAGCTTTCTCAAAGTTAAACGAGGATGTTTGGGACTTGTGCTAAAAAGTTTTTCGTTTTACACACCATTTTGTCTAACCACATAGCAATGAATTCTTCATGAGAGTTGTTTTACTTAGTCTTGTTAAGATACGTTTTCTGCATATACTTTAAGTGTTACATTAATTTGGGTTTAAATCTATTTATGCTCCCTTCATTCGATCCTACATCTTTTTTTCAGATTAATTTTTCCCTTTTTAAAGACCGTTTTAGTATCTCTAGCCTCAGCACATATTTTGCTTCACCACAACCTCACAGGCTATGTTTCTTGGAAATACTGTTGCGCCAACATGAAGCCCTGAGCAAACTCAGCTGTATCCTTTCCAAAGCTTGGCACTTGTTCAGAAATGTCGTGTTTGGTGTTTGGCGCTAAAAGGTATGTTGTCCAAAGTTTGGCACTAGTGGAGAAATGTGATGTTTGGTGTTTGGCGTCATGAGGTATGTTGTCCAAAGTTTGGCGTTAGTGCAGAAATGTGGTGTTTGGAGTTTGGCGCTAAGAGGTATGTTGTCCAAAGTTTGGCACTAATGCAGAAATGTGGTGTTTGGTGTTTGGCGCCATGAAGTATGTTGTCCAAAGTTTGGCACTAATGCAGAAATGTGGTGTTTGGTGTTTGGCGATATGAGATATGTTGTCCAAAGTTTGGCACTTGTTCAGAAAATGTGCTGTTATAAGTTAAATCCTATTGTTCAAAGCTTCGAACTAGTTGGGCCTCTAAGAGTTTGGCACTAAATAATATTTTGTGCAAAGCTTTAAATACATATGACAGATCTATCGACAGGTCTTGCTGCTATTAGTACCGATTTCAAATACAATCATCCGAGAAAGCACTTTTTTTCACCTCGGCTCTCTGTTTCGAAACTAGGCAACTTGATAACCAAAAAATAAAAGTCGGATAATACAAAGTTTCCTTATTTTCTGTGCCGTTTCATTTACAACAGCTTGTAAGTAAAATGGCGGTTAATCTTTGTGTTCCTCGGAAGGCAAACACCGAAGGCAGACAAGTGCAATCATAACTTATATTGCTTTTTGATAAGTCGATAAGAGTTCATATTTTCTTTTAAGTTTATAGCTGTGAGGATCGTGCCCAAGATGCCATCAGCTCATAACTGAATTTGGCTCCGTTACTTCCTAAAATCCACCTTTCTCCCTCTCACTAATGACAGCTCTTGACTTGTAGTACTTCCTCGTCGTCTTGTGTTAATATCGTCGCACTGCTGGGTCAACACATTTTCTGGTGAAAACAAAGAAAACAGAATCGAGCATTGGGGGAAAAAAAATGAGGTAAACATCTTGAGTGTCTTGTCGGTGGTGTGGCATTAAGATCCGCTTCAGGGGGAAAGAATCGGCCAGGTATTGATTTTCCCCGCAGGACCATTAGCATGAACCAGGAAATTCGACACGTTTCTCGGCTCCAGAGGGGTTTCGTTAGGCTCGATCTGGAGAAGCCACAGATTTTAAGTAGATCTGAAGGGTGGAGCCACGGGGTAAAAATAAAGGTGAGCGGAGAAAGAAGATAAAATAAACTCTCTAAATAAACAATGCATTTAAATATTTGCGGCGTTGACTGATTAACGATTCTTGGGTTCTGAAAGGCTCGGCTATTCAGAGAAGGGCTTAAAATAATCTTAACGACATAATTCGAATCCACCAGAGAGGGTGCAGGCAGATTCTAGGAAGACTTTCCTACCCATCACAGCCTCACGGTGTTTGAACACTTTGTCATAGGCTTGTTCAAGTAACGATTGC
>JAWDGP010004106.1:107500-125000 GCA_033675545.1 Elysia crispata | reverse complement strand
TAGAGCGCTAGGTTACTGTTATCGCGGCTGTGGTCAACAGTTGCCCTACAACATCTTCGCTGTTTGAAACACAAACAGCTAATCGAACGCACTTGCTTAATACAATAAGCGCACATAATACATAAGCCAAACGTTAAACTTCATGACCCTCTAGCGTCCTTGAACATGATATCAATGACAGGAACGATTGTAACATTTCATGTACTGTGTGTCAAATTGGCTATATTCTCTAGAATATTATTGTTAGTCCTGGATCACTTCTGAATCTTATGAAAGAATGATTCATCGTCGTTAAAAGAGAAAGAAATGTTTTTAAACCTCTAGTGGCGAGCAAATCTAGACAGATATATTAATGCTGTATTATACAACGCCAAGTTTCTGAAAGTTTCCAATAATGAACGAACTTCTTCCCATTTACTATCAACAGCTCTGATTTGACATGCCTTTCTAGTCTACTGTCTTAGCTGCTTCATTCAATAAACATTCCATCACCATCTTCCGAATCTATGTACCTTACTTCCGGTATCCAAGACAACCGAGGAAGGGAGATAACGCCAGGGAAATCTTTAATCTCACTCTGCTGCCACAAGAATTGTCTAGATTTGATGATGGGATTCTCTGGTCTGGCACGTCCCGTCTCGTCCCGTCTCATACAGAGCTGGCCATGAAAGCCAACAGTGAGGTTCCTCAACACAGGTCACTTCCCAGCCACACTGTGTTTACACTTTCACCGTGGACACCGTTCTGCCCACTATAACAAGTTTAACTTAAAGTCTCCAACTTGGTGTTAGCTTCCCCGGCAGTGATTGGTGTTTTTCAAAACGCTACGCAGAGATTCGATCTCTATTTTGTTTAGTTTTCGAGGATGTTTGCACATCCAGTATTTTTTTACTACGCGGTGAAAGTTTTCTAAACATTTGCATAAAACTTAAAAGTGATCAGGGCGGTCCTTGCATAAATACACTTCTGGAGTGAGCAAATACGAGTACAAACGAATTTGAAAAGATAGAAAAGATACTCGCACGAGTTGGAGTTTCAATGCCCTTTAGTCTTTGAGGAGAGAAAAAGGTGATGGGGGTTAGGAAATTCGTAAAACCAATTCATACTAAAATGCATTCAGTGTGATATGGTATACCGAAATTGAATAAAGTTTGCGTTTATAAAATACACAAGTGGTAATCATACAGAGCCCTAGTAATCTAAAAAAACATTTGTAAGATGATCTAATCGATTTTCTGTTAAGACCTGAACTTAAAAACCACTCGATGGTATAACACATCCTGTAGAAGTGCTGGGTAAATTCTCTACCAAATCTATACATCTTCGGAGCCTTCAGCTAGCTGTTCATGTTTTCTCACCTTTCGTTGCATAATGAGAAGTTGAAAGAAATATGAAAGTGTCGTAGATAACTTGCGTATTGGGATCTTTATTAAAAAAAAAACAAAAACAAAAACCAAAACCAACAAACAGACACACATAAAAAGAAAGTCATGTAAAGAAAATGCAAAACTAAGAAAAGATAACTTCCAGTCTTTGCCGAGAGAAAAATGCCAAGAAATCAGAGAAAAAAAAAAGATTGAATTCCAATGTTCCATACTTATTATTTTCGTTAAGGCCTAATTAGAAAATTAAAAAATACATCAACTCAACTTAGCATACACTATAAGTTTATTGGAGAAAAAGAAATTATAAACCATAAAAAGTGGTGAATTTCTGAAAAAGGAATGCCTAGAGTATTAAACCAAAAGTTTCCCCAATATTATATAGAAGTCTCGAAAAGCACAGCGCTTTTAGCTCGCACCTATATCAGCAGAAAGCCGCGTGCATGCCAGAATGAACACGGAAATTTGCCATATAATAGATGCACACAATCACAGCTGGGTTGTAAGCGTTCAGTGGATATATAAGGTGATCATACATAAAAGTATATTGAAGTATCTGGTTTGCCATTTTTCTCAAAGGAATAGTTAAGGCCAATAACTATGTTATTCTGAATGGACTTCTTGTTCTATAGATTTTTGCCTCGATACAATGATCGAATTGAGACATTATCTGCACTGAAAGTCAAATTCATCGTGAGAGAAATCACAACTGAGACTGGCTTAGTTCCAAGGTCTTGTTTTAGCTCTGTCGCGTTTTATTGAAATCCCCACCGTCTGGTGCGATACCGAGAATATTGAAGATTATACTGCCTCACTTATTCTGATTAATGAAACCTGCGAAAATCTGAAGAATATCACAGTTTCAAAGCACCGCATTGAAGAAATGGTATGTTGAAATAAAATCAAGCAAGAAATTTAACGACTTATTACATTCGGATTTCACACTTTTTTGACTGCGGAATTGAGAGCAAACCATCCGTTATCCAGGTCTCAAAATGTGCTGGGAAAAAAAGCTCATCTCCTATACGAAGCGATGTAAGTTTAGGTCATTCATCTTTCATTCAGCTCAACCAATCATCATGCGCACGCTGTGGTTTCTCATCACTCAGAACTCTACACTGTAATTCTGTTCCCGACTGGTATCGATACGCCACAGTTTCCAGCCCTGACCACCCAAGACGATGTTATGAAAACTTGGCCGGGGCAGATGGATATAACTTGGCCAGAGTTGGATGGATATAACTTGGCCAGAGTTGTGCTGAGGCATTATTGATTTAGGCAATGAAATCACTAGCAATATATCACGTAACTTCAAATGGAAAGGCACAAACGAGTGTTTCGGGTTAAGACACTATTTTGATAAATCTGATTCAGCACTTGAAGAGAGATTATAAATTGACCTCTTGATATATTGTTCCAACCTAAAGCAATATATATCTAAAATGGATTTCATTAAAAAAGGGAAATAATAAATATTTTCCTTTGCTGTTTATTCCTCTCTCTGTCTTTTCTCTCTCAATATCTGTAGGCTCTGTTACTCTAGAATAAGATTTCATTATTTAAAATTACATAGGGAATCATAAAATCATATCAATAGAATAATAAGTTTTACAAAATAGAACTGCATTCCTGAATAAAAGCAGAAAGAATAAACCAAACAAGTCTATGATTCTTGCTGATTAAAATAATCAACTGCTAAGCAACAAATGCGGTTGAAATGAACGATTTTTATTACTCTGATGCAGTCGGAAGAGAGAAAGAGATGTTGAAAATGTGAAAATCTGTATGATTGCAGTAGCTCAACCCAAGGTGAACAAAGTCAAACGAGACAAATCCCCTCAGTAGCGAATACTGAATTAGAGTCTTGCAGCGGAGAGGACGATATTACGTTAGATGTTAAGAGTGAGAAAGTAGAAGAAAGGAAAGTCTTTTTTGCTATATCAAGCTTCATATTCATTGAAATCTTCTAAAGGATTTGACTGGGGAAAAAACACAAACCCCCAAATTAACAAAAATGGAAAAAGATGACTTATTCTTAACACACTGATTATGTTTATTGCAACAGCATGCATCTGTTGAAGGTTTGTTTATACAAATCTCAATATTAATATTATAGCAATATGTATCTATGTGTTTTACAACATTTGTATGGGCCTGTTATGGCAAGTTGTCCCAGAGGAATTAATTAGAATAAGTTTTCTGCATTCTGCATCCGTAATTGTATCCCTTCACAGTTAATCATTAAAGTAATCAATTCTTTAAAAATAATCAAAGCGTTAAGTCCGCAACAATTGGGAAAATTTTGAGAAATACAATCATGCTTTTCTCCAACGCAAAAAAAAAAAAAAATAAAGAAAAAAGAAAATGAAAACCACTGTTTTAGTACAATCTGAGAAGGTGAGTCAGCACGTACACGGAGAGTTGGCCAGACAGTAGGGCAACTCGGAAGGGCAAACAGCGCAGGAACTAAGTTAATATCCTCTCTAGTAGCGTAAACGCAGCCAGCGGACGTCAGGAGTTAATGACCCCGGGAAGGAGACGGAGAATAATGAGGCCATTTCCAGGAAATACCGAAAACGAGGCCCCCCCAGGAAATGGTACCTACGAGGGAAGTTAAAGACGAGTAAACATCATCCATCATTTCTACCTCACATTGAGGAGATTTGAGAGGTCTTAACCCGCTAGACTCGGTTTCTGTAGGGGTCATCTTTTACCTCTTCCGCGTTTTTTTTCTCCCCTCTCTTTTTTCTATTTTCGGGTAATGACATGTTTCCTTTTTATATTTCTTTCTACCTGTAAAATGATATTTCTTTCAAATCAGTGCTCTTTTCCTTAATGAGCTTGATTCTAGCGCTATCTTTAATAATATTCTTTTATATGTTTAAAGATAATTTTCATGTCAAACAGAACTGGAATAGAACCCTGCTTGGAAATTATTAAGAATAATATACTCTTATTTAAAATTACCGTCTTCTTTGAGAGTTGATACCTTCGCTCCAGCTAACGCTGAAATCTTAATTTCATTTGTCGCTGCAGTCATAGCGGACCAAGAAATTTATCGATGGAAAATCCTTTTACTCTTAAATTATTTCCAATTATCTAAATGTACCGTAGGGCCTATGCATTTACTTAGAGGAACATTTCTTCCTGAAAAGGATCATGAAATGTGACTGGAAAGCTGGAATGAATTTTTTTTCTTTTCCGCTATATTTCCTAGGTAACTGATTATGGTATTTTATGGGACACAATATTTGCAATGACTACTCGAGGGGTTAGCAATACCATGTAAAGTTGTTTCATTTCATAAACGTTTTGTGACATTTTACGATATTTAGCCCACAGTTACATAGACAGCTAAAACCATACACTTGTAAGGTTTTAGAAACACCCAGACCAAGATAGAATAATATATTATTTTGTGTTCGTTGATGGCCAATACTTTCAGCAGAGTGAGATCAGACACACACAGAGACGTTATATATATATATATATATATATATATATATATATATATATATATATATAGAGAGAGAGAGAGAGAGAGAGAGAGAGAGAGAGAGAGAGAGGGAGAGAGAGAGAAAGTAAGAGATTAAGGTAATCAATGAGAGGCAGAGGGAAGTGAAAGATAGATGGATCGATAAAGAGAGATCGAAACAGATAGAGAAAGAGGGAGAGAGAGCGAAAGAGATAGAGAAAGAGAGAGGGAGAGAGAGAGAGAGAGAGAGAGAGAGAGAGAGAGAGAGAGAGAGAGAGAGAGAAAGACTTGTGTTTTCCTCATGAGCGTATTACTTAAGATTACTATTGTTTAGATGTAATATCCTCGTTATCATAATATTGTTTTAACTGGCGATTTATTGGTTTCATGGGGAAAAGGTCGCATAAACAGTACTCTCCCTTAATAATTCCCCACCAATGATTAGTCTGTCACATTATGCTGTCTCTAGTCACATCTGCGAATAAAATACAAACTTAAAGGCCTTGTAAAGAGCTTAACAATTGTACTACATTTCAAGTCTGATAATTATTTTGTGAAGTGGAACGTGGTGCTATTAATAATGATGATGGTGATAGAAAAACAATTTATAAGTCACCACGTCGATAAAATTGAAAAAAAAATACCGAGTAACAATAAAACAAAAACAGAAAGCATCATATTAAAGTTTTGACTAGATCAGAAAAACTGCAAAAATCAAACATGTTACACAGTAATGCAATTTTTCTTGAATAAATTTAGCTATATTCCTCTCGTTTTACATCTATTTTTTTCTTTCTTTTTTTTTTTAATGTCCTCGCTTAAACATTACATTTTTTTACTGTATCACTTCAAGTCAGTTGACCAGTATAGAGCGCTGCTAATAGCCAGCTGCAAGTTTTATTTTTATCAGTTCAAGCTTCGTGGATCGCACGGATTAGTGGGTAAAGTTAGCGGATTGAAGTTCGAGCACGACGATTTTGCTTTTTATCTGTCATGTTCATGATCCATTTTTTTATTTATTCATTTTATTTTATTTTTTTTTTTTTGTCTCTTTCGTCCTAGATCTATCATAGTCTTGGCCTTTATTTTGCCCTCTCTCGCTTATTCTCTCCATCGCTCCTCCCCCTCCCTCCCTATCTCTCTCATACTGTCTCTCTCTCTTTCTATACCTTTCCCTTTCTCTCTCTCTCTCTCTCTCTCTCTCTCTCTCTCTCTCCCCCCTATCCCCCTTCACTCTCTCTCCTTACTTTCTTACTTCTCTCATCTTCTTTACTTTGTGCTGCCTTTTTCTCCCAGCCTTTCATTTACAGACAATCTTTCTCCCCATTCTTAGTCTCTCTCTCTCTCTCTCTCTCTCTCTCTCTCTCTCTCTCTCTCTCCCTCTCATCCTACCTTTTACCTTTCACCTCTATTATTGCTTCCAACAAATCCTCCAGAACACGCGTTGATTCTACACCCTTCTTCCCCATCTTTCTGTTTATTTACCCGTGATGATTCAGCAGACGAAACCTAAAAGGTTTCTACTTCCATGAAAGAAAAAAAAGTGCAGGGTTGTGACCAGGCTTAGATCGATCGTCTGCTGTCTCGTTTGCTAAATGTCGATCTGGGACGGAATTTAAATTGGGATTAGGAAATTAGACACACGTTTTTAGAGAGCGGGAGAGAGAAAGAGAGAAAACGAGAGAACGAGAGAGATAGAAAGAGAGAGAGAAAGAGAGAGATTGAGAGAAAAGCAGAAACTATGTTGGCTCAGCTGTGAAAGGATAAACCAAATAGTTGTCGACGGTTCAGAAGATATTCTATTGATTTTCATCAA
The DNA here is from genome assembly GCA_033675545.1 of Elysia crispata. Classification (NCBI taxonomy): domain Eukaryota; kingdom Metazoa; phylum Mollusca; class Gastropoda; family Plakobranchidae; genus Elysia; species Elysia crispata. The sequence continues at coordinate 118,327 of JAWDGP010004106.1, read as the reverse complement.
CTACTGCAACCTTTTTGCCCTTTATTATACACCCCGAGTCCACAGCTCGTGCTGGGCATGCTAGTAGCTGTAATTATTTCTGACACGTAGAACTTCTGACGCCTGTTTTTTTTTTTCTTTTTTTTTTTCAAATGCATTATGTCCAATTTTGAATATTTCTGTTTAGAAAATGGAAATAGACATATGAAAGAAAAAAATCCAATTTTTTACCCTTTTTCTAATTTAAAAAAAAAAAAAAATTGATGTTTAATGAATCTTGTCATAAAATCCCCTTTTTTCAAGAGATTTGGTTTCATTGTTAAAAAAAAATATTGAGAGAGAGAGAGAGAGAGAGAGAGAGAGAGAGAGAGAGAGAGAGAGAGAGAGAGAGAGAGGAATTGAATTAGACAATACTTCCCTCTTTTATGGTCATTATAATAATAATAATAATAATAATAATAATAATAATAATAATAATAATAATAATAATAATAATAATAATAATAATAATAATAATAATAACAATAAATAATTGTTTTTGTTGTTGCTTGTCGTTTCCATCACAAATTTTCACTCAAAATTTAACTGACATGTCATTCCTAATTTGGCAGCTGGATCGTATTTTAAAACGAATGTCCTCGCCACTTCTGTTCCTTCAACAACTTTAAGCCTGTTAACTGAAGCGTAAATGGAGGGGTTATATCACTACTCTTGTAGACGGAAGAAATCATTTCAACAGAAAAATGTCTTTTATTTATTTACATAAAATGATATAGGAGTTTTGCGCACAAAAATTTCAAAGCTCATCCTCAATCTTAATAAAGAAAGTAATCTTTAATTTCCTGCAGTTCTAGCAGTCAATTTTTTTTTCCTCTTACGTAGTCTATTGAGATCTTCTTTCCTCTTTCCTCCATCCATTCTCTGGGCTGGAGACGGCCGAATGCAAACTGCGAATACTAACTTCCTCACTCGGTTTTTGTTTATTTAAGTCTCATGAGATTTCAACATTACAAAATAAAAAAAAAACAGTTGTGACGACGTAGTAGGGTCGTTGCAATCTCTTTCTAGTCTTCATTTAGATCTGCAATCTTTACACTTTAAAATCTGGGGAAAAATAGTTTTCTAGAATGACTGGAGACGAATTATGATTATGTCAACCAGCAAATTACCGACAACAATTTTTTTCACGATAATAAGAACATTACGAACTCTGCAGACGGAGCTAAGGCCTGGACTTCTAACTAAAACATATAGAACTTCAAAGGTTACATTCCATTCAGTTTGACTGAACTCATTAGTTTAATAACTAACCTGAAAATGTTTGTTTTCATGGCACGCAAGTGTTATTAAAACGTTGCCGCATATTTTCTCGATAAAATGCTTTTTTTTAACTGTATCCGCCTGTTTTCTCATTAATGATTTTCAAACTGCTTTGAATATTCTAAAAAAAAATTTTGTATTTTTTTCTAATAAGGTCTTCCTTTCCTCAATATAATTATCAGTCAAATCAACGGGTTTTCGTTGCCCTTTCCTAGTTGTTATCAATTTGCCTTTCATCTTGTCCTCATTCTTGTTGCTTTTCTTGCTCATCTTGTTCTTCTCATTATTCTTTTCATGCCCTCCTTTAATATAATATCTTTCCCCACTCTTTCCATTTTAATCTTCTTTTTCGTGTTTGTTCTGCTGTTACATTTTTCATTTCTTTTTGTCTTATTTCTTTTTCATGTCTTTCGTCTTCCTCTTTCTTCTTCCTCTTCTCCTTTGCCCTTGCTCCTGCTCTTTTGCTCTTTTGCTCTTTCGTCTTCTTCTTCTTCTTCTTCTTCTTCTTCTTCTTCTTCTTCTTCTTCTTCTTCTTCTTCTTCTTCTTCTTCTTCTTCTTCTTCTTCTTCTTCTTCTTCTTCTTCTTCTTCTTCTTCTTCTTCTTCTTCTTCTTCTTCTTCTTCTTCTTCTTCTTCTTCTTCTTCTCTTTTTTTTTACTCTCCCTCTTTTTGTTGTAACAAATATTTTAAAAATAAGAGCTAATAAATACATTTTTTTAGCATCATTTCTTTCATGTTTTGTTGGTTGCAACACAACCATTCACTCCTTGAGTTGATCGATACTTTGTATATTATGTGTGTGAGGGAAGATTTACCACAAGAGACAAACCAGCGATCCGACAAGAACCGATCTAATCAGGGACATTGATACAGAGCGCGTGGCAGAGGAAAGAAAGAATTCTTCCCGGAGCTAACTGGAGTCATTCGGCTTGTGTTAGACAAGCGATACGCGATGGATAGCTGTTCAAACCGGTTTGTTTTCTAGTTTTTATGTTTGTTTTTTGTTGCGAGTTGCTTCAGTCCCCATTTTTTTCTGTCTTAGGAAACACCTCACAGCAGAAACGTACACATGCTCAGAGGATCACAGGATATTTTGTTTTCTAGTTTGCTGTCAGTCTTCTCCGAAACTGGCTGTTTCCCGAAGCAAATATTGTTATTCTTGACTTTTTTTTTTAAAGACAACTATAAGTCCTTACCTTTAAATTTATGCTGATGAACCGACTTCTAATAGGTTTTTTTTTTTTTTTTTACTTTAAAATACTTTTGCAATACTAATAATGGAGACAATCCGCAATTTTTTGGAAAATAAAGGAAAGAAAAAATAATATTAATATATGCATATGTAAAAAACCAACTGTATTTCTCTGAGTTCCGTCAATGGTAGAGAGTGCGCTCTTGGGAACCGCCTTTGGTTCATCAGATTTTTGACCCTGCAACCATTTGTACACGCATTGAAACACTTATTTTTTTCCCCTTGCCTTCACAGCAGACACTATTCTTCCTTTCCTCGCTTGGATTCTAGAACGGAACGATGCTGTTGTATATTGTCTGAATATAGCTAACTGTGCTGTAGCGAAGCTTCTTGCTCTGGATAGGGCTACATAAAACCCGCCATGATCTTTTGATTTCATTAAAAGTTAAAGAATTTTAAACAAAGCATCTGAAATAGGTGAAGAGTGTTTTTCAAAAGAATTTTAAAAAGCGTCAAATGCTATTTAAAAAGAAAGGGGAGAAAAAGAAGGAGGGGTGGATGCGTAAAAATAAGTGTACCGAAAAACTGACTCAAATTGATAAAATTAAAATATTATGTTTGAAGTTAAACATAGATGTAGATCTGACGAGGGTGCTGTAAACACAGTTTAATTTTTTGTTAGGTGTTGTCCAGCATGTTTGAAAGGTAGTAACTTATGGGTCTTCTGTTAAGTCAGCACAACTGTCTCAACTCTACCAATAGATTGACCCGGTAGTCTTCTAAAAAGTTAATCTAAAAGGAAAACTCGGGTGCATGCTAGCCAACCAAATTCCATACTTTCATTTTTTTTTAACCTTTTCAATGACTTGATTTTAATATTTTTGATATTAGAAGGCAATTTACTTGTCTTTAATAAAATATCTGTACGAATTTTATGGAGAAATAAAGTGTTCAGAGCGTTCCAAAGTTTTGAGCGAGTAGTACTTTTTAAATTTGTTTTAGATGCAATAAAAAACTATTACAGTCTTTCCCCTCATAACTGTGGCACTTTGGTGTTATCAATTTTGTGTGTATGACTTTGGGCTATTCGGTAAATAGAATTAATCCAAACAAGATAAAAATGAAAAAGACTTTCTACACACTTTCTGGAATATATTAAAGATTCTTTTACCCTGATGAAAGTTTTTTTTTTATATTTTAGATTACATTTATGTGTTGTTTTGAAGACAGATTAAGATAATAAAAGAGAGGAGTAGAAGAGGCAGGCTATGAAAAAAAGAAAGAGGTAGAGAAAAAGAGAGGGAAAGAAAGAGAGAGAGAGAGAGAGAGAGAGAGAGAGAGAGAGAGAGAGAGAGAGAGAGAGAGAGAGAGAGAGAGAGAGAGAGAGAGAGAGAGAGAGAGAGAGAGAGAAAAAAAGAAAGAGAGAGAGAGAGAGAGAGAGAGAGAGAGAGAGAGAGAGAGAGAGAGAGAGAGAGAGAGAGAGAGAGAGAGAGAGAGAGAGAGAGAGAGAGAGAGAGAGACGTGGGATTAAATCATTTTATCGGAAGACTTTTTTTTCCTATTGCAATATCGCACACTAAAGATTCAGGGTAAAATGTTAGCTTTATCATATTATTTCTCTTACAAATGTTATTAGAATTCTTAAAAAGCCTACCACTCATCACATCTCGTAATTCTCATCCCAACTCCGCAATAACGAAGACTTTTCTTACCTTACATACGTCTGGGCTCTATTGGGCCCATTGGCTACAGCCTTCTCTGACCTACTCCAATTTGTGTCAGAATCAACTTGTATCTCGCCGACCTCTTCAGGGCTGGACCATCGTCTGGAGATTACGCCAGAGAAATCTTTAATCTTAATTTGTTCCCACCAGCCGACCGCATCTTGATTGATAGGATTTTCGTGTTGCCTGCGTGCGGCTCCATATAAAAATGGCAATAAGGCGACCACTTCATTTGTGTACTCTGTTCACAGCCATACTTTGGTTTCAGTGCCCTCGTGTTAGCTGAGAAAAAATCACACCCTTGAAACCGTAGACAGAAACTTGGGAGATAATAACTTTACAGGAAAATTGGTGTCTTTATTTTTATTTTCGTTAAAAAAAAAAGAAGCAAGGAAAAGAGATTTTGCAAACGAGCGCTTATAAGGATGGTCCTGTTATGATTTTGAATATAAATTTGCCCTGTAAGGATGCTTCTCTTTTGATTTTGAATATAAATTTTGGCTGGTAGGGAGGCTGCTGATTGATTTTGAATACAAAATTTACCTCTTAAGGAGGATACTGTTTTGATTTCGAATATTAATTTTGTCTTGTAAGTTAGTTATAGTGTAGGTTTAGAAAACAAATTTTGCCTGTTAAGAAGGATGCTGTTTTGATTTTAAATACAAATTTCTGCCTTGACTGTTCAGTTGAGCATTGACTCAGAGTAGAAGAGTGAACACATCAATTGTACATATGCTGGCCGAAGTCTGACGATTTCCGCACGTATTGAAAACAATACACAGACTTTGTAGATAAGAGGCCAGAGGTTTGAACACTCTCGATGAAAATCACGATTTAACTAAAAAAAAAACCAGCTAAAACATCAAATTGGCCCACCATGCAAAGTTCTCCACACAAGATTCAGCTGGATCAATTAAGCATGGTGTCATGAGCGGGATAGGAAGACACACCTTTCGTGACCTTTATCTTGCTATAAATTAGGAAATAGCGCACTATTTTAAAAAGACTTTATTGGAAGTTTTATAAAAGAATAGATATCAGACGATTATTTTTATTAGATCGAGTAATTTCTCATTGTCTTTTTTTTCCAGATAATTTCACACTTAAGAAAAATTTCACTTCAACACTTTGTTGAAATCTAGACTTTTGCTAATACAATATATTTTGTTTAACACACGGAATTGGAGTTTTTCGTCTTTGGTTTCTTTTCTCTTTTTCTTCTCTTTTCTTTTTTTTTTTGTATAAATTTATGTCAAATTAATTATCAGCATAAATGGATAGATTGGATAGATAAAAAGATCTAGAGACAGTAACGGTGAGCGATAGAGAGGTTGAGAGAGAGAGAGAAAGAAAGAGAGAGAGAGAGAGAGAGAGAGAGAGAGAGAGAGAGAGAGAGAGAGAGAGAGAGAGAGAGAGAGAGAGAGAGAGAGAGAGAGAAGACGACGAGACGACAACAACGAGAGACAAAGAAGCAGACATAACGAAAGATTAAATGTGGAAGAATCCTAAAGGCGCAAAAGATATCCATTAATACCACGTTTCTTACATAGACTAATCAAAATAATATTAAAAGTTCACTGATTCGTGGTCACTTGGTCAGCGATATCCAGCTCTTCTGTAAAATCTCTAGATCTCCCAAGTTAAGGGTCACGCAGCCCCGATCTAGTGATGGCTTAAGACCTGGTGTGACGCTCGGAGACATGGAGGGCCAGGGATGTGGTAGCCCTGCTCTGGTCTGGAGATGACGGGCAAGAGGAAGTCTAATGAGGCCGTGTCTAGCGCGGGTCACCGCCTCAGGCCGTCTCCTGGCCCTCCACTCTCACGGCGAGAGAATTTCCGCTTCTATTTTCTCCTCTGAGGCAATCTCCGACGACCCAAGACCCCGGAGCTAGATGTGGCCTCTTTCTCTTTCTCATCCTCTTGCTCGTCTTCTTCTGGGTTTTTCCGAGATTATTGGCCGGGATTGCGTAACTTGGATTGGTCTCTGTAGGGTAGTTTTGGATCAGCTCTAGGATTTTCATATTTTTTTAAATAAAAATCTTTGAGAAGTTACCAGACTTTGTAAGAGTGTTAAAGGTCCTTATTTTCTACCGGGCCACATTGGCATTGGCTTTCTTTGTCTTTGTATATTTTGGTGGGGGGTGGGGGGGGGGGGGGGGTTGGGTATCTGCACCATTTTGCCTTTTTTTCATCCCCCCCCCAAAAAAAAAAAAAAACAAAAAAACTATCACTAAAGCATCCTTAAAAGTAATGATGCTACTTATGTATATAAAAAAAACTTATTTCTGAAATTTACAGATAATATAAAAAAAAAACAATGGGTAGGAGAAATTCACACATACATCTAGCTCTGTGCTATGAAAAAATGTAGATTCCATTTGTTTATATGTCATAAGAGAGAGAGAGAGAGAGAGAGAGAGAGAGAGAGAGAGAGAGAGAGAGAGAGAGAGAGACATACAGAGAGAGACAGAGAGAGAGAGAGAGAGAAAGAGAGAGAGATGGAGAGAGAGAGAGAGAGAGAGAGAGAGAGAGAGAGAGAGACAGACAGACAGACAGACAGACAGACAGTGAGAGAGAGAGAGATGTTCTTCCATTGTTTGACCTCATTTCCTTCAAAATTTTTCTCGCCGAAGTTCACGTATTTTCTAAAATTATGCAACTAGATATTCAGCCGTATACTCTCTGCTCTATCATTCTTTTTTTTCAAAGTATTTTTAAATATCATTTCCATAACCTTTGCAATTTTCGCATTGCGTAATAAAAGAGAGATATTCTGATCACTGGATCTATTTGTGTTATCCTTCACTGTAAAATATCTTATACATTCTTATTTCAGCAAAGTCATAGGTTTTTATAGCCTGAATAAAAGGCAAAAAAGTAGAATGAAATAAAAAAAATATGAAGGAAAGAAAAGTTCTTTTGCTCCGACTGAAACAAAAAAAGACAAAGTATGTCCAGACTTTTCCCTATATTTAATTCAGTCCCAGCCGCATAAATTCTGAACTCGGTAGACGGAGACCAAATACCATCGATCTTAGAGCTATCTTAATGTCGACAAGCTGCCATTAGAGAGAGAGGAGAGAGAGAGAGAGAGAGAGAGAGAGAGAGAGAGAGAGAGAGAGAGGGGGGAGAGAGAGAAGGAAAGAGAGAGAAAAGGAGAGAGAGAGGTGGAGAGGAGATAAGAGAGAGAAAGAGAAATAGAAGGAAAGAAAGAGAAAAGAAGAAATAAAGAGAGAGAGAGAGAGAAAAGGAGAGAGAGAGGGGGAGAGAAGGAGATAAGAGAGAGAAAGAGAAATAGAAGGAAAGAAAGAGAAAAGGAGAAAGAAAGAGAGAGAGAGAGAGAGAGAGAGAGAGAGAGAGAGAGAGAGAGAGAGAGAGAGAGAGAGAGAGAGAGAGAGAGAGAGTTGGAAACAGAAATTATTTCGCCACTCAGAGGTGAGAGGGGAGAGAATACAACGGTCTATCATTCCCCTAGCGGACGTCTTTACTGTGCCTCTGAATATAGGTGTCTAGAGCAAGCTTCTTCTATGATCAGGCCTGAAAGAAATAAGAAACAGAGAAAGCACCCATCTCATTTCCTTCGCGGTTCAGATTATTTGCTTTAGGCGGAAAAACAATCTAAAACTATTTTTGTGCTGTTCACTATAGCAACCAAAATGATTGCAGCAAATATTTTTTAAATTCGATCATATCAATATCTGCTACTAATTAGGTGTTTCTACAATTGCTGCTTTTTTACTTCCTTTACTGATGATGATCCTCGCCCTGCTATGTTGCTGCTGCTGCTACTGCTACTGCTATAACAACTACTTTACTTTTAAGGGAGCGTAGTGGCGTACTGGTATAAGCTATGTTCTCTTTGAGTGGCAAGGCGATGGGTGCCGAAGCATCTATAGATCGAAAGTTTTAATACAACAAATTCAAGCATTTTTCGGTCATTTTCACCTAAAAGCCTTATCCTAACCACTGCTGAGCACAACCTATAATTCTTGCTACTACTACTACTACTACTACTACTACTACTACTACTACTACTACTACTACTACTACTACTACTACTACTACTACTACTACTACTACTACTACTACTACTACTACTACTACTACTACTACTACTACTGCTGCTGCTGCTGTTGCTACTATTACTACTACTACTACTACTACTACTACTACTACTACTACTACTACTACTACTACTACTACTACTACTACTACTACTACTACTACTACTACTACTACTACTAATTAAGAATTATGCTGCTGACGATGATAAGTAGGATGAAAATGAAGGATGGTAATTTGACATTGAAAATGGTAGGGATGATCAAAGAGATATTGTAGTTGATGATGATGATGATGATGATGATGATGATGATGATGATGATGATGATGATGATGATGATGATGATGATGATGATGATGATGATGATGATGGCGAAGGAAGCTGCCAGACATAAAAGACATTTACTTAATGCTTCCTCAACAATGGAAAGATATTTAGAAGAAATAGTAAACGTAACAGCAACAACGATAGAGGAAAGACAAAACTGTAGAAGTCTTTATAGATACTAATAAATCGTCATGTGCATTAAACTTCGAAAAAAAAATCAACTTCATGACTTTTCTCCTTTTCAAATTTATTTCGTTACCAGCATAGAAAAGGGATTTAGCAAGTTGAAAATTAAGAATTATCGATTCAGATTGAACCCTAACGTTGAAATTAGATCTAGGGTTCTACTCAAAGAAATGCTTCCATTCTTTTTCTTGGTGTGTTTTAATGCTAGAAATAAAGCTAGAACGGTTAAAGATCTTGCAATGAATGGAAACTAAGAACAGCAATTTCTACAACAGTGTCTTTCAAAGCCGCGTATCATTTACCATAAAGCTGAGAAACACAAACGAAGTAATTAATAACAACAATTACATACATAATACAAGCATTGTTATTGTACATTGTCTGAAGAACGTGAGATGTCTGGAAAATAAATCGCGTGACAAATTGCACACCGATTATAAAGCATATAAAAAAAATGACAAGGTTAGGGGAGAGAGAGGGAAAGATATATAGATAGATCGACAAATAGTGAGAAAGAGAGAGAGAGAGAGAGAGAGAGAGAGAGAGAGAGAGAGAGAGAGAGAGAGAGAGAGAGAGGGGGGGGGGAATATAGACTTCAGAATATAAATATTTTTGGCAATGTAATGTTAGTGCTCATGTATGGTATCTCTTTCTCCATGTGTCGAATTATCTATCCATCTATCTATCTATCTATCTATCTATCTGTCTGTCTGCCTCTAATTATCTATCTATCTATATTTCTATCTAATCATCTATTTATGTATCTATGTATCTATATATCTACCTACCTACCTATCTAAGTGTCTGTCTGCCTGTCTATTTATCTATCTATTTGCCCCTGTGCTCGTCTACCAATTTTTCTTTTTTTTTTTTTAATAATAAGTGCCGAATAAATTAACCATCAAACTGTTTGTTGACCTATCCATTTGTCTACCTATCTGTCTCTTTAGCAAGTATCCCATGTTTGTACGATTTAACCTTTTAACATTCATTAATTTTTTTTTTATGTTTCTATCGAATTGTCTATTTTTTTAATCGGTCAGAAACTACACCATACTATCTTTCTATGTATATATCGATATAAATATAAATGATTCTTCTAACAATCGGATTTACAATTTAATCTTGCTTGTATATATATATATATATATATATATATATATATATATATATATATATAAATAGATAGATAGATAGATAGATGGATAGATAGACAGATATAAATATCGATGATTTTATCTTGCTTTCTGATTATTAATTTGGGTTTTAATCTTAATCTGTGGTAATTGGTTTAAATCTCTCCAGATCTGTCTAATCTGTCAGCCTATCTATTTTTTTTTTATCAAAATATCTGTTAATCTATCCATCTGTCTATCTATCTGTCTCCTCAAGAATTATTATTTTTCTATGATTATAATTATATTGTTTCGTTTATCTTTTTTAATGTTCCTTGATTTATTTTTCTAGCATTCTATCTAACTATCTGTGTTTTTATCGGTCTGCTTACTTACCCTTTTATCTATTGATTTACTGTAAGATCTGTGTATGCATATGATTTTTACCTAACAATCTAATTATTAACCTGGGATTTTAGTCTTAATGTCTGGGATTAGTCTGTAAATCTATTTAACTGTCGATCAACCAATCTATCTATTTATCTATCTCTCTTTCAGTCTATTTTTCTATCTTTCTAACTATCTCTGGACGTTCATGCATTAGGATCAGTCAATATGCCAGCTCAGAGATGAGCTGATGTGTTCGCGTGACACTTTCTGAATCTGCCTTTTTCCTTATCGTCGCTTCTCAGAGGAGAAATTCAACCTTTGAAGAAATTCATTAAATGATTCTATCGAGTTATCTGCTTTTATGATTGTTTTTTTATACAAATCATTATATTCACTACATTTGCTTTTTCTGAGTCTACAAAATTATCATTGGTAATTAATTTTATTCAATCTTTGAAAAACCGTTTCCTTTTTTTTATTCATGTTCTACAGTCCTTAAGAAATCAATTACTTTTCCTTTCTCCTCAATCTT
>JAWDGP010004106.1:5000-102500 GCA_033675545.1 Elysia crispata | reverse complement strand
AAGTTATAATTATGATTTTCATCAAGCGAATGCTTCTGCTGCTAATGCCGCCAATGCCACCACCACCACCATCAATTCTTCTTCTTCTTCTTCTTCTTCTTCTTCTTCTACTACTACTACTACTACTACTACTACTACTACTACTACTACTACTACTACTACTACTACTACTACTACTACTACTACTTCTGCTTTTGCTGCTGCTGCTGCTGCTGTTTCTGCTGCTGCTGCTACTACTACTACTATTACTTATAATAACAATAACAATACAACAACAACAACAACAACAACAACAACAACAACAATAATAATAATAATAATAATAATAATAATAATAATAATAATAATAATAATAATAATAATAATAATAATAATAATAATAATGAAGTTATTTCCTAGCGCCTCTTCCTACTTGTAGGCTCGAAGCTCTTTACAATAGTCTATTTACAAACGTTTAACATAGTGACACTAGTCTATAGTCTAAAACATAGTCCATTAACAATTCAAACAAACAGAAGAGGAAAAAATAAATAAGTTACATGTACAAAGAAAATAAGAAAAGACATTGACAATAAGACAAATTTCTCAGACTAATTAAGGTCTTCATGTGCAGTAAACAAATAGGTTTTCAATAGGGTCTTAAACTGACTTATAGAACTCGCCTCCCTGATGGAAAGGGGAAGGGCATTCCAAACAACTGGTGCACATTGTACAAATGCTCTATGGCCGTCTTTTCTTGATGGTTTGCATGGAACTGACAGCAAAGCTTTGTTACCTGATCGTAAGCTACGAGTGGGGACGTACATACCGACAAGATCTACAAGATAATTAGGGGCATAGCCGTGAACACATTTGAAGCATAAGACAGCAATCTTATATTTTATCCTAGTTTGTACAGGAAGCCAGTGTAAATGCCTAAACATGGGTGTTAAGTGATCTCTTTTACGTTTTTTCAAAATGAGACGAGCAGCGTTGTTCTGAATCAATTGAAGCCTCTTTAGTGTGTCCATGGGTAAGCCATATAGTAAGGAATTACAGTAGTCTAGTCTTGATAGAATGAAAGAGGACACAAGAGTTTTCACAGCACCTTCATTTAAAAAAGATCTAATCTGTTTAATTCTGCGTAGCTCTAAGAACATAATTTGGGCTAAATGATTGATATGAGGGGTCATTGACAACTTTGAATCAAAATAAACACCAAGATTTTTAACTTTTGAAGAGAACAGTATCTGATCACTATCAATGTACATGTGGTCAACAACATATGGAGAAGCTTTTCTATCAATGCTACACGCTAGAAGCTCTGTTTTGTCTTCATTCATCTTAAGTTTGTTAACAATCATCCAATTTTTAACATGTGATATACAACTCTCAAATTTCTTTACTAAGGTAGTAAAGTTTTCTGGACGAGAGGAGGAGTACACTTGGGTGTCGTCAGCGTACATGTGATAACATAAATCAAAACTTTGAATTAGTGTGCCTAATGGTTTTGTATATATGGTGTAGAGGACAGGTCCTAATACAGATCCTTGGGGAACTCCATAGTTAAGGTCAAATACAGGAGAGGTTTGTAATAATAACCACAACAACAATAACAACAACAACAACAACAACAACAACAACAACATAATTTCTACCTTTACTACCTTCACTACTTTTACAAATTCTCTAGAGTTATCTTTCTTGTATGTTTGGGTGTAACATTTATTTTTTTATCTATCTATTTCTTTATCTTACGTAAGTCAAAATTTGAACATTCATCAAATTATCTACATCGGATCCAAATTCGTTGCCTACAACATTTTATTTATATTTTTTTTGTTAATATTGCTTATATTTGGTAAGTGTGAGATTTCGTACATCTCTTGTTTTCCCGATCCTGGAAACAAACCACCACTTTCATTACCTTAACTGCAAAGAACGCTTGAAGACTCTCTGCCCCTCCGAATCGTTAACCGATAGATTTAGCTGTCTAGACGCCGTGATCTCCAGTGGACTAATTCCATTTGGGAAGCCTGAACTGCTTTCCCATCAGTCTCGCCGCTTCTCTCTACAGCGGTTTGTGCTCTTTCTTTTTTGACAGTAAAACCTATAAAGCAGTTACACAATGCCTTGGTGGTTTACATACAAGGTGAAGCGATAGATTTTAAACAAACAGTTTTGATGATACGAGTAAGTTTCGTGAAGAAGTTTATTAGGAGGAGAATTTCTGCCTTGACGTTTACAAGTTTTTAACATTTCTTTTTTCGTTTGTAAAAAAAATTGAAATCACGTAAAGTTAAGGATCTTTTTTTTTTAATTTCTAGGCATGGAAAGAAAATAAATTAGTAGATCTGCGCATAAATGTTTCAATATATCATAAAAGCTATTGATAATCAGACAGCTATGACCAAATTTAAAGGAAGAAGCTAAAAATATAGACACAATCCAGGGCATGGTTTTTAGGATAGAACGAATAATATCATTTAAAACACCATAGAACGGCAGTCCAGCTGTATCTTAAATCACGGATCAGCTTTGACCACTGAGACTATTGATAGAATGTTTTCAGCAGGCAGACCAAAATTGATATAGACCTCTGTCAGGTTAAGTGAAGCTAAGCAAACCTTAAGCTTTGTCCAGGCAATCTTATGATAGCTGCGTGGTGAACTGTGATTTATCATTCTTCCAACAAGAATTTTAAATAGTATAGCTTATTATGGTGTTAAAATGAGAAAGAAAAATAGACTCAATCTCATGTAGAAACACGTAAGACGTGCCGAAAACTTCTTTGACATTCTGGAAACTGTTTCTTAGAACAAAATATTACAAAGATAGAATGTATTATTTCAGCGCAGGACAAAATTAATATAGACCTCTGTCAGGTAAAGTAAAGTTACGCAAACCGTAAGGTTTGTCCGGACATATCGCCGTTCGGACCATCATTGAAAGGTGTTTAAATCTCAAGCAAACCACTTTACGTCAAGGCATCACTACAGATGTTTATGATACTGCATCGTCATTCGCTCTATTACTGTAAAACGTGTGCAGAAAACTGGTGGTTAGACGAGATCAAAAGGGCCAGGATAGAATATGTTTTTAAATTTTCAATAGAAAGGAAAAAAACATATCTGAGATATTCGCCAAAATTACTTCTCCCCGACAGGTTTCATTTATATTTTTCACTGAGGAGCTTTTCTCGGAGAAATAAAAAAAAAAGGGAATTTACATTGAATGCACTCCAGGATTTCGTTTCGACATTTTGAGTTCGCCACGAAAACACGCCACAGCATAATTCAATCGGGTGTAATAATCGTGAAAGCGAGAGATATGGGTATTTCCATGCCAGTGCATGCAGTGAAAGGTTTAACACGCCCCGCTCTCCGTAAAATATGAATTGCGAGAAATGCCCTTAAGCCCACGGAGAAAGATAAAATTATGTGTCTCTCACGGGTTGTGCCTCTTTAAAAAGTAATCTGGATGGAAAATGATGACAATTATTATTATTATTATTATTATTATTATTATTATTATTATTATTATTATTATTATTATTATTATTATTATTATTATTTTTATTTTTATTATTGTTATTATTATTATTACTATTACTACTATTACTACTACTACAACTACTACTACTACTACTACTACTACTACTACTACTACTACTACTACTACTACTACTACTACTACTACTACTACTACTACTACCAGTACTTCTACTACCACTACCACTACCACTACCACTACTACCACTACCACTACCACTACTACCACTACCACTATCACTACCACTACCACTACCACTACCACTACCACCACTACTACTACTACTACTACTACTACTACTACTACTACTACTACTACTACTACTACTACTGCTGCTGCTGCTTCTGCTACTGCTACTGCTACTGCTACTGCTAATACTACTACTACTGCTACTACTACTACTACTACTTCTACTACTACTACTACTACTAGAAATAGTAATAGTAATAATAATGATGGTGATGAAGAAGATGATGATAGTGGTAGTAGTAGTAGTAGTAGTAGTAGTAGTAGTAGTAGTAGTAGTAGTAGTAGTAGTAGTAGTAGTAGTAGTAGTAGTTGTAGTAGTAGTAGTAGTAGTAGTTGTAGTAGTAGTAGTATATTATTATTATCATCATCATTATCATCATCATCATTACCACCAGCATTGCTTTTTCCATCCCAATATTTCTCTATATGTATTTGGCAATCTGAAAAAGTAAAGTACCGAATTGTTTAGGCGTGAGGAAATGCGACATCTTTCTGTGAATTACATGTCGATTATTGAATTTCCTCAGATCAGCTATAACTTTAGATTGACGTCTCATTCAAAATGTAGTGAATGTTTTTCTTTCTGAAAGTTGAGATTCATTTGCTGAAATACGTGAGATAGGAAGATAGGGGAAAATGCTGTTCATGATAGCTGCGTCGTGAAGTGTACTTTCTTCTTGTTAGAAAAATATACACTTTTTCAACAAGAAATGTAAATAATGTAACTTTTTATAGTTTCTAAGTGATAAGCGAAAACAGATCGGAATTTAATGTAGGAACACGTAACACGTAAAATATAATTATAACATGCAGGCCTCTGCTGGGATCCTTTTTGACTTTCTAGAGACTATTTCGTCGAACAAAATGTTACTAAGATACTAAGATAGAAATTATCATTCCTGAACTTAGTCTAGTCTCAACTTTGTTATTATACTCAGGGCAACTATTGTGATTTCGATATTAATAGATGCATCAGAACTTTATGAGGCATCGTAGCCCATGTCAAAAGCATTAGTTTGTAATCGAAGGAAAGCTACGTTTAAAAATACGGGTACTGATCTGGCTTTTCATACGCGTTTTGTGTATTCAACGCTTTACAAGAATGAAATAATTAACTTCAACAATAGGCATCTGCATTTCTTAGAGCCACATTGCATGATGCAGAGACAAACGTGCACTAGATCATACATTCAACTGACGGTCTTTTTTATAAACACCGTGCAACTTTTGTGTTACCAGCTCTAGTTGATGCGGGTTAAGACTGAAGTACTCTGACATCCTTGGCTACATTCCTCGTCGAGTTTCAAGGCAATCACTGCCGAAACTTACAATTATTGTCATCTCAAAACAATAATTAATTTTTATCTACTTATAACGTGGTGTTTTATCTATGTGGGTAAAGCAATTCTTAGGTCAAACCTTATTTGTAAAAGCTTCCCAGAAATTGTCTAGCAATACATTTATATTGTTGAGATATTTATTTCACAATCGAAAATCCTTGCAGTTTCAAAAAACGCATTTTTATGTCACGTTTGGCATTTTCTCGTTCTATTAACTTGATATTTAATATTTTTCAAAAATTGGCCGCAAATTTGTTTTCCATTCCAGGAGGAAAATAAGTATTTAAATTAACCATTTTTTTTTTAAATTCATCAATTGTCCGATACGATGTGAATATTGGAGTAAAAGAATATTTTCTCATGTGAAAATTTTATTTTAAATTTAGCATATAACGATGAAACAAAGAAAGGGCGCAGCTGACGGTTCTAAAGTCAAAATTTAGAAATTTTGATTTTGAGTTTCCACTAAAATTTTAAAAGCCTCAGATCAGGGCTTCGCAGACAAAATCCGCGTACAGAGCCACTTTTATAGCACACTGTTTTACTGTATGTATGGATACAGTGCTGCTTTTACTGGTACTGGATTGTGTAACCGGACATAAGTTGTGTAGGGAATATTTTGGGAAGGGGATGCCGGAAAACCACAGCAAACATAGAACTACGGAATCTAACCTTACGTGTACTTTCTGAGCTCTTCAACATTGTATGGAGAAGATAAGACAGAGAAAAAAAAACCGATTGTCTCTGTTTCCGGAAACAAACGTTTTACAACAGACACATTCTAGAAATTCACAAGAAGTTAACAGCCATGAGCTCTGGGCCACGACCAGAAACATTGGGACATTGTCTCTTAGATATGTTGCTTTTTTGTTTTTGTTTTTGTTTTGTTTTTTTGTTTTTTGGTTGTTTTTTTTCTTTTTTTTGCTTTCGTTTTTATTTTTATTTTCATTAGCACGTTCTTCAATGCAAACGCCATTGATCGATGGGCTAACAACATTTTAAAGCAGAGCTCACCATTACTCGTCGTAAAATCTCATGTTTTCCCGTGAATTAAAACGAATCAAGTTTATTTATCTGAAATCTAAATCAGATGCTAGCTTTGTTTATTTCCCAAACAAACCCCAAGTCGTCTCTTAGCCGAACACAGCCAGCTTAAAATGTTTAAGCTTAGATGAAACATGGATTTTAAAAGTAAAGATGTTGATCGAATATAGAAGAAAAACAATCATTGAGAAAATAACTTAGACTATCCTTATAAAATACAATATTTCAGTACTTCAAGTTGAACTGTTCTGTGTTTGCTGAGAATATTGGACCTATAATTGGAGTAGCCTAGATATACATAGTTATAGTTAAGACCTTTTCGTTAAGGCTTTATTTGACAAAATCCATGTATTAGAATTATTATATTGAGTTGTGTTGCGCGCAGCAGAGCTAGAACAGCACTGAAGCTTTTTGGCTCAATTTATTTATCTTGATATCACTTAATTGAGATCCTAGAGTGGGCTACTTACAATAATTTGTCCTTTCGCAGCCTATCCAAGAATTCTCCACAACGGCTAGTAACTGTTACAACTCCATTGTGTTTCAGCTTAGCCCTAATTATAGATCATGAAACGAACGAGAAAAGAAATTAACAAGTCTATCTCAGTTCTCATGTTGGTTACATCTCTAATCTACGAGTTACGGATTGGGAGGCTGGCTTTCATTATGTTTTAAAGGAAATGATTCGAATGATTCTATTAATAGTCTAGATCTTAGAAGCCAGCTCCATCAGTCGGTCTTGATCCACTCTCGGTCCAGTCTAACAAAGGAAAATCAAAACTTTCGGTTCTATATTTGGATAAAAAAAATTGTTACCACAGTATAAATTCTAGCCCCAGTAGCAGATTTTTAATATCGGATTTCATCGATCTGAGTTAGATTTACCTCTGAGTACAGCTTAAATAAAAATATAAACAATATACATTTATTCTCAGCATTTTTAATATCCTTGAACTTTTTTCATCTAAAAATATAAAAAAAATTACGGTATCTAATCTTTATTTGGGGGATCTTGCATAATGAGATTACCTTGTCTTTTAGTATTGTTAACCCTTCTTTGAAAGGCCACTTTATCTTTTGTTTTGATATAGATCCCACATAAAGTCTACTGGATCTTTTATTGCAGTTGCAATTGCAAACAAAGCTAAAAATAAAAAGGAAAAAGGAAAAGAAAAAAGCACAATCTTACTTTCCCTTGCATTCAAGGTTATAACCATTGGTTTGTAATGGGCTTTTTTCATTGATTCACTGTTCCCACGCGACGTAAGATGCCGTGGCTAGGCGTTCAAGTTGCAGTACAGCCTAGCACTGTCTTCCTACTTAGCATTTCAAAATGAGTTTTCGACAGAGACTTAAAATCTGACTTTTTTTCAGCGGGAAAACATTATGTGAACATTCTAGGAAATATCTGTGAAGATCAACATCAATAAATTCAACCATTTAAGGTTATTTCTATTGAGCGATGAGATCCAGAAGCTAGATCTAGATTTAACTTCGAATACTAGGCATGGCTCTTCTCCGCCATCATGGCGAAGCGTCTAGTTACCGTCAGGTGTGCAGGGAGTGAGACAGAACAATATCTTTGAAGGAACTTAAGAATTTATGTCAGTAAATACCCAGCAATTAGAATGTTATCGTTCAGAGCCGATAATAAATTATCATTGAGCTTCTGCTGACAAAGGATGGCGATTTGTGGCTCAAACAGTTGACACGCTAACCGGCTAACTGCTGGTACTCAAAGAAGATCTGGTTAGAAGTAGAGAAATAGAGCAGAAAAAGAGGATAAATTATTGTATAGGCATAGTAACTGCTTCTCTGGGAAGGAATGGGCCAAGTCTTCGTTCAATCCCCTACACTGTGAGAAACTTTTGTAGCATTTTGGAGTTTTCGAAATACGGAATGAATAAGTGAAATCGACGTTGACGATTGGCAATTCCTCACTTCAAGCTCTGGTACGTTTCGAGACCTAATGGTCTCTTCTTTCTTTTCTTTTAACACGCTTCCTTCCCCCCCCCCCCCCCCCCCCCGTCTCTCTCTCTCTCTCTCTCTCTCTCTCTCTCTCTCTCTCTCTCTCTCTCTCTCTCTCTCTCTCTCTCTCTCTCTCTCTCTCTCTCGCTCATAATCAGACTACTTTCTTCTTCTTTATTTCACAATGATCACCCATGCTCGATCTCATATTTTTTCCCTGTTTAATCTCATAGCCATTATTCTCTATCTGGTCATAGTCAAGTCATCGTTGAAACCAATTTTTCAAAACGGTTATTCTGTGTTCCTCCCTTGGGGCACATCAACCATAAAGAACACACAGGACCTTGGCGTTTCTTCACAATTGAATGCTTCTCATCAACTCCATCATCCCTTCAGGAAACATAACCTTATGCGAGCTATGGCCGCAGATATTTTTTTTATATTACTTCTGTGTTGTTATATGGATTAGAAATTTTAGCAGCATCTTTTTTCTCTCCTGTTTTCTCGACACAATTGGTTCACGCGTTATCGTAGCTGCTTTAGTGAAACAGTTTTAATTGTGGTTATCGTTTTTATTTAATAACCATGTAAAGTAAATAGGTTTGTAATTGCCTCGAGAGCGTCTTTTCTATTAATTGCGGGCTAAGAGTGATAGAGGAGACCTATTAATAAAAAAAGGAACTATAGCTGTTGAATCCAAATTTAATACTAACAACAACAACAACAACAACAACAACAACAACAACAACAACAACAACAACAACAACAACAACAACAACAAAAGCAGCAACAACAACAACAACAAAAACAACAATAACAACAACAACAACAACAATAATAATAATAATAATAATAATAATAATAATAATAATAATAATAATAATAATAATAATAATAATATTAATATTATAATTATTATTATTATTATTATTATTATTATTATTATTATTATTATTATTATTATTATTATTATTATTATTATTATTATTATTATTATTATTATTATTATTATTATTATTATTATTATTATTATAGAAGAAGAAGGAGAAGAAGAAGAAGAAGAAGAAGAAGAAGAAGAAGAAGAAGAAGAAGAAGAAGAAGAAGAAGAAGAAGAAGAAGAAGAAGAAGAAAGAACTTCTGAAATGTGTTTATCTGCCACTTCATATTGTTAACAGCTTTAAATAATTCTTTTTTGTTTATTATACAAGTTTATCCATTTTTGCCTCTCATAAAACGCTAACTTTGTGTGAAATGAGTTAGGTCTCAAACATAACATTTTAAGGAAATGAAAAAAATTTCTAACATAAAATTGTAAAAGAAAAGAATTAAATCTCTAGCATAGAAGTGTAAAAGAAATGAACAAAATCTCTTACATAACATTGTTAAAGAAATGAACTAAGTCTCTAAAAAAAACATTTTCAAAAATTCATTGTTTTGGTTTCACCGACCCTTCTTCTAGATCGTTTTAAGCGAATCTCCTCCTAAAAAGAATAAAATATGACTTGCAACTGGTACAATGATGTTTTGTTTGCCCTGTATCGTTCAGCTTATAGTCTATAAATTAGAATACATTTTCCTAAATTTTGTTCCTCTTTTAATGTCTTAACTTCTTTATTTTTTTCCGAACTAAATCTTCGCACCGCACATATTTCTGTTCACGCTCCTTTAAAGCTTTGTTAAAAAAAAATAATAAAACCTTAAAAAAAAACCCGACCAGTTTAAATGACTTCACGTGACTTCTTCACCGATTTTTTGCCCCAAAAAGCCAATGTCCATTGAAGCTCAACAAATTTATTACGTGGTTAAGTTTCGTGGAAGATTCTCTTGACACATCCAACAGGAAATGAGGTCGACCCAGGTTCCTCTGTGCTCACTCTTACCAGGGAAAGTCCAAACGTTTTCTTCTTCTTCTTTTTTTTCTTTCTTTAGTATTTATTCCAATTTGTGTGAAATACTTCTTTTCTGTTTAGATTGTTAATAACTTTTTAAAGTTTTTGTTCTAGAAGATCGAAGCTCCTTTTATCTCTTTTCTAAAGATTGCAATTTTAATGATTACAGGTGCGTTTTTTTATTTATTGAGAAAAGGATGAAATTAATTTATAATTAAAACAGGAGTGTGGTGGACATACTGACATTACACAGTATGGGAGGTTGAGTGAAGGAAGCGGAAATATTCAGCGAAAATTGAAAAAAAAATATTTTAAAAAAGTAGGTAGAGAGGAAAAAGGAGATATCATAAAGTATAGAATTTAATTACTTAAACAGGAAACCTTATTAAGGTATAGATAGATGTTTGGCCTTAAGCGCATTTAAAAAAAAAATTATAAAAGATTGTTGATAAAATTAACAGTTAAAAAGATATGTAGGAAAATAAAGGAATGAATAGGTGAATAGAAATATAGATAGATAAGAAGAGAGAAAGAAAGATGAATAGACGGAATGATAAACAAATAATTAGATCGATGATTGAATGATAGATAAATAGATAGATAGATAGACGGATAAAAAAGTAGATAGGCAGTATGGATCTATTTCATGAAAAAAAAATCGCTTGTAAACGCTTGTAAACGCTTGTTCATTCCACCACTTTGTCCAACTCAATCCTCTGGAGCCAAAACCACACTCATCTTATCAACATTTTGTTATTACGAGGACAATGCTATAATTTGTCAGTAAAATTGCCATCTTTAACCTGCAGAGCTAGAGGAAGACAATATTTTCACACGGATCTTACGTTTATCCCAGCAAGCACGCAATGTTGACATATCCTCAGTTTGGGGTTGCAATGATAGAGAGAGAGATGCAGAGAGAGATAGAGATAGAGAGAGAGAGGGAGAGAGAGAGAGAGGGAGAGAGAGAGAGGGAGATATATAGAGAGAGAGGGAGAGAGAGAGAGGGAGAGAGAGAGAGAGAGAGAGAGAGAGAGAGAGAGAGAGAGAGAGAGAGAGAGATGCAGAGAGACAAAGACGGATCCAGAGACAGTACAAGCTAGATGGTGAAGACGTTAAAATTTGCAGAGTAACAAAACAGGTTCAAGCGCCGTAATAAATACCATTTTATCCTCCTATCTTTCTACAATTTCATCTTGCTATGAATCTGTGAATCCCTATTTTGCTACCATAAGATTAGTTATCTTTACATCCATAAACCTCTTTATCTTTCTTTGTATGCGAAAATTTATAGCTACACATTTACACTAATCGATATGGTAAATAAAAATAGATTTGGATTTTACAAAATTAGCTGACTATTCTTATTTACGTCTAATCTGCACAGACCCATCATTCAAGTTCGATAATTTTGTTGGACAAATGTTGAGTTCTAAATAAATAACAAGCATAAACATAACTTTCGCTATGGTTGATATATTAATTTAGTCCGAGTCACGAAATTTCTGCCTGTCCCATGCAGGTAAACTGAACGTAGCCATCACCTTGTTTCACTTTTCAATTTAACAGACACTGCCTTGCCTTAACAACGCTCTCTTCGGTCGTCAAGTCTTATTCTTTTCTAATTGCTTCTGTACTCCAGTTGGGACCTGCACGATTCATGAAATGAGAGCAGTCTTATCTGCACGACTCACAAAATAACTGAGAAACGGTGGTCACGTATCCAGATCAATGGTGCTATATTCAACATGATTATACGATGGGGTTTTATTGAAATTGTTTAAGCAGTGATTTATCGGGTTCGGCATTTTCCATATATTGATATTGACTTCTGCTACTTCTCATACGCTAAAATAATCATTGTTACGCATAATAATATCTTTTAAAAAAAAATAACAATAACCACAAAAAATACTAAAACTTTGTTTCATTGTTTCATTTTCAGTGTCTCTGAGGCCAAGTTGAAGATTTCAAAGATTTCCAGATATCAAAAAACACCTCAGCAGCATACTCAATACCTCACGGCATCATCAAATTAGAAGAACCAGGATTTACTATCACACAGCTTGACAGACCAGAGATCTGCCAACAAATCCTACAGAAACTGGATAATTCGCAACATTGGCATCGTCTGCTGAATTCCTTTGCCTATTTCCATTCGATCACCCACTAGAGGTCACGGCAAGACCCGAAATTAACGTATGCTGAATGACTGGGCCTTGAGTCCCTCTTGGACTCCACTAACAATATGCCTAAGTTTTCTTTCGGGACTGTGGAGTAATGGGCAGCGACCAGTATAGTTTGTCACTTAAACTTTAATTACACAATCATCCATTCTTGAATGAAAATATTATCCGAATAACGTCATCGGAACTTGTAAAATTAAGTTTTAAAAAAGACACAGGTAATAAAAGAAGAATTTCCTGTAGCGCAAGTCTATCACAATTTATATAAGTCAGCCGTTTTGATATCCTTAGTTGTAGTAGTAGTTGTAAGTCATGCTTTATTCCATTTTACTACACAGAACAAGTAATCATTATTCACTCATCCCTGATGAACAACTGGTTTGAAACATTTTCAAAGTTTCATGTGGTGAATTATTATTTGACAAATCCTGGATGACGCAGTGCATAGCACAAACCAGGCACAAAATGGGATAAACTTACTGTTTTTTGCTTGTGACAGGTGAACATGTACATCAATGAGAGACGGATCAATGGCATGCGTGAATAAAAGAGGCGCTAAATAATTGGTACGGTTTTGTGTTTATGGCAAGCAATTCTGAAATACAAGTATCAAAACTGCTGAGGAGTTTGCCTTGTGGTAAGGAAATTAAGGCTGCTTGATTGCCCCAATAAAATATAATGTATCCAGAACACAAGAATCCATAGAGAAAAAATAATTAAATTTTGTGCTGATATGATCGTCAATCGGTAGACAAGCTCTCACAATGATCAACTCCAGCACCTTTCTCCTCATCAATTCAACGAGCGCCTGGTCTCTATCTACCCAGAGCAGTGACAATCTCACAGACCTGGTGAGGCTCAACCACTCGGCCACAGGTGAGCTGAGCACCCCTCCGAGCCATCACGAGGTGTCTGATCTGCCCTGCTCTGGGCCGGAGCTTCATACCTCCTCAGTGGCAGAGACGTCACCCTCGGGACAGACCCCAGCAGCTGCCGCCTCAGACGACGGCCTGAGCTTACCGGGATCCCTGGACGCTCTCCTGTACATCGTGATCGTTCTGCTCTTCTACGCGTTCAGCATCATCATACTCATGGTGAAGTACGTGCGCCGAGAGAGAGAGGAGGCCAGCCTGCGCAACTACTACCACGAGTTTGTGTCACGTGACAAGTTCAAGTCTCCTCAGTACCGGAACAAGCAGTCTATGAGGAGAATTCTGGGGCGACGCTGGAGGAGGGACAGACATGGCCGACACTCAGATCACAGTCTAGGAGGAGATGACATAGAGGACCAGGGCGGAGGAGAGCAGATGTGTGAAGCAGTATTTGGGGAAGAGACTTGTGGGCATCCAGCCAGTGTAAACTTTGAGTACGGCAACCACGGTACCAGAGAGCGTTCTCAGACCATAACACGCAACGGCAGCACATTCAGTAGGCTGCTCACAGACTGTGAAGATGACAAAGACAAACGAGAAAAGGAGAGTTTTAAATTCTTAAGTGCCAAAAACCAGTTCTGTAAGAAAGGTTTCTTTGGAAAACGTTTCTGCAACAAACAAATGTGTTCAAAATGTGTGTCCGAAAGCGACGCTCCGACAATTGACTGGGGTGACGGCAAGTGTACAAGTGCAAGTCATGCCGCCAGGGACATGATCGAGATTCGCTTGTACGATCAGTCAGAGAGAGTACCCGACTGTGGTGGGAAGTTACGTGGAGGTGCGGAGAGCAGCGTAGATTACAGAAGATACAGAAAGGATGACCGAAGAGATGATCAACAGCTTACTCACACGTATGACCGAAGTGACGATGGTTGCTTTCAGCCAATCATCGAGTGTGATTCCGAGCTGGAAGAAATCGATGCAGGTTATAGACTTGGAAAACATGACTACCTCGGCGAGTTCCGTTATATTGTCACCGGTAAGGATGGTAAGAGAAAGAACCCTAGACACTGCAGGGCAACGGCTGCTGTCCATGCCCTACACCAGGATGATGGGTTTGGAGAAAGAGCAAGACGCGGAAGTTGGCGTGAGAAAGATCGGCTCAGAGACGAAATGGGGGCGACTGCCTTCGAAGAGGCTGCCTTGGTGTCTTCTTGTTCTTTAGAAGTCTCAGAACTGCTTGCCAACATGCCTCCGCTAGGTGGGGTGGGCGGCTCGAACAACAGCCATGACCTGGATACTCTGGACGGGCTCTCTAATCTAGAGAGTGAAACTGAGAACCAGTCGTTTTTCAATCATTCGGCCAGCGGGAGAGGACAGAGCGCAAGCGCGAGAGGAAGTGACGACGTCTGTCGATTCTCGCCGAGTGACCAGCGTCCACAGCGGGACAGAAACTCATCGTGTGGAGACAAGCGAGACACGGGGTGCAGCGAGGGCCGACAGAGGGATCTCAGCGATTTTCTGTCAGAGAGGACGTCTCTCTTGTCTTGCACTCTGTCTATAGCTGATGACGGAGACGATGAAGAGGATGAGGGAGGGACCACTAACCCTACATCCATTCACCAACACAGTCACAGTCTGAATTTTCTCAGCACGAACAGTAATGGTCTCTCACATTCCAATAACAATGGCAAAATCAAAGAAGATTTGAAAAGCAATGGTAAATCTTTCTTTCGATCACTGTCTAAATCTGCGAGCAGTGAAGATGGCGACGTGATGCGTATCCTAAATGACATCAGTCTGCTCACAGAAGATTCTGGTGTGTTCAAAAACCTCAAGTACTTCCTCCGCGGCTTCTCGGCGCACGAAGAGGAACCGGCCGAAAGCCACGAGCGGTCCAGTCTCCTCCCTAAAGAAACCTATTTCGGCCCTGGAAGTCCGAAAAGCATCTTTGCGAGCAGTCCAGGTGATAACGTGTCAGAGAGCGCTGTGGTGATCCCTACCACTTGCGAATCCGTGGGCGGCCGAAGTCCCGGCTATAGACACAAATCCCACTCGGCTCCGATCCCAGACACCGGTGACGACAGCGCAGACCGCGATCTCCTGGGTCTAGATCTTGAAGACGACGAATTTAAAATGGAAGACGATGACTTTCCCTCCTACGGCGAGGATCGCTGGGCCTACGCCTATGACGAAGATGACGAGGTCATGACCTCCGACGGGGAACGCTCTTCGAGTTTCGGGGATTACTGTATGGGCACGCCCACTGAGTCTCAGGTGATCGATCTCAGCCAACCCCTGGCTCGCCGCCAACTGGATGAGCGGGTCAAGGCCAAACTGAGCCAGGCTTTCTTCGGTGTGAGCGAGCCGTGGGAAGAGGCTGGAGGACGCGAGGAGCGGGTGTGGAGGGAGCCAGTCGATCCCAGGGTAGCGCTCAAGCCCAACCCGCTGGTGGCGGGATACGGCTCGGCGCGGAAAGAGACAAAAGTTTAACATTCTGACACTCTACTGCTAGAAGTGTTACGGATAAAAGTGCATTTAAAGTAAAACTTCCGGGGGGAGCAAAGCGAATGCTAAAGGGATAAGAAACACCATAGACGCAATGCGGTTGAATTCTGACTTCATGTACATTTTGGTTGTACCAAGTATTGAAAATTAATGTTAAAGTTATTGAAGTTTGCCATTAGTTTGTACAAAATAATAAATTTCGTTGAAATAAATCTCCAAAATAATGTATAAAAATATGAAATAAAAATGGAGACCTATATTAAGGAGGAAGGAAAGAGAGGAGATGAGAGGGACAGACAGATAGAGACAGAGAGAAAGGGGAGGAAAAACCACGAGAAGATCAGAGAGCAAGAGAAAGATTATAGAAAGTGAAAGAGAAAAAAGGAAAGTTTGAGAGAGAGAGGTGAAAGGAGTGAGACGAGGGAGAGCAAGGAAGGGAGAGAGATCAAAGGAACGAAAGAGAGAGAGAGAGAGAGAGAGAGAGAGAGAGAGAGAGAGAGAGAGAGAGAGAGAGAGAGAGAGAGAGAGAGAGAGAGAGAGAGAGAGGGGGGGGGGAGACACAGAGAGAGCAGCGGAAAAAAATAACATAAATCTTTAACAATTGCTGTGTTGAATGTGGATATCTAGATCTGCTTCCTGTAGGATGTATATAAATTAAAATATATATTAAGCCATTATGTGATTTAACTATTAAAAATCTCAATATTGTTTGGAAATATCCATAAAATTGTAGGCAAAACATGGTTAATATCATAGTTTGCTTCACTTAAAAAAAATACAAAGTGGTCTTCATGGCAGCAATACGTGCTCTCTAAAATATCCGGTGTTGATATTATTATCAACTCGCAACCTCTTCCATCGCAATTTTTACAATAATGTGGCTAGTACGTAGACCTTGCTGTGGTGGGGTGGGGTGAGGTAAGAAAAATAGCTGTATGTTCAACCCTGAAGACAATAACTATGAAAACCGTTATTGTGTTATTGTAATTTTTTCAGTCATAATGACCCTAAGGGCCCCGCTAAAGTATGTCTACAAGGGATGTGAATTGCAGAGCAAATTTCTTGTTTGTTGTTTTTGTTATTTTTCATTTGCGAAAATAGGATAGAACAACTGTGACAACCAAAACTCTTTACGAGGAAAGTGATGGTTATCTTGGTGAGAGAGTGCGCGTATCTCTCTTCTTTTTTGTTTTACATAACCAAAATAGATTTTCAAAATCCACGAGCTTCATCATCATAACTTAACTCCAGTGGAGTTTTCTTGTGCATTTTCTTTCCTGTTTCATGATGCTTTTGTGTGTCAGCGCATCCTTCGCCTTGCGTGCACTATGCCATTATAAGATTAATGAATACTTTGCTAAAAAGTTCACTAATACAACTACCTCCCCTCCCCTCTCTTCTCTCAGCGTATCCTCTCTGTTGCCCTAAGCCCTGAAATTTTCCTCCCGCTTCCCAGACCTTTTTCACACTGTTGTATAGATTTTTTTTCTCTATTACCTATTTTTATCATCATTTGAA
Organism: Elysia crispata; assembly: GCA_033675545.1. Lineage (NCBI taxonomy): Eukaryota > Metazoa > Mollusca > Gastropoda > Plakobranchidae > Elysia > Elysia crispata. The sequence continues at coordinate 85,395 of JAWDGP010004106.1, read as the reverse complement.
GAGTGGGAATGAGAAGGGGGAGAAACATTTCCGATAGTTCATTATAAAAAAATTATAGAAATAAAATTCAATCTCTAACATTGGCCGCAATATCAAAGGAAGACATATTCAATCATGTCCGAGAACCCTTGAAACTATTTCCTTATTTTCTTATTCCTTCATTAATAACGAAGACTTGTTTGAAAGTCTATGAATGAAATATCGAAATTTTTAAGGAAAAAGAATTAAATTTTTTAATAACAATCTCAATTTTAAAAAAGAGATGTTAGAATCTTTAAGACCTTGGCTATTGCATATCTACACTCGCCCCACTGAACAAACATGGAAGCCAAAGTTTTAATAAAGAAATCCTCAAAAATTTGTACCAAACTAATGTTAATTTAGGAACCCATGGGAAGAAAAGAAACAAAGGAGAAATAATTGACATAGCCCTATATCGTATCAGAATAGCTCCTAAACCAGAGCAGTGATTCACGAAGGTACACTCGATCAAAAGCCATTTTGTAAAAAAAAAAAAGTTCTTTAGCTACGTTAGATATCACTTATCACCGTAAGGCACTGTTCATGAATAATGTTTCATACTTATCCACAACATATTCACGAAAAATGTTATCCAAAGTCGCTGCGAAGCGTTTCTGTGCATTTCTATATTTCTACTAATTTGTAAAGAGACAGAATTGACGATACGATAAATTGTTTCATTGACTGCAATAGTCTTTTCCTGGTTAAGGTTTCTAGGTATTCGCAGAATTAGGCTTAGCATAGCATATTAATGTCTTCAATCACACACATTAATTCTCAAAAAAGTTAATTAAAATTGAAGTTGTTATCATAAGCTTGAGTGGAATCTTAGCCTTGTTGTGCCACTTTTTTGCCATGAATGCTTGTTTGGAAGTCTTTGTAACCAAACTGTGATGTTCTCTCTCCACCCATACCATAACTTATAACCAACAATGATGTAACCATGTACATTCTTTATCTATAGGCTTTGATAATCAATCTTGTGGCATACGATTTTGAATCTTTGAGAAAAACCACAAAAATACAAGTAAATTTTACGTGAGTAAATGCATTTGAAAAAAAAATCATAAAGGATAAAGAAATTACACTCTTGAGGAGATTATAAGATATTGATTCAACCATGTGTTTTATTTAGAAATGTTAATCTCATTGTATTTTTAAAGTATCATGAGTATGGAATTTGAAAATGTGCTTAACTTTGTTATTCTATATTTAGTCTTAAATCAAAGGCAATTCTTATTTAGTTCGGGATACCTTTATGTGCGAAAAGAGCCATACTTTCGTAGACCGTTGTTATGATAAAAGTGTTGATATTTTGACAGTATTAAAAATTATAAATCTGGAGTCTTAAACATCTAGATTTGTGATACATTAGGATGGTATAAGGATTGTTAATGATCTTTATTCATAAAATTCATGTAAAAAATACGATTCCAATTACGTACAAGCCCGTTGTGTTCCTCCTTATCTTTTCTTTCATACCAAAGGAACCTGTTTAGTGATATGATAAAATCAATAAAGACATATATAAAAGTGTATGTAATGCTATTGATTCTCTTCATAGCTGTTCATATAGAGCAGCCAAATCAGTATTTTGAAAGTGTAAACTGTCTTTATCATTTTTTTTTTGTTTGTTTCTGTTACCATTCTGATAGTTCCATAGTCCCTTTGTATATATTAAAGATATTTTGCGATTTTTTTTCTTTTCTCTTTCTTCTTCTTCTTCTTCTTCTTCTTCTTCTTCTTCTTCTTCTTCTTCTTCTTCTTCTTCTTCTTCTTCTTCTTCTTCTTCTTCTTCTTCTTCTTCTTCTTCTTCTTCTTCTTCTTCTTCTTCTTCTTCTTCTTCTTCTTCTTCTTCTTCTTCTTCTTCTTCTTCTTCTTCTTCTTCTTCTTCTTCTTCTTCTTCTTCTTCTTCTTCTTCTTCTTCTTCTTCTTCTTCTTCTTCTTCTTCTTCTTCTTCTTCTTCTTCTTCTTCTTCTTCTTCTTCTTCTTCTTCTTCTTCTTCTTCTTCTTCTTCTTCTTCTTCTTCTTCTTCTTCTTCTTCTTCTTCTTCTTCTTCTTCTTCTTCTTCTTCTTCTTCTTCTTCTTCTTCTTCTTCTTCTTCTTCTTCTTCTTCTTCTTCTTCTTCTTCTTCTTCTTCTTCTTCTTCTTCTTCTTCTTCTTCTTCTTCTTCTTCTTCTTCTTCTTCTTCTTCTTCTTCTTCTTCTTCTTCTTCTTCTTCTTCTTCTTCTTCTTCTTCTTCTTCTTCTTCTTCTTCTTCTTCTTCTTCTTCTTCTTCTTCTTCTTCTTCTTCTTCTTCTTCTTCTTCTTCTTCTTCTTCTTCTTCTTCTTCTTCTTCTTCTTCTTCTTCTTCTTCTTCTTCTTCTTCTTCTTCTTCTTCTTCTTCTTCTTCTTCTTCTTCTTCTTCTTCTTCTTCTTCTTCTTCTTCTTCTTCTTCTTCTTCTTCTTCTTCTTCTTCTTCTTCTTCTTCTTCTTCTTCTTCTTCTTCTTCTTCTTCTTCTTCTTCTTCTTCTTCTTCTTCTTCTTCTTCTTCTTCTTCTTCTTCTTCTTCTTCTTCTTCTTCTTCTTCTTCTTCTTCTTCTTCTTCTTCTTCTTCTTCTTCTTCTTCTTCTTCTTCTTCTTCTTCTTCTTCTTCTTCTTCTTCTTCTTCTTCTTCTTCTTCTTCTTCTTCTTCTTCTTCTTCTTCTTCTTCTTCTTCTTCTTCTTCTTCTTCTTCTTCTTCTTCTTCTTATTATTCTTCTTATTCTTATTCTTCTTCTTCTTCTTCTTCTTCTTCTTCTTCTTCTTCTTCTTCTACTATTTTTGTTAGGTTTATCAAATATAATTGTCTTGCTATGGTTTGGACCACATCGCTTAGAACGTAGAACAGAAGGTTGACAGTAAGCCCCACGGAGCACTTGTGTCTTGACCGAATCCCATCTAACCATCCCTATCTTTATCTGGATCGAATCACTTCTAATCTTCCCTATCCGATCTAACTGGCCCTATCTTTGTGTGGAACAGATGCAATCTAACCGGCCCTATCTTTGTGTGGAACAGATGCAATCTAACCGGCCCTAACTTTTTGTGGAAAAGATCCAATCTAAATGGCCCGATCTTGATGTGAAACAGATCCGATCTAACCGGCCCTATCTTTGTGTGGAACAGATCCGATCTAACCAGCTCTATCTTTGTGTGGAACAGATCCAATCTAACCGGCCCTATCTTTGTGTGGAACAGATCCGATCTAACCGGCCTATCTTTGTATGGAACAGATCCGATCTATCCGGCCCTATCTTTGTGTAGAACAGATCCGATCTAACCGGCCCTATCTTTGTGAGGAACAGATCCAATCTAACCAGCCCTATCTTTGTGTGGAACAGATCCAATCTAACCGGCCCTATATTTGTGTGGAACAGATCCGATCTAACCGGCCTATCTTTGAATGGAACAGATCCAATCTAACCAGCCCTATCTTTGTGTGAAACAGATCCGATCTAACCGGCCCTATCTTTGTGTGGAACAGATCCGATCTAACCAGCTCTATCTTTGTGTGGAACAGATCCAATCTAACCGGCCCTATCTTTTTGTGGAACAGATCCGATCTAACCGGCCTATCTTTGTATGGAACAGATCCGATCTATCCGGCCCTATCTTTGTGAAGAACAGATCCGATCTAACCAGCCCTATCTTTGTGAGGAACAGATCCAATCTAACCAGCCCTATTTTTGTGTGGAACAGATCCGATCTAACCGGCCTATCTTTGAATGGAACAGATCCAATCTAACCAGCCCTATCTTTGTGTGAAACAGATCCGATCTAACCCGGCCTATCTTTGTATGGAACAGATCCGATCTAACCGGCCCTATCTTTGTGTAGAACAGATCCAATCTTACCAGCTCTATCTTTGTATGGAACAGATCCAATCTAACCGGCCCTATCTTTTGTGGAACAGATCCAATCTAACCAGATCTATCTTTGTATGGAACAGATCCGATCTAACCGGCCCTATCTTTGTGTAGAACAGATCCAATCTTACCAGCTCTATCTTTGTATGGAACAGATCCAATCTAACCGGCCCTATCTTTTTGTGGAACAGATCCAATCTTACCAGCTCTATCTTTGTGTGGAACAGATCCAATCCAACCGGCCCTATCTTTGTGTGGAACAGATCCGATCTAACCGGCCCTTTCTTTATGTGAAACAGATCCAATCTAACCGGCCCTATCTTTGTGTGAAACAGATCCAATCTAACCGGCCCTATCTTTGTGTGGAACAGATCCAATCTAACCAGCCCTATCTTTATGTGAAACAGATCCAATCTTACCGGCCCTATCTTGATGTGAAACAGATCCGATCTAACCGGCCCTATCTTTGTGTGGAACAGATCCGATCTAACCGGCCCTATCTTGATGTGAAACAGATCAGATCTAACCAGCTCTATCTTTGTGTGGAACAGATCCGATCTAACCGGCCCTATCTTGATGTGAAACAGATCCGATCTAACCGGCCCTATCTTTGTGTAGAACAGATCCGATCTAACCGGCCCTATCTTGATGTGAAACAGATCCGATCTAACCGGCCCTATCTTTGTGTAGAACAGATCCGATCTATCCGGCCTTATCTTTATGTGGAACAGATCCAATCTAACCAGCCCTATCTTGATGTGAAACAGATCGGATCAAACGGGCCCTATCTTTGTCTGGCTCGGACCCCATGTAACCAGCCATATCTTTGTAGAACATCTGGTGAAGAATTTTCCAAAGAAAGACAAATAATGCAAGCATAAGGGGAATAACTGATTTTTGAAGAAAAATTGGTAACCACCGTTTAACTGTTTAAATGATCCCCCTTTTTGATGAACGTTTGAAAATTTGAAAGTTTTTAGCAAAACCGTCTGGTATGTGATAGTGAGCGAGAATCGGCGTTTACGAAAAGAAGAAAAACATGTTTTCTTCTTTTGTTTTTAATTCCTCAAATTTATACGCACATGTATGTGGTTTGACAACATCCTCTCTTTCTTTGTATCTACCTGCATGTGAAAACTGCAAGCCTCTGTTCTCCACTCTGATAACAGCTGTAAAAACTCCAAGCCCAGGGTCTTGAGGTTCTCTCTGTCTCTCTGAATCTCTCTCGCTCTCTCTCTCTCTCTCTCTCTCTCTCTCTCTCTCTCTCTCTCTCTCTCTCTCTCTCTTTGTCTCTCTCTCTCCCCTTCTCTCTATATATTATATGTATATATATATATATATATATATATATATTTCTTTTTATAGTTCTATCTATCTTTTATGTACGTATATAAATATATATATATATAAATATATATATATATATATATATATATATAGGTAGCAAGATTTGTGTGTACTTCTGCTCTCTCTCTAACACACACACACACACAAACACACGAACACACGATAACTCTTCTTTGTCTGGATGTGTATGCTGTCGTATTTATCTATCTCTCCCCTTCTCTTTCTCCCTCACCCTCTGTCTTCCCTTTCACTCTCTCGCTCTATTTCCTCCTCCCCCTCCTCCTCGTTGCAAATAAAAAAGTGACATATCAATAGATTCAGGGCAGAAATGAAGCAATCTGTCCGATTTATTATAATAAAATAAATATATTTTGATATCAAAACTTTTCATGGCAAATCGATCGCCGTTACAGAAAACATGTTAAGACCTAAATAGTTAACAGCTGTTCAAAATTTAATTTACACCGATCATAAAGAAGTGATTGACAAAGCGCTTTTCGAAGAGGAGATAGAGAGAAAGAGAGAAAAACAGATAAAGAGACCGATACAGAGAGGAAAAGGAGAGAGAGAGAGAGAAAGAGGAGAAACACAGAAACTCACACACATAGAGATAAAGAAAGAGGAAGGGAGGAAGAGAGAGATTCACTAAAAGGATATATTTATTTAAAATTACAGCCGAGTACAACCTCTTTCACTTTAGCAAGATCTAGTCTGCTAATACATGTATACCTCTCATAAAATTTCTACACAGTCCATTGCCTTCAATAAAAAATAAATAATTATCTTGTGAATTAAACTTTTAAAACTGGCGATGTCGCTTACGCCTTGACTTAACTAATTTTGATAAGCTGAATCCGAATCTGACGTTCATTTTTAGGAAAAAATTATATCAAATTTGATTTTGTAAAAAACATTTCACTCCTCGCCTGTAAAAGTAAAATTCCAAAGAAACAGCAGACTTGCACATGGTGTCATGAAGCTCCAGCTTTTCCCAAATCTTTCTTTCCATGCGCATTCGCTCTGTCCGACGTTTGCAGAAAAGACGCACAAGTTCATCTTGACTTTTCCTACGCGCTGCGGCGTTTGCTATGTTCGTTATCTAAGTAAACCGTCTATTTGGAGAACCTTTACGAGAAGGAACTTTACGATTTCTACACTCTTAAAACGTTCATAAGACGCATCTGTGACGCGACGATTCTTGTCTTTTCGCCATCACAACTAGAAACACTTTTTGTGTAGAATGTGCGGGCCTTCCTCCTCGTAGTCTTTCTTGTCGAGCCACATCGTCTCAAAGGTGGACAAAGCAGCCAGAATGGAGCCACCGGTCCAGGCAGACAGCAGGCGCGTTGGCGGGGCATTCACGTTGGCCTAGTGGACAAGCCGAAACACAAGTGTGATGTTTGAAAATTGTCAGTTTTAATTCAAGTCATTCTTCGAGATGTGAGTAAGCTTAGTTTAAAATTTAACCAACTGTGTATATATATATAAAGATATAAATTTTGAGTCTCTAGTAAAAGCATTTATCGGGCATATCCTCATCCTAACCATGAATGCGTCATTTTCTCCTTCGTGGAATTGTCTAAACATCGTAAAGAATTATGCTCTCAAATTAATCCCGGCAGGCAAGGGGTTGGCAAGGGTTCTTGAAAGGTCAATTTACCAAGGAAAGAACTGAATCACAACATGGTGTATACATGCATAGGGCTTAATTGAAATCGCGAACCATAGAAATAGACAAAACAGATGGGAGAAATTAGAGAGGCAAGTTTTGGGGCAATGTACTAATATATATATGCAAGTGATAAAAAATAGGTATTATTTAATGCGAATAGAAAAAGAAGAAAAAAAACAACTCTTACCTCGCCGGCAAAAGGGCACGTCTTGGCCACTTCTTTCTTGAGCTTGGCCTGCATGCCATGGAAGAGGGAACTGCCTCCCACCAGGATGATGTTCTTGTACAGCTGTCGCCGGGTGTCCACCTCGCACCGGAAGATGGCGTCCTGCACCATGCGAGGCAGGCCCTGGTCGTTAGGTCGTCCGGCCAGTCCGGGGTTGAACAGCGACTCCGGGATGGTGAACCTGGACAGAGCGGTTTCAGACGCAGATTAATTAGGATTTGTAGCTTCAGGGTTAAAAGCAGCAAGTATGAGACATCTTCTTCTTTATGTTATATTCGTATTTGATGAAGCGCTGAGCCTGCATACAACTTTTTCTGCATATATTACAAGTGAAATTTATATATTTGACATGAGTTTTAATATTGATGCAGGGAAAAAACCCATAATATATTAGGAGCTCCATCGTGAAAAATACACATTTTATCACCTATATTTCGTTTATTTTAAGTTTCAATAGACCAAAAGAATATCGTGGCGTCTCAAAAAAAAAAAAAAAAAAAAATCCTGAGAGCTAAAGCTTTGAAACGATCTTTATTACTGTGCCAATGTTTCAGTTTAATATATATATATATATATATATATATATATATATATATATATATATATACAGAGAAAATTGCTATTCATAAGTGATCGCTTGGAGAACTAAACACAAAGGACTAAATTCCAAAAAAAAATCTTTTTAAATTTTTTTTTTTTTACAAAACAATTCGTTTGAAGCCTTTGTTGTCATAAAAAATAATAACATTAGTGACAGCTGTAGAGCAGTAGCGGCACAGTGGCATAGTGACAGCCTTAGTTATCCTGTTTGAAAAGAATATTGAGTTTTCTACATCGTTCGCATAAACCCTGCGTACGCTTTCTCGCATAATAATTAGCTGTAACCTTCAATTGATCAGACAGTCATCTTGATCTAGATTTAGAACTCTCTGGATCCATAATAATTTTCAAAAGGTTATGTTATCTCCGTTTAGTTAAACGACACGAACCCTGTGTAGCTATCAGAAAGCATTATTCTTAGGAGTGCTTAGTACTGTTGTGTTGTAGATTATATATCTTTTTTTTCCCAATTGCCGTATTAATATACTATTTTATTACGATTTGAGGCCGTATTTATTTCAGTACAAAAAAAAAAAAAACCCTCGGTACTTCTGAATATTAGAAGTTTCTTCTGAAAATAACTTCAATGCCTTTGAGAAGTTTGGGTTTCTCAGTCAGAGGCTATTACCAGGGGGGAAAAAATTAAGGCAGAGCTCAACATAACGATGTATGCAATCCCGTTCTGTCTTGATATGAGAAGCAAAATAAAATGAAACTTGACGTAAAAGCATCTCTTCCCCAATTACAGTAACCCAAAGTTGTGTTTTTTCGAAACTGGTAGTGACAGTGGCAGTTGCAGAGACCGTGGCAATTGCATTAAAGTGTTGGTAGTAAACTTAAGTACTTATCATCATCAGCAACATAGTTCTTAATTAGTTGTAGTAGTTGTAGTAGTAGTAGTAGTAGTAGTAGTAGTAGTAGTAGTAGTAGTAGTAGTAGTAGTAGTAGTAGTAGTAGTAGTAGTAGTAGTAGTAGTAGTAGTAGTAGTAGTAGTAGTAGTAGTAGTAGTAGTAGTAGTAGTAGTAGTAGTAGTAGTAGTAGTAGTAGTAGTAGTAGTAGTAGTAGTAGTAGTAGTAGTAGTAGTGGTAGTTGTTGTTGTTGTTGTTGTTGTTGTTGTTGCTGTTCTTGTTGTTGTTGTGGTAGTAGTAGAAGCAGCAGTAGCAGCAGGTTCGCATAACATTATTTTGTAAGGGTCTTAATGGTTTCCGCAATGGCATTTAACAATTTTTTTTAGACTTTTGTTTGTTTCTATCTCTTTCCAATCTGAATCTAATCTTTGAACATATTCAATCCAGACCTGAACTTTTCTAGTTAGTCGCTTCTTAGGCTAAAAGGCGGCTCAATCATTGTTTGTGATATAGTTCTTCCGGGATTTGGAATTAAGTTTTAATATGGTATAAACTGTCTCTGATCTCGTATCAATAAGATATTCGATTTTACAAAATGTTGTGTTCAAGTTTTTACAGGCACTTGACACAGTTACTTTTGCATTGATTTCTTAAAGAGTTTGTCAGCATGGACTTTAATACCATTGCTAAAAGTTGTTCAAAACAAAGAAAAAAAAGTTACCGGTACATCAGAGGTTCAAATGGGAAAAAGGAGATAGGCTACAACAAATATAGTGCCATGGATATCGTTTAAACGCGTTTGGAAGAGATTGACAGAGTTCGTGATTTTTCACTAGGAAGCATAATTATTTTTTTTATTGTAGATAGATATAGGTGAGTCTATTTGGTGCGGTGAGATTCCGGAAATACTGGCATCCCGTTGTTTTCCAAGTTCAAGTTCAAGTTTATTCCGATCCAGGTTATGCAATACACAAATAAGGATGGAACGTAAAATCTAACAAATAATTATCAGTAGGGAAAAAACTGACAGCATAGATAATATTAACATTTTATAGACATAAAAGTAAGTAAATGATAACTGAAGCCAATTTCAATAATTTAACATAAAATAATCAATACACATGATATTTAGAGCGGGTAAAGCTATTGATTCTTTCGATAAATTTGCCAATTTGCCAAGTTTTTTTTTGGTATTTTTTTAAACTAAGCATAGTTTTTAGAACAACTTATTCGTCTTACGAATGTTTGGATGCGGTACAATTTTGTAAAATTTGTATTAATATTCTTCTTTCAATTAATATTTCTTGACGGAGAAATGAATAATGGAATTCATCCAACCCTTAACTTTCGCCAAAGGGATATTACTCAACCAGAATAAAATTTTAGACCCTAATCTTCCATAAACGGTTCTCGGTTTCTAACTTGTCAGTTAATATTTTAATGATGTCACCCTGCTCACCTCTCAGGTCCTAGGGGTATTTTCTTGCCGTCAGGAAGTTCATATGTTTGGCCCTCTTTAGCTTTTAGTGACTCGAGCTCTTTCTCGTAATCGTCCGGTACGTAGCAGTGAGTCTCCTTCATGGTCTGAGCATCCAGTTTACTGGCGGCGGTCACAAACCGATAGTCTCTGTCTGGGATGGAAACAAATGGAGGGCCTCGTTTTACTACATCTTTTACCTTCACAAAAATCTACGGAAAAATTGAGAGAGAATTTACGGGTTTAAACAATGAAAGAGAAAAATCATTCACTTCAGAATACCAATGTTAATATTCTTATTCTCGCTAAGATCTTGAACAAAATGAATTGCAACAAATAAAGCTGTGAACACACATAGCATCAGAAGCGTCTAAAATTATCAAAAACAAAATGTAAAATCTTAACATGATAACATATCGACCAATACAGCACCTAAGACAAATAACAGTATTCTTAATTCTTGAGCTCCGATTTCTGATATCAACCATTTCCCCCGGACCCGAAACAAAATAGATAAAGTCCAGAAAATTGGGTTTGGTGACGATAAGCTTTGGCAATATTACCATATCTGTTATCTGGTCCTTTGCCGGACAGCGCCTTCATCGATATATAAATGAAGTCTATATTCCCTATGTCCTCTATCATACTGTATGTCTAGTCCTTACCAGCCAGCGCCTTCATCATCATATCAGTGGGGTCAATGTCCTCTATCATACTCTTTGTCTAGTTCTTACCAGCCAGCGCCTTCATCATCATATAAATAAAGTCTATGTTCTCTATATGTTCTCTATCACACTGTGTGTCTAGTCCTTACCAGCCAAAGTTTCTTTATCATATCAATAAAGTCTATGTCCTCTATATGTTCTCTATCATACTGTATGTCTAGTCCTTACCAGCCAGCGCCTTCATCATCATATCAGTGGGGTCAATGTCCTCTATCACACTCTTTGTCTAGTTCTTACCACCAGCGCCTTCATCATCATATCAATAAAGTCTATGTCCCCCATGTGTTCTCTATCATACTACGTGTCTAGTCGTTACCAGCCAGCGCCTTCATCATCATATCAGTGGGGTCAATGTTCTCTATCATTCTCTCAATCTAGTCTTTACGTCCCCCATGTGTTCTCTATCATACTATGTGTCTAGTCGTTACCAGCCAGCGCCTTCATCATCATATCAGTGGGGTCAATGTTCTCTATCACACTCTTGTCTAGTCCTTACCAGACAGCGCCTTCATCATCATATCAATAAAGTCTATGTCTCCTATATGTTCTCTATCATACTGTGTGTCTAGTCGTTACCAGCCAGCGCCTTCATCATCATATCAATAAAGTCTATGTCCTTTATATGTTTTCTATCACACTGTGTGTCTAGTCCTTACCAGCCAGCGACTTCATCATCATATCAGTGGGATCAATGTCCTCTATCACACTCTTTGTCTAGTCTTTACCACCAGCGCCTTCATCATCATATCAGTGGGGTCAATGTCCTCTATCACACTCTTTGTCTAGTCCTTACCAGCCAGCGACTTCATCATCATATCAGTGAGGTCAATGTCCTCTATCACACTCTTTGTCTAGTCCTTACCACCAGCGCCTTCATCATCATATCACTAAGGCCTATATCTTCTATCCATCTTACCACACAGAGCATTCATCTTCATTTCAGTGAGGTCAATTTACTATCATTCTCACAATCCAGTCTTTACGTGACAGTGCCTCTATCATAAGCTTTGTCTAGTCCTTACCAGCCAGCGACTTCATTATCATATCAGTGAGGTCAGTTTACTATCATTCTCACAATCCAGTCTTTACGTGACAGTGCCTCTATCATAAGCTTTGTCTAGTCCTTACCAGCCAGCGACTTCATCATCATATCAGTGAGGTCAGTGCCAGCGAAGTCGTTTCTCCTCACAGCAGTGGTGATGCTGTAGCCCTCGAAGACAGGCACAGCTGTGGTCACGCCATGGCCGATGTCCAGCACCATGCCGGTGGTTCGACCTGCGCTGTAGAGACTCAGGACAGCCTGGGGCGCGGATGTAACATGGAGAAAATCTGATCATTATTTATCATGGCTCAGGGGGTTGTAAATGCATGTAAAGATTAGCTAGCATGCGACACTGAAAGAAAAACAACAACCGACGCTAAACTTGATGAAATCAATAAGCAGATGATGCGTTTGAATGTAACCGATGCACCTTTGCTGATCATATATAATTCATTTTAAAAAGCTGTTTATATTAGCATTCTAGATGTTGTTTCATACAGCTAAATGTTACTCCCTCATGATAAAGTTAAATATTTTCTTTGCATTATTAATAACTTTGATCTTGATAACATTTTGCATTCATATTAGTTTTCATTTGAAAAGGATAAGATAAGTATTTTTCAAGTGCTGTGAGAGACAATATTATAAAAGAGGAGAATTCTGAATTGTATGGAAGGAAAGCTAGATTTTAAAGTCTAAAGTCTTTGAGTTAAATAGAACAGTCATGCTGCGCATGTTGAAGATTGAGGAAACAAAGGAATATTGATAACGAGGAGCTACCTTGACAAGTCGATATATTTCATCTCTCATGCATAGATAACAGGAAAATTGGTCAATACATTTCTTGTCAAAGAAATAAAAGAAATATAGTTCTGCTTTTGAAAGCATAAAGTAAGCATTCCTTAATAATGGAAAATTTGTTGACTCATTTGATAGAGCTCAAAGTATTAAATTTACTAACATAGTTTTCGAAATCCATTTTTAAATTGAACAACTTTTTGAAAGAATATTCCCAGTAGAAGGTGGCATTTTCACTGCTTTTTTGGGCTGATAATATTTTTATCTTTCATTTTACACATATCCCACTGTTAAATTTATTTATCCGATGACAAGTTTGTTACAAAACCTTTCTCTGAAGCTGACCAGTTAGTCCTGGCTTACATCTTACGCAACAAACAGAGCAGGGCCTGGTAAGTTTCGAACAAAACTAGTCTTCAATCCGCTTACTTGATAAGCAACAAACAGAGCAGGGCCTGGTAAGTTTCGAACAAAACTAGTCTTCAATCCGCTAACCTGATAAGCAACAAACAGAGTAGGAACCTGGTAAGTTTCGAACAAAACTAGTCTTTATCCGCTTACCTGATAAGCAACAAACAGAGCAGGAACCTGGTAAGTTTCGAACAAAACTAGTCTTCAATCCGCTTACCTGACAAGCAACAAACAGAGCAGGGCTTGGTAAGTTTCGAACAAAACTAGTCTTCAATCCGCTTACCTGACAAGCAACAAACAGAGCAGGGCTTGGTAAGTTTCGAACAAAATTAGTCGTCAATCCGCTTACCTGATAAGCAACAAACAGAGCAGGAACCTGGTAAGTTTCGAACAAAATTAGTCTTCAATCCGCTTACCTGATAAGCAACAAACAGAGCAGGAACCTGGTAAGTTTCGAACAAAATTAGTCTTCAATCCGCTTACCTGATAAGCAACAAACAGAGCAGGAACCTGGTAAGTTTCGAACAAAATTAGTCTTCAATCCGCTTACCTGATAAGCAACAAACAGAGCAGGAACCTGGTAAGTTTCGAACAAGACTTGAGCCATCTGCTCCCTGTTGGTCTTGGGATTCTCGGGCGTGTCTGTCACCAGAACTGGGTGCTCGGACAGCTTCGCTGTAAACTCATCCTGAGGATCTCATGGGTTGTCAAAATGTCATAAATGCTAGCCATTAGAAGATTTTAAGAAGGATAGACTAATCGACAGACTCACATTAAAAATAAACGCAACAACAATAATAACACCAGCAAAAACAACAACAACAACAACAACAACAACAACAACAACAACAACCGCAGCAGCAGCAGCAGCAGCAGCAGCAGCATCTCAACATCATATCAACATGATCAGCAAAAAGAAAAAAAAATTCCCCTAAAGTGAAAAAAAAAGAAGAAGATTGAAAACACAGTCACTATTATGGAGTTAACTATGCTTTGTCTGAAAACCGAAGATGAAGAAAGAAAATAAAAGAAACGAGAAAAAAAATTAGAAAAACTTTCTTTGCCTGATATGTATAAGGGAAGCTTCTCCCTTACTGGTTTGCTCTAACTGATAAATATTATTAAAAAAAAAATTCCATCTGAACAAGGAGAAATGTTCAGCTAGCTGTTAGCGCTCTCACCTTAAACACATGGTCCCAGATGGTTCGCATGTCGTCCCAGTCTGTGACGATGCCTCTCTGGACGGGTGAGGTGAGACTGAGCAGAGCTTTCCTGTTCTGGGCCTCGTATCCAACAAAGTGGCGACTCTCTTCGAACTGTCAAAAAAAAAAAAAAAAAAAAAAGATGGCAGGAGCAGTTAGATGGGAAGGAGAGAAGTAGAAAATGGTCCTTAGACTCGCATTTCAAAGTTCTGTGTTCTGTTAAAATTTAAGAGGTGTTCTCATCATTAAAAATAGTGCAAGTCGTGAGGCAAAGTGGGATAAATCCAAAATCGCTGTCTTGTAAGAATCTCCCATGCAAAAAAAACAAAAAAACAAAAACAAAAAACAAAAAAAAAAAAAGCCAAAAAAAAACTCACGGTAGTATATTCTGCAGATTTCAAATAAGACTGCGATCCAACATTTTTCTTTCTGGGGGAAAAGAGCTGTAGAAACCTATAATGTACAGAAATAATTTCGACAACTTTATCTGTTTTCAGCTGGAGGAAATAATGATATATACGCTGAGGAGATATATTTTGATAATAAAAGCCGTATATAAAGCTGTCTACCTTGTGGGGGAAATAGTTAAAAGATAATATACAATAACCTTCCTTATTTATACATTGATCCTAACTAATAAATGTCTCTTGAATTTTGTCTCGGTCTCCCCGACCTCAGCCCTTTATAAATATCCATGTCTCAACCGAATTGTTATCAGTATACTTATGTTTCATTGCATGGCACTGCATTTTCATCTAATTTCTTTGTCCAAACATATCACACCCCGTCACCCGTTTATTTAATATTCACACAAAAACACACATCTTGCATTTTTATTCGTCTCTGTCTGTCTGACTGTCTGTCTGCCTCTCTCTCTCTCTCTCTCTCTCTCTCTCTCTCTCTCTCTCTCTCTCTCTCTCTCTCTCTCTCTCTCTCTCTCTCTCTCTCTCTCTCTCTCTCTCTCTCTCTCTCTCTCTCTCTCTCTCTCTCTCTCTCTCTCTCTCTCTCTCTCTCTCTTATGTCCTTTTCTCTCCATCCCTTTCATTTTCCTTTCTTTTAAACACTCTCATTTTATTGCCTTCTCTTCTTCTCCTTTCATTTTCAATATCCCTCTCTTAGTATACAAGAAAGCTCAACCTGTGAAGAATATTACAGACAATTATGATGCCTCGCGATCGACCCCTGGTTTGGTGTATTAAAAAATGGGGTCTGTTGTCATCTATCTACACAGTCCTACCTTAACGTTTGACGGAAGCTCAATAAATTACGCACATGGAAGTTGCTCCTGGGGTTCAAATTAAGTATTTGTATATTCCTGTTCCGGACTATACTTACTAAAAGTCACAGCCTTAAAAAAAAAGCAATTCTTTTAGAAAAAGGTGCAGTTTCAAAAGCAATCAACAATTATGTTCCTCTCTCTCTCTCTCTCTCTCTCTCTCTCTCTCTCTCTCTCTCTCTCTCTCTCTCTCTCTCTCTCTCTCTCTCTCTCTCTCTTTCTCTCTCTCTCTTTCTTTCTCTCTCTATCTCTCTATCTTTCTCTCTCTATTATTCTCTCTCTCTATGTCTCTCTCTCATTCTCCCTTTAATTCTACTCCTCCTCCTCCCTGCCCTATTTGACCAGTGAGACTTGTAAAACGTTTAAACACACAGAGCCTGCTCTACCACAAACCTTATGTTTGGGTTTCCCCACAACTGTAGGCAGTACGCATTTAGGATCATCGTCTCCAGCAAAGCCCATCTTACAGGACGCACTCCCCACGTCCATCACAATGGCACTCTTGTTCCCACTCGCCATCGTTAGTAAAGGAAGAACTCCGACTAGTGAAGTTGATAGTGAGAAGTCCGCTGAGTGCCGTATTTCCCAGTCTTCTATGTGGAGTGAAAAACCACCAGAGTTGCACTGAGGCTATCAGATGAACTAATCCTTGCCGAGACCAGCCTGCAAGACATTGATATTGTTCTCATAGTCTACAAAGAAGCATTTGAGTGGGTTTCAAAGGCATTGAGAAGGGGCAGTAAAACGCAAAAGAAAGTTACCACTTCTTCTTGTCTTCTCTCCAAGCCGCTTCCAGGAAGCCTAGAAGACGCTGAGCTGCCCTAAAGAAAACCACAAGAGTAGATGAAAAAATGATCGAAGCGCGGAGGGGAAAGGAGGGGGAAGGGGTTGTTGGGTGTAAGACCATCGACAGCGCAACAGATTCTTCTTAAAGTAACTTATCCTAACAGAGAGATCCAATATCTGCAAGAAAACTCAGTGCTCTCGGGCAGTTTTGACTTTTAAGTTCATAGAATCTGAATTGAGAACAAAATAATGCAAGATACATATAAAGTTATCCTTCACGCATGTAATATTATCAGACCTTTCTCAGATCCAGCCGAACAGAAACATTCCCTATCTCGCCCAGCACGTATGCCGTGCTGCGAACCGTCTCGGTGAAAACCGTGGGCCTATGACGACTTCTAGCCGTGAAGTCGTTTTGTCTGTAACCTCCACTGAAGTCTTTGTCACCTTTGAGCTTCCAACAGGAGGCGTGAAAGAGTTGTTAATTACAGCTTATGGATACTTGTGGGCAAACAAGCTGTACCAAATAATCGATTACCTCCCACCACACTCGCGCGAGCATGCATACATCAATTAGCGATAAATGTGCCTAAAGAAAATAAAAAAAGATTAAAAAAAAATAAATAAAAGCCACAGCCTTCTCGTATAAATCAAAATAGTTCTACTACTACTACTACTACTACTACTACTACTACTACTACTACTACTACTACTACTACTACTACTACTACTACTACTACTACTACTACTATTACAACAACAACAACAGCAACAAAAACAATAATAATAATAATAATAATAATAATAATAATAATAATAATAATAATAATAATAATAATAATAACGATAATGATGATGATGATAATAATAATAATAATAATAATAATAATAATGATGATGATGATGATGATGATGATGATGATGATAATAATAAGAATGATGATGATAATAATAATAATAATAATAATAATAATAATAATAATAATAATAATAATAATAATAGTAGTAGTAGTAGTAGTAGTAGTAATGCTCTTAACTGCTTTAACAGCAGAAGCAGAAGTAGTAGTAGTAGTAGTAGTAGTAGTAGTAGTAGTAGTAGTAGTAGTAGTAGCAGCAGCAGCAGCAGTAGTAGTAGTAGTAGTAGTAGTAGTAGTAGTAGTAGTAGTAGTAGTAGTAGTAGTAGTAGTAGTAGTAGTAGCAGCAGCAGCAACAGTTGTAGCAATAACAACAACAATAATAATAATGATATTATAGTAGTAATAACGCAACAAAAAGAACTACAACAACAGCGGCGACGGCGACAACAACAACAACAACAACAACAACACGTCTCCTAAGTCTGTTGGAATCTTGTGTGAGGGCAAAAACTGTCAAGGAAGTGTCAATACTACGGTTTTTACCGTCAATCTCGTTCAGTTCGGTTTATTAATATTTCATTTGTGACATTAGTCACTGTTTGATTGGTTGTTCGAAAGTTATTTATTAATTAGCGCACAATAAAAACAGGTTGCAATTTTATCACACCAGTTGGGCCTAGATTTTTTTAAAAACTTGTCCGCATTATTGCACTACCGAACAAATTACCAAAACTTCACTCACCTTTTGGTTTGGTTAATCCTCACTTAGCTCGTTTATCACAACCTAGTGGATTTATATGCTTGAACTAGTATTTTTATCTCTTCAATCTAGTCCAGTTCGTTATTGAAAATAAACTACCGTCGTCTACAAACTAAATTTGTGATTGGGCTTAGTGAACTTTTCGTCAATCGATCCTGCACGAGGCAATTTTTTTTTTTTTTTTTTTTTTTTTTCAGCAGCTCGCTATGTGCTTCTTGTGATGTGACATTTCTCACAGTCTCTCATCACTAATACCGTGTATGAAAGGAGGAATTGCCGCATACTGTCCTGACATAACCCAGATCCAGAACCTGAATGTGATGTGCAAACAGGGCGTTGGCCGCGCGCAAAATCTGAAACCTAGAATAAGAGAGATCGATAGGCTCGACTGTAAGGAGAGTAGAGGGGGGCACAAGCAACATTCTAGCGTCTCTCTGTTGCCATGGTGATCGGCTGCAAGAACGGGAAAATTAATTTTTACACGCTATAAAAAATTATAAAGATTCTCTGCTCTTTGAAGACGCCTGCCATTTTCTCTCTCTCTCTCTCTCTCTCTCTCTCTCTCTCTCTCTCTCTCTCTCTCTCTCTCTCTCTCTCTCTCTCTCTCTCTCTCTCTCTCTCTCTCTCTCTCTCTCTCTCTCTCTCTTTCTTTGTCTCTCATCTAGCACTATATTATGAGTTCTAGTTTATCTTATTTTAATAAGGGTTATAATAACAAGAGATGATTCAAATTTTGAGCACGCCAATCATGTCTCTTAAAGAACTTTAGGAAATAAGAGCCGGAAAAAAATTCTTACACTCATCTATTTATTCAAAAAAAATAGCAAAGACTAATTGTAACACGAAGTCAAACATAAAATAAAATAAAGAACAATAAAAAATCAGAGCAATCTACCACATGTAGTGCCCATATGGAGCGTCATAAACGTGTGTGGTTTCTGAATACGAACTTCCCGCCTACTCGATCTTTAGAGAAGATAGAAGCCCTAACAGAAAGAACCCCGAACGGAGCGACGCCATGAAAACATCGCTCACGTAAATTTAGAACGGGACTCGACCGTGCGACCCGAAGTGCAGCGGGAGTCCCCACTAGAATATTGGTGTAGGTGGAGCCAACCAATCTAGACAGATCAAGCCGTATAGGATCATAGCGATCAATGTCCGACGTGTCTCCGGGACACACGCTCCGTAAGAAAACCATGCTTTGGTACTATATAAACGACAAGCTATCTTTGGTTTTATAAAAAGCGTTTACTTAATATGTAAGCTATTTATATTTATTTGCTAAATTTTTGGTTTTTTCAAAATTTTTAAGATTTAAATACTTTAAATAAAATACATTTTAAAATTTTAAAAGAAAAAAAATTACAAAAAAGAAATAATTATTCATAAAAATAAAATTTTACATTGTTTGATATTTTTTTTCCAAAACTTAAGTATGCTCCCTTTGAAATTAACTTTTATGGTTAATTCCCTTATTATGGACTAATATTTATAGCAATATTTAATGACCTCCCCTGTAAGGCCTAGATCTAGCGTTACGTAGAAAACGAAAGTTGAAATTTAAACCCTCTAGGCCGGGGCCTGAGGAACTGTCCAAATGGAGGAGCACGATGTCTAGAGTTAGGCTTAGATCTAGATGTATTTTCCATCATACAGCTGTCAGCCATCAAGATCAAGGGATTTATCATGCTTAGTTGCATACGCCAACTACAAATAGGACTATTGTTTGAGCAGACCCATGGGTGAATCCGTTTGCTAAAATTTGTCCCTAGATCTAGGCCTATCTATAGATCTATTCTAGAGGCCTACATGTCTAATGTAGACTAAACTAGATCTAGATCTATTTTTTTTTATTTTTAGATTCTAGATCAAGATGAAGTAGCTCTGAAGATAACATCAGGCAAGGAGTATGACGCTGTGTGGATAGTTTAAATCTAGACAAAGAGGCACACAAATCATGGGTTATTTTCGTTGTTGTAGTTTTTGAACAAGAATAATTTTATAACAATTAACATCATACCTTGAGACTGCGATATGATATTTTAGTGCACAGGGTACCTCAGTGACATATGCATCAACAAGTTATCCAATGCCTCCTGTCCACTTGTGCTGTAAATCTCTCTCCACATAAACTTCTAAATGCGAGTCTAAGGTAGTGTTTTGCACTCCGCTCATACACTTAAAGTGTTTCATACAAATTTTCCAGTAGTACTCGATGTGATTAATGCAGGGACCTGTCACTGGGTTTACGAAGTTCTGGTCATGGATGACCACTAGGTGCTGGTAAGCAGGTTGAACCGGCAGGTTCACAATTTTATTGTACGATGCAAGACTGTCAGTGTGAATAAAACTATCTATAGGGGAGCACACGTTCTTGAATAATGGGCAGCAAGGTGACTGCAGTTTTGTGCGGGATATATTTTAAATTTTTACCTATACACCCGTCTCGTATTGTCTTTTAAATGCGCAACATGTTACAATTACCCATGCGCATGCGCAAATAAAAGCGCACTTTCCTCACGTCTTTTGGTTTTCTCATTTCATTGTCTTTACTCATTTGGCTTACCAGCTGATGTGTTTTGATCTTGTTCTTGATTTTCGTCATGGCTGCTTGTGATAACAGATAAGTGTTCTTTAGATTATTTCCAAGTTATTGCTGAATTTTATAATAACGATGCTAAGTTATTATCATTTTTACGATCTCATTGTGTTTTACCTTCTGAAATAATTTGCCCACCTTGTACTTCTAAGTGTATTTACCGTGAGAATCATATTTGGCGTTGTAGTAAATCTAGTGTTATTCCTAAAACTAAGAAGCGGCAGTATTGTGATTTTTCTGTTTCCGATCTAAAGAAACATTTCTTGATCATACCTATATTGCCCCGTGGAAAATATTACTATTTATTAATCACTTTCTTAGTCACTTGTGGGACCACAGAATTGTGTTATTGTGTTTAAATATTTCATCTAAGACATCTGTGGACTGGCGATCTTTTTGTAGCGAGGTTTGCTCTAACTGGTTCTTAAATCAGGAGCAGATAGGAGGTGAAGGAGTTGAAGTTGGAATTGACGAGACCCAGTTGGTTAGGAGGAAATACGAGAGGGGGAGACTATTGAAAGACATTTGGCTGTTTGGTAGCATAGAAAAGGATTACTAAAAAAAGATTTGTGGTAGCTCTCACTGGGGAGATAGAAGAGAAGCGTAACAAAGAAACACTTGTGCCTTTAATTCTTAAATATTGTCTGGTTCTACGATTTACGGTGACGCCCGGGGTGCCTACAGAATTACACGCATAAGGTAATAAACCATTCTAAACATTTTGTTGATCCTGAGGATAGAACTATACATACTCAAAACATTGAGCGCCTCTGGAGGGATATTAAAGAGTGGAGTAGGAGGCCCGCAGTGCGCTCAAAATATCTGCACCAGTATTTGGCCCGATATTTATCTGTTACTGGGACAGAGGAAAAAAATTTACTCCGTTCATTTTTGACTCAGGCTGCTTTTCTTTATCCTCCGCAGGGGACAAAAAAACACAGTGAAGTAGAGGAAGATAGCGATACGGAGGTGTTTGAAGTAGCCAAGACGGAGTATAGATAAGAGCTGTATTTATTATTATTTTTTTTTTACTCTGTGCTGTTTCTTCTCTTTTCGGTTCATCTTGACCTTGATTTGATCGTATTATTAAGTGAAAGTCGCTTCATTCTTGTCTTTTTTTTGTTGAGGGGGGGGATCCCCCCTCATTTTTTATTTATTTATTCCATAAAATTCGTGAAAGTCGTTTCTTTTTTTTGGGGGGGGGGGGGGCTATCACTTATTATACAGTCAAGGTCAAGGTCAACCGGAAAGACAAGAAACAGTAATCTGGTGAGAGCGGTTGTACAGGTACTGGGAAAGCAAAGGCTCTTGGATACTGTAAGAGGCAAAAAAATATATACATGTTCCAGGCGTTTCTGGGGTTGTTGCTTTCATCATCTATGGGCAGCATCTTGTCCTTCCTTGCTTTTTTGTTCAGACCCGAAGCCATTTTTATCTCAACATTGTTACCTCAAACTTACCTGCACATAAGCGTCATGTAATGGCAATTTTTTACTCCCCCCCAAAAAAAAATAATAATGAAAGAAATTTTTCAGGGTAGGTTCACAAAACAAGTGTAGTGTTGAAGTGTTGAGGACCACCCAGGAATAGAAATCACATGGTCCTGAGGCAATTAATCTTTTTCCAAAAGAATATTTGGTTCCAGTTCTTTGGAGAAAACGTACACTGAAGTTATTGGAGTCCTTGTTGACCTTGATGACCCATTTGAAGTCAGTGAAAAGACAGGGTATTATTAATTTAGTCATTCTCTTGAAATCAAATTGTTTTATAGGTCAATTCTTTGAATGAAGTGATATTAACATATAGTAAAATCTTTAGTAACATCACTCAAACATAAATATCGTAGTAAAAAATTTTTGTCAAGTTACTTAGGAAGATCTAAAGACAAGGGATAAAAGTACAAAAGGTATGCTGCAGCCAAGATAAAAAATATTATTGCAAAATCGCTTACAGTTAGAGCCTTAGGGATCTGTGCAGTAAGCTTCACAAAATCTCCGACATTGGGAAATCGGTTCTCAGTTCTGGGGGAAAAAATGCAGGAATGGCAAAAACAGCACCATTACAGATTACTTCATATTTTTTTTTTAGATCATTGTCTAAGCACATCTTCATCATATACAAAATAAAACTTTCACATTAAAAAAAAGTGTTTTTCTAACATATTTTGAGCAGCCAAAGGATTTTCCTTTTCAGGGTCTTCTATGAAGGCCTCATTCAAGCTTGTTCTAGAACTCTATCTTGGTTTGCACTTGTATATTGTGTATGGCTCCATAACATCAAGGTTTAAGCACTGGGCTAGTCTCCTTTCTCGGGATGCTATGCAAAAACAGGAAAGCCGCCTTGCCTGTACCACATATTCTCTCAAAGCTTGGAATTGATGATACTTCCTGGTGCCAATAATCGTTAGCACATCCTCATACAAGGGAGTTTGCTCAATGGTGGGGGTCAGTAGGTATTTTCTGGTATTAAATAATTCATCACAGATATCAAGTATAGGCAACTACTATCTTGCTCAATTAAAATTGACTTTCTTTATCTTGCATTTTCAAAGTTATAGGAAAAGGAAAAATACCTGTTCCCTCTCCCCAATGCTTTTCCCAGATAGTCAACCATGTCCTTTGCTGAGTCAAAGTTGAGGCCCTGGCGGGTCGCCCTTTTCAGTGCCTGGCTCAGAATGCCAGTCTCACCATCTGACTCTCCTTTCTCATGCTCAGAACTGTAGTAACGTCTCTGAGGTTGATGGGGCAGGAGAGTCAGATTGTGAAAGCTTCCTTGTCCCTCTCATAAAAGATTCATTGAAACACGAGTCATAAAACTTGATAAAGAAGTTCATTTTAAAATAAATCAATACATCATAATACATGTATTTGATAGTAGCCTTGTATTGACTGGCAGCTCCATGGTTTGAACGGATTGTCAAGCGTTTTACCTCAATTGACTTTCTGAGTTCAGCCAAAGTACGTTGGGAGAACTCATGGACAACGTGGTGATCATGGATGGTGTCATCTGAGAGAAAAATCAAACTTTCTCTCACCACACTGTCCCCGCACCTGAAAAAGCAGACAGTTATCTGCTATTTCCCGAAATGGCCAGACTTTATTTCAGCAGAGTATGCTGCCTTTCTGTTTTCTCCAAAGTCTTGCACCATTATGACTTCTTCTAAGGAAAGGAAAGCACAGATAAAAAATGTATTACAAATTTATATTGCAGATTAGGCCTATGTATATATAAAATAAATAATATATATAGTGTCTCTCTAAATTGGCACAATATGAAAGTGCTTTGCAATTACCTTCCTCTGGGTTCTGGCGACACTGCTTGATTTGGTTGTACTGCCAGTAAGCTGTGAATAGATCCCTGTGAAGGTCCCTTTTGTCAATTCCAGAAGGTCCTTCTCCAGTTCCTTCAGCAAGGTCCTGAAAGATGATATATAACGTATTGTTTTTTTTTTCAATTAAGTAAAGATAAACTACAAGTGTTACAGATTCAGAAGAATAGTTTAGATTTATTACTCTGTACCTCAGTGGTCCTTCGTTTTGTTTTGGTTCTATCTTTCTTCCTCATTCTTCTCCCATGGCTGCCACTTCACCTCTTGCATACCGAAGATATCCCTACAGAAAATATTGAAGGGCCACATTTGATAACAGCATACTGGACGCAATCCTGGAAAAAGAAGAAAAACAATGGAAGGGAATTTTTCCAGTTCCTGAGTGACATTTTTATAGACTGGAGACTGACAACTAAATTATCTATGAGTTTTCTTTCTGTCAATGCATGTGATCTTAGACCACTTTTCTTCATGGCATCAGGTAAAAAAATTTAACATATCCTTCTCAGAAGAATTTGACCAAAATTTCCCAGCTGCTGACTTGTTGTCAGCCTGTGGACAATTTTAAAATATCACTTTTTGAGAAGGCTAGGCAAAGAAAGACAAAGTGAAAGAAAAAAATAAACAGATAAAAAAAATGCTATAAATGCATACCGTACACAGCTTTCTTGTGGGGCACTCCCCATCAGGTGGCAGTTCTTTGGCCTTAAACTCTGAAACAATGAGAGGCCTACTTTGACGCCAGGGTTCTGCTCTATGAAATCAGCATGGGTAGCTTTGAAGGTTGCATTCATAACCGTGGCTGGCCCATGCTTTGTTGAATACCTCACGTGAGGTAAAGTTCTGGATATTTCATCTTAATAGTAGAAGAGCTGTGGAGGTATGGGGAAAAATGGTATCAAACAATCCTGAAACATTCCAGGGCTAAAAAATTAAGATCATCAATTATTTAATGTAAAACTACTTTACCTTCACATTATCGTGCATGCTTGTAGAGATGGTGGACAGGACCATGCTGGAACTCCTCATTTGCCACTATGCCTAGTTCACTTTCCATGTCAAAGTAGGCCTGTTGTTCTTCGGCCGATCGTACGCAAACCTCTAGACTGTTGTTTGACCTCTGTGCCAGCAGGTCCACGGACTGCGGTTTGTCCTGATACCCCATGTGCAACCTCAGGTACTGCCTCACTTCAGAGCAAGAGACAAAGCATTGTTTGCCGGTGACCTTGTGCTGCACTAGTTAAGCGCTGCTGGGTTCAGGTGGCACTGTGAAGACTGCGTAGCTGCTGACAATGCTGCTGCAGATAGCCATCTGATATTCTGCTAGCACAAGGTGTACTGGTTCAAGTCTCCTAAGGGTGTGTCTTGCAGATGTCCTGTCTGTGGCTCTGAGTTAACCCTGCTCTTGTTTCCATGGTCATCTCAGCTTGCTTCTTGTAGCAGCATGATAGAGAGAAATATCCTGGTGTTCGGCAAAAATAGCAAATGATGCTAATGGGCCTCTGGCAGTCTAGACTGTTGCTGGGCCTCTACCTCTATCGATGAAAATAGATGTAGTTGTTTTCCGCCTGCTGCTGCTGAGAGATAGGCCTATTTGTGGCTTGTGATGCTTTTTTCTTTTGATTCCTTTATTTTTGTGATATGCTGCTGCCAAATGGTCTAATCTTAGATCCAAGAGTCCTGTTCAAGATCAAATTCAAGAAACAGAGAGTCATACTATAATTCAAAACTAAAGAAATACTAAAATAAACACATGAACAAAAATAAACAAGTCACTTAGAGATCTATCTAGATCTAAATTTTAACCTTTTGATTTGAGTCTAGCTGCTGTAAATATCTAGGCCCTAGATCTAGAACCTATGTCTAAGTAACTTTTTTAGATTCTTTACTTAGATCTAACACTATAACATGTAGATCTATTCCAGACTGTTTTAGATCTGCCGCTGCTTACATTGTATGCTCACTTTTAGTTGCATTCCTGCCATCTCTGGCAAGCTGTGCTTAGAGGAAGTGATCCACACATTCTTTTCTTTAACACAATCCCTACCAGGGTTTTTTTTGTAAACCGTGTGCCCAAGCCATATTTTGTGACCCACGTAAATCCTAGACCTGATTTTTTGAATTGAAGTTTATGACCCCCTATATTTCTAGAACCTACAAGTATTATATATCAAAATGCAGGGCATTGAATACAGATTTGAAATATCAGTGTTAGATAGCAATTAAAAATTTTTGTAAGGAGGTAGATGTATAAAAAGATGATATAACCGAAAATTAAAAATAAAATAAAAATAAAATATCCAACTTACTGGTCTCATTGATCTGAAAATTTTAATCCAATCCAATCAAACAGCACACCACCTTGTGTATAATCCAATTATGAAGTCATGTGTCAAATTTGAAGAGTGTAATCCAAGAAATAAAAAATTTTACAACATTTTTACTAACAACACCTATATAAAAAAATAACGGCAATCCTATAGGAGTCAGCTAAGAATTTGTAAGTACTGCTCGTGGGGACCTAGAACTTAATTCTAGTGTGCCAGGTCTGGAAGCACACATTCCTACAAAGATGGGGCTTTCCTGGGCAGGTTGCACACACATTAGTTGTGCGCTTGCGATTTCCCGGCTTGCTGCAGACCTTACAGTTACGGTCGGCTCTGACCGTCTCGGCGAAGTGGCTTTCTGGAGCAAGACGAGCGACAACTTGCACAGGGGCATTTTGAGGGGTGTTGAGGGCAGGCATGATTGGTGCAGGCTCTGGGGCAGCATTCAAAGCTGCAGCAGCTTCAGTTAGTTGACTGATGAGGGCATCTTTGAACTTTACCAGGCTGTGGCGCGTTGGCGGTTCTGTGCGGATTAGAAGGAACAGAATCCTTGCGTTGATGTGGCAAAGCTCAAGGAGCCAGTGGAATATTTTCTTCCACCACTTTATGCTCTTGCGTTTGTGCATGCCATAGTAGCCCACATTCTGATCTGCACGATCGCAGCCGTTCATGTTGTTGTTGTATGCTGTAATCATGGTCGGCTTCTGCACCGTTAGGCCGCGGCGAGTTTCGACAGGGGTGGTGGATGAGTCGGACAGGCTGCTGACCACGAAAACATTCTTCTTGGCCTTTTTGTCACGAAAGGCAACGCACAGATATTTCCCATCTTTATAGATGTACCACTTCATCTGTAGGTGGTCCAACTTGAGGGTCTTCAGCTGCACAGGCAAGTTGCGACGTCGGGCGTCGATGGTCCCGGTGTAATAAAAACTCTTGGAAGTCAGGTACTCCAGCAGTGGGAAGGATGTGTA
Source organism: Elysia crispata (assembly GCA_033675545.1). Taxonomy (NCBI): domain Eukaryota; kingdom Metazoa; phylum Mollusca; class Gastropoda; family Plakobranchidae; genus Elysia; species Elysia crispata. The sequence continues at coordinate 58,232 of JAWDGP010004106.1, read as the reverse complement.
GAATCGGTCAGCAAAGATGTGGTGACCTCTGTCCAGGGGTTCAAGGAGCTTCTGGAACACCTTTACTGCTTGGAGACTGTCAGGGTCTGAGTCGGGATGGTACGCTGTGTTTTTGCCGTAATAGGTGAATACGTTTATAATGTATCCCGTCGCACTATCACACAGTCCAAATGTTTTTATGTGATACTTTGACAGCTTCGATGAGTTGAACTGCTTGTTGCGCCAACGTCCGTTGTAACTGATAACCATTTCATCTATGGATACCTCTCTTCCAGGATAGAATGCAGTCTGGAATTGTGTTTGGAGTGATTCTAAAAAAGGTTCAATTTTCTCTTGCTCCTCCTCATCAACGCCACCGGCATGCAAGAACGTATGAAATATGACCTCAAATCTGTTTCTTGGCATCATTTGACCAAACCAGGGAGTGTATTTGTGGGGCTTTGAGACACTCCAGTATGCTTTTACATTGTCCTGAGGGTCGAGGCCCATTGCGATGAGGATGGACATGAACTTGAGAAATTCTATCCGCGTGACAGGCTGATAGTTGCGGTAGATAGAGTGCCGTTTTGCTGGGGTGTTCTTTTGTTGTAGAAGTTTGGCATAAGCATTGATGTTCTGGAGCAGTTTATCAACTATTTCAGGGGTAAGTAATAATAATAATAATAATGAAGTTATTTCCTAGCGCCTCTTCCTACTTGTAGGCTCGAAGCTCTTTACAATAGTCTATTTACAAACGTTTAACATAGTGACACTAGTCTATAGTCTAAAACATAGTCCATTAACAATTCAAACAAGCAGAAGAGGAAAAAATAAATAAGTTACATGTACAAAGAAAATAAGAAAAGACATTGACAATAAGACAAATTTCTCAGACTAATTAAGGTCTTCATGTGCAGTAAACAAATGGGTAGTGCAAACAAACAGTCTAACTCAGAACTATCCTGCTTCTTTGTTTACACCATGGCTAGCCTGCTTGACAAAGCGAAAGTTGTTAGATGTCTGCCCCTCCTCCACCTCTCTCCATGGTGTTGCTTGTGTCTCAGGCCTAACAAGGGATCTAGATCTTGAACTTGAAGTACTAGATCTAGGCCTATTTCTTGGCAACATTGGTGTCTTTCCTTTTCCTGTAACCCTAGATCTACCCTTGGCTTTGCCCTGCTCACAGCTGATCGAGGGACACGCCCCCTTTCTAGATCTAGATCTAGTTGGTTCGTCTTTCTCACTGTTAGAATCACTTTCACTTGAACTAGAACTACTACTGTTTTCCCAACTTGAATCTGATAAAAGTCCTGCATCAGATTCATCACCTCCGTCCGTCAAAGTGCACATATATATCTCGCACAGCAGATGCAGGAAAATAAGAACGTTTGCGAGGTTGTGAAGGGCCTGCTTCATCCATTTTTACCTCAACAATAAACACTAGATCTAACAATTATTTTGGTCAAAACCTGATGAAAATCAACCGCCACTTAGCTCAAACGACGCTAAAAATAGGCCGGAAGGGAAGTAGAATTCGTTTTAGTAAACATTGGATTGGATAGATCGAAAACATGGACTGGATTAAGACAAAGTCCGAGCCGATTGTACCGGCTCGTGGTAGGTAAGTTTGGCGACTGTGAGCCGCTACAATCGGCTCATGGTAGGGATTGTGTTAAAGAAAATAATTGTATTTTTGCCTTTAATTTTCCATAAACACAAATTTGATGAAAACAATTTTACCACTCCAATCCTTAAGACAATTTACAACTTCATGCTAAATTTGACATGCCCTGGTGTTTTGTTTTTTTTTGCGTTTATGTAGCTCCATTAATACTTTATAAAATATAAAAAGCCTAGTAAAAAGCTTATATAACACTCCAAAAGTCCTTTCTGGAAAATGGTAAAAAAAATACATGTAATCGGAAGATGTCCTGGTGGAGACTATTAAACAATGACTAGTACATGGAATAGACAACGTAAGCACAAGGATAGGCCTACTTAAAAAGCTTTTTATCAGAGGTAGGAAACTATTGACACAACTTGAGTTATGTATAACCAAAATGTTCCTAAAATTTAAATCTACTTAATGACTATCTTTGTCAATAGGTCATAGGACTTTTAGAAGTCTTTTACCTCTGCAGATCGTGCTGCTAAACAGCTCGGGCAGAACTATTCACATAGAAACTGTTGCAGAGACTGCAGATCATTGCAACCAACAACCCAACTTTTAGTTCACTGGGCGAAAAGCCATTATGTTCACGCGCCCACCAGGGTCAAGTTACAGTCAGGGGTCATAAAATTCACGTGTGCAAGCCTGGTGCGCCAGTGAATGTCCTGACCAATATTTTACATTTTCTTATAACTTTAATTAAATGATATCCAATTGCTTATTTAGCCTTAGGAACATGCAGTAAAATATAGCTGTTTTGTTTGATATATTTTTGTATGTAATGTGCACAATTGTCACTTACTTACAAATAGTGAAAAGAGAGCTATTTTTTCAAACCAACTCTCAAAAAGCAAGAGTGGTTAAAATATAAATAACCTTTATTTGCAACCAACATTTTTCTTCAAAGTCATATGCGAAAATGAAGTAAAAATTGAGCTTACAGTGGAATAAAAATCAGCTTGAAATGTAGAACCAAATTGTCATTGGGGGCTGTTCATTAGATGGTCTCTGCTTGTGAGGCGCAGCCGGTTAGCAGATAACAGTTTGACCATCTGGGCTAGGGCGTCCATTTATCTTTAGCTTGTTGGTGCGTTGATGATAAGATTTGTTTTATGACATAGTAATAAAGTGACTGACTGTTAAAAGTAGGCGTGTTGAGTAACAAAGAAGTTATTAATGCTAAAACGAGTGTGTACTCTTGCCACAAGGTACTCTTGTATAATCCAATAATTTCCTCTGCTTTGGTTATGTTTGTTGAAGAAAGTGACTGCTACATGTACATCCCTGAAGCTGTCATTGATCTTGTCATACTTTAATTCTAACTGGTTATTTTGGTGATGAGAGATTCTTGTTGCATGTTTGCTACCACTGTGTCTACTGCTGTCTTTGTTAGTTGTTTGTAGATTTTTGTGGGTTAAATATCTGTGACAATGATTTCCTATAAAGCTTCCGCCATGAAAAGCTTGTCTAACTATATTTTTTTCATCTAATGCTATTCTTAAAGCCTTTGAAACTGGTCCTCTTGTAATTTTATTGCTTCAACTAATGAAGTTCTTCTTTATGTTTGTCCAGCTCTTTTTGGGAACCTTTCAATTCTCTTATATCTGTTACTGCATCACACATGATTACGCAAGTTTTTAAAAACTGTTTGTGCTCTCTCAGCGGCATGGCTTTCTCCCAGTTTCAAACAAATTTGGGACTTCTCTTATGACATTTCCCGATCAAAGTAGAGAACATCTTCATCTAAGTTGTTATGCTTTTTAAGCATGAGCCCTAGTAGATGTGAAGATATGGAGGTGAAACACAGTCAACCTCTATGTAGATGTGAAGATATGGAGGTGAAACACAGTCAACCTCTATGTTTAGCAATGTGCTATAGACTACATTATGGTGATTTTTGGCCTTTTTTCCTCACAGATCCCTTTCTTTCAAAGTTTAGAAAATCATCTCTAAGTGACTGAGGGTTTCTAGGTTCAGATGCCTTGATATCATTGTTCTGCTTTTCACGTTTGTTGAAGTGGCACAAGACATGGGTATTACCCTGAGGGCCAAGACAAACCATATAATTTACAAAGAAACCAGTAGTAACCAAACACAAAGTTCTATCTTTTTGTCTTTCTATTCCATGGATGCTGATTCATCTATTTGTTCTTTCATGTCATTTTTGATCATTTGAATATTGTGTGTGGTGTCAGGCACTTTTGCTATAGCTATGAGCTGGTTGTTGTTTTTTGAATTTGGCTTGTTAATGTTGCAAATGTGAATTGCCAATTTAAAACTACCTTTACCGTGGTCGCCCCCAATTTTGACCCATATCTCGTCTTCTGGTATAGTATGGTGCCATATCAATTCATTATGTGCATCGTGTTTATCTAAAACTTTTGTTACAAAATTTTGCAAATGTTTAATGAATGCAACTTCCTTGTTGTATATATATGTTCTGTTTTTGTACTGTCAAACTGTTTTGTTTTTACATCTACATCGTCTCTGGTTAAGCTTTTGTGGAGAGCTCTTAGTGTGTGGTCACTAGAGAGGTTTGCACCTATGGATTTAAAAAATCTCAATTGCAATTTAAATTGGTGATAACTTATATTCATTACTTCTTTCATGGCTAGAGTTCCTTTGCTGTGAATTTTTTTTCGCTTAGTCCTGTTGTTTCTTCTAGGTTTCTCCTAGCTTTTCCCGTTAGTCTCTTAAACTCTGAGGGTTGCTGCTTTTCTATGTCTCTGACAGATGTACCTGATATCTGTGACATATATGTTTAATGTTTTTGGCTCTTTTCCTTTTCAAAGGTGATAGAACGGATGACGACAATTTTCTAGGTACAACAGATCTTTGGAAGACCATGGATTGACCTGATGTTTTAAAACAAAGTGCTTTTATTGCCTGAGGTCTTTATTTTTCTACGAACTAATTTTGTTGTGAACGCTTCCTCTTCTCGAGTATCATTTTCATTGCGTAAAATGATAAGAGGGCCTTTATGAAGAAGATATGTGCCTGAGTCACTTGCAGAAACTGACGGTTTTGGTTTAGGTGTTGTTTTTAGGGGATTACATGTAGTTGATGAATCTGTGAATGTTTTTACAAGTGTGGAAATAGATGTCGGTAATGTTGAGTCAATAGGTATTTGGTAATGTGAGCTTGGTGCTGAGTTTGACTGAGACACTGAGAACTTAATTGGTGGGTTTGAGTAAGGTTTGAGAGGTGCTGATGTTGATGTTGGCAGGAGAGGAATGTCTAGAGGTTGCAAACTGAAAGTAGAGTTAATTGATGTTTCCCAACGACTATAGCTTTCAAGCTCGGAGTCGCCTCTTTTTAAAGCTCTAGCTAACCGCATTAATATATCTGTGTTACTTTCTTCAACTGAACTATGTGTTTGTTCATTTGTGTTAGTAAGCATGCTGATCTGTTGCTGAGCAGATATGGTGTGGGCATCATATTCGTTGGTTGTACATGATGTTTCTGACTCTTGAAGGATATAATCCATGTCAGTGTCGTTATTATCACCAGCAAACAGGTGTGTCATGGCAGATATTGCTAATGACAGCAGTGTTCAAATTGACACATATCATTATGTCTGATGTTTCATTGTTCTGACTAATGGAAGTGTTGGGCTCTAACAGGACACTTTGTGGTGACTGAAGAACAAGTTTGCAGAAACATTAGCTGCAACTGTTTTTATTGCTCTTTTACTGTTTTTAGTTCCTGAGTTAAAGCTGTTGTAATGAGAGCACAGTCTACATTCTTCCTCGTTCAAGGAATCACTAAAAGTTGTTCAAATTTTGTCTGTCTCCTTCTCAGAATTAATAAGCTTGTTTAAAGAAGTTTCAGAACTAAACTTCTTTATATTTGAAATGTTGGTGATGCACTTTATGCATATTGATAAAAATGAAAATCTGCAATATTGTAACCAATGTTCACATGACAAATTATGAGAATATCTTTTTGGAAGTCCTTAGCATCTCTAGGCTTTTTCCCTAGTTTTATTTGCTCACTATTCAAGCATCTTCAGCCACATAGTCTGCACAAATTTTTCAATCTGTCAATATTCTTCTTTTGCAAATGTTCCAATATGTCTGCCAAGTAACAAAAACAAATTACAAATGAAGAGTAAGTTTTAACACATGCCCACATGAAGCGAAACGGTAGGACCAAATAACTTATCTTATGGAAAAAAAGTAAAACTTTCCATCACTGTATAGCCATGTTTACTTCAAATGTGTAACATTTAGACCCTTTGAAATAAACACATATTTTTCATACCATACAACTGGCGAAAATTTTCTATAAAAACTATTCTCACTTCAAAAGGCTAATATGGAAAGCCTCAGTTCAAAGCTGCGCAATCCTTTTATTTTTTTACATTTTACGATTTAGTTTTCCATGTTAAAATCTTAAAAAAAAAAACGAATTGAAAACAATAAAAAAATAAAAATCTTTGGTTGCAAAATTTATTTATTATTAATTAAAATATGCATTCACTTTTTTTTCACTTCATGAGACACACTGTGCGCAATGGTTAATAAAACTCACTTCTTAACGGATTTGAAAGAAACAAACATTAAATAAGAATAGAAAAATTAAAGAACAATACTGTAGTTAACATTTAAGCACCTGCATCGTAGATCAGGGATAAGGTCTAAATGATATTGCTTCAAAAATCATCACTTTTAGTCAAACAAGTTTTCTCCTTTTGCCTCACTGCTGGCTGGGCCATAAAACAATTCTTATCAGCAGCACTCAGGGTGGTCACCGCTTATCAGGGGTCAGCTATTGGTCAATCTCGCACCTTTGCGACGGTAAAGGCAAGAAAGAAGGAAAAACTAAACATTCATTTTTGCTGTGGTTTTAGTCGCTGTGAGCTATGTATTTCAATGATCGGAATTTTTAAAAAATTCTTTCACAAAAAAAGTCCTTCGAAGTTCACAAACAAAAACCTCCAAATCAGTCTGGGTGCAGACCATCTGTCACTTTAATATGATTTCATTTAACCTGCATTTTCCTTGAACCACTGCAAGGCAACTGCCCTTTATGGTGTCAGGTGCAATCATCCCTCAGGGAAAGAGGGCACTTAACCTCTAAAACGCCAGGTTTTCCATCTGAGGAAATAATAAGCCTGTCTGGATCAGCTGCCAAATATACATGGTCTGGGTGGAAAATCAAGCCAGACCCCTTGACTGAGCTGGTAATGAAGATTTTTTGTAAGCAGCCCATTTCGTAGTCAAGCTGCAGATGGAGCAAACTTTTTTAGTTCTCCACTAAAATAAGTCATTTCCATCTTTGACCTGGCGGGATACTACTGTTCTCCCTTTTCTTATGCTTGTAGCTTTTAAAGGTGAGGTTTGCCTCTTCCTCAGCTTAATCCATTCACAAACTTTGTATGTGCAAGAAACCTGCTCACATTTGAACTTGTCTGAAATGTCTTTTAGCTGCTACATGGTAGCAAGCTTTTCCTTGGGTGGAAGACAATTTAAAGAAAGGTGAATAAGTTCATGTTTATAAACCACAGATAATAGTCAATCATATCAAGGCTATTTACTTTTGATAAGCAATTTTTACCAAATTATCCTCTTGGAACCAAAATTACACCTTCAGTTCTTGGAAGATATTAGAAGATGATATAAGAATAATCTTTCGTTGGAAATAACGGCAAAGTCTGGATGTGGAGATGGAGGGACGGCAAACCCTGCTCTCTAAGAAACTTCAGGGTGTTCTATGTTGTAGTCTTTAGAAAAGTCTCATATGATTTTGAATCAACTGGCTGAGCATGAGCTAGATATTTTATATATATAGTTTTTGCTCAAAACTTCTAGATTATGGTAATGTATATACTTTAGTGCGTCTTGTTTCTAAAGATGTCAATATTGGAGTGTTGATCATAAAGAACTCTAAAACCAGAAGTAGAGTTTAGACCACTCTAAGAATAAGATACACCACTCTGTGGAAAAAATGTAGAGTGACTTCCCTGTTTCGCTGAACCCCCCCACCCCTCAATAAGAGGAATACTAAATAATGAGAACAAGCGAGAGGTGTTCTTAAATCCACCCTCAAGCTGTCCACGGCTGGTTCTTTTAATGTAATTTAAGGATGAATTATAGGCCTCCATAAGTTGACAAACATAACTAAAAACTTGCCAAAATCTATCACTCATTCGCACATCCAAGCACTATTCAAACATAAAACTTCAAATTTAAAATGCAATGTATGGAAGAATCCTGAAATTAAAAGCAAATATATGTGCTCTCTAAATTTACAGAACTATCAACTTTTTATTTTCTTGGGGAACTCTGAACATATCAGCGCATATTTTTGGAATTTCAGTTTATTCCAAAAGAATACCAGCAATCTCAAGTGAAAATATTTATTTTTTGTGCGAAGCCTTGATCACGTCCCACCAAATCTAGAAAATGGAAACCAGTCTTCCCAGACTTTCACAACTCTATAGCTCTTGAGCCAATGATTCAGTGATAAACGACCTATCACCTCCTTCATCAAACAGCATACTTACCTTGATAATTCCACATTATGGAAATCTTAAACTAGCCTTGACCATCTGCATAAGTGTGTTCTTATGCCTCATTTTATTGTGAGCGTAAGCCACATTGTTCAAGGTGGCGGGGATTCATTGGGAGGTTCTTTGGCGGTGTCAGATGGACTATATTTAAATCCCTCTGTATTTGGACAAAAATTCTACCTTAGAAAATTTTTTTTGTAATGCATCTGTTTTGCTGTGCAGGTTCTAACATAATGATAACGAAAACAAAGGTTTTTGTCCTGAATCTTTCTTATATCAATTATCATCCTTGGACATCCCCATATAGAAAAACAATCCTCACTGTTATGTCTCATTTTGCTGCAAAAACTGCATTTTTCCCTCCACCCATAGAAGTTGAGTTGCTGTGGAATGCAGCAACAGAGTGCTGAAACAGTTGTGAGACTTTCTTTAAATTGATACCTTCAGGTTTCTATTGAAAGCTTTGTGATCTTTCACTCCTTTTAATTCATTTATCTAAAAAGTCAAGGCGAAGGCCGAAATCATTTTCCCGCCCTTCACCCTCTCAAGCCCACCCAAGCCTTATGTCTTAGGGCATCCGGTTCTGCACCAATGGTGTACCATATAACGTTAATTGCCAGAGCCCTTTGGCTTTCTCAACATCACTTAGCAGTGGCAACTTCTGAATGTGCGCATATTATTCATTCTTTTCTGCCATATCTTTTAACTCTTTATGACCGGAGTTTTTCACACATCGTGCCGGAATTATTTTTTATGCGTTGTGAAAAATTGAAGACAATATTTTTAAAAATTCATAAAAAAATTCAATTTTGTTAGAAACATTACACTATTATATATCATTTTGTTCATCTTGAAATAAAGATTATAAAAACATATTGATCATTATATGATGGCTTGTTATGAGTGTTGGGTAAGAAAAGAAAAAAATTAAAAAATTTTTTCCTGTATTTCAACTAACCTTATGTAATTTGGTAATCCACTGTGATCAAATATTACTCCAGGAACTGTTTCTGCTTGTAGATAATCCAATGAGGAACATTTGGGTCTTTACAAATAGAAGATACTCCAATTTTGAGAGTTTTTGTGCAGAGTTTCATAAAATAGGTCCAACGTGAAAAAAAAGTTTCTTTTCTAGCATATATGCCTCTCAGATGATTGCATGACATCAAAGCTTGAAATTATATACATAACAGTTATTTATTTACACTATGTACAGATCTGCCTTTCATTATAAATTCTTGGTTGTTTCTAAAAGTGTAGCTGTGTATGCCACACCTTGAAACAATGCCTAGGGTGCAGGGGAGGTTGGTTTGCGCAGCCTTCACACCTGAAATTTGTTTTCTTGGGTTTGTCAGGTGTGCTGCACACTTTGCACCTTCGGTCGTCTTTTGAATAAACAATCATGTGCTTGCAGCCTTCAAGGCGTTCTACTGGATTGGACAATCTAGGTCGACCTGGCAGAAATCTGCTGTGTTGGATTCGGGGCTAGAGTGGCAGCAACTTCGCAAAGTTCATCAATAAGACGAAGTTTGAAAGCTTTCAGACCTTGATATTTCTTCCTTTCGTTTGTCTGAGACAACTGTCACAAGATGTAGGAGTTGGAGCAAGTGATCTCAAGCATCCAATAGAATATTTTTTTCCACCATTTTTTTGATTTTCTAGTATGCAAACCATAATATCCCACCATCTGATCAGCTCTGTCGCACCCATTCATGCTGAAGTTGTAAGAGTGGATCACAGCTGGTTTTTCCTTTCCCTTGATGGTTACAGTTTCAGTTTCACCTTTTGTGGATGTAACGTAGACAGGCTTGTTTGCCTTTTTGTCTCTCCAGGCCACGCACATCTTCCTCAAGTCTTCTGATAGCCAGAATTTGTGCTCCATGTAGTTGAGCTGCAGTTGCTTGGAGCGAATTTCCTCTGGGAATCCAACACGATTGGCTTGGAATGTGCCTGTGAAATACTGTTTTTTGCTGATTAGATACTCCAGTAAATTCATGGTGGTGTACCATCGATCAGCAAAAATGTGGTATCCGCTGCCAATTGGTTTCAGGAGAGTGTCCATGATTTTGACCGAGTTTGAACCGTGACTGTCATCAAGGTCAGGATCATATGACGTTTCTGCTCCATAGTACGTCAACAGATTTAGCACATAGCCTGTGGCACTGTCCACCAATCCAAAACTCTTTATGTGGTACTTGTGCGGCTTGGATGCATTGTACTGCTTGTACTTCCATCGCCCCTTCCAGCCAATGATCATTTCATCAATCGAAACATTTTCATAGGGTGTAAAAGCCTCATTGTATGATTCGATGAGACGATTTTCAAAAGGCTCTATCTTATTTTTGCCTGTGGCATCAGGCTCATCCACATGGAGCATTGTGTGATATATAACTTCAAATCGCTCCCGGTCAAACATTTGATGATACCACGGAGCATACTGTGATGGCTGTGTTGAAAAATAGTCTTGAACAGCGGCTCGTTTGTCGATGCCCATGTTTGTCAAAACAGCCAAAAATTTTAGAAACTCCTGTTTCGTAATATCAATCCATGAAGCATATCTTGATCGGCGTCGAGCAGGGGTGTTTTTTGTAACCTGAACTGCTGCAAAGTCATTGATTGACTGAATTATGTAGTCAAAAAGAGCATCAGTCAAAAGAGCTTTCAAGCATCTAAGTGGGCTAGGGCTGTCCATTGGGTCTAGATCTAGATCTGGACTTATTCCTGGTTCTCTGCCATTCTTTGGGAGAAATCTAAAATTGTTCCCTGTTTCTAGATCTAGACCTGTTTTCACCTCCTTCCAGCCATCTTCATCATTAGTCCTGGCTCTTTTGGCAGGCCTTTCACCACTGGGGCCAGGCTCAGGCTGTGCTGCTCCTTGCCTAGATCTATCACTGCTAGCGCTACTAGTGCTGGGCCTAGAAGTTGCTGAACCCGAGTCTGAATCCTCATCATCATTGCCTACATTATATTCAGACCCACTTGATTCAAGATCATCACTTTCGTCCATGTTTGCAAACATTTGACGCACTTTTTCGGCTGTGAGTCGCTTTGATCGAGCATTGCTACCGTTTTTAGGCGTTGCCATGTTGTGCAGTTTGTTGTAGCAACGGGTTGAAATGTAAACAAACTTCAATCACTAAAAACGATCATTATATCAATAAAATACTGCTGAAAACCTGTCTGTTTTGATCAAATTTCGATCTCAAAATGTCTGCTCAAAAGCATAAACATCCTCTGGAAGTGTAAAATTACGCACCGATTAATAAACGGAACAAATAGCGAACCGACTTAGAGGAACGCTGTGAGTGTTCTTATGGTATGAATGGAAAGATAATGAACGCTGTGAGCGTTCTTCCGGTCTTTAAGTGTTAAGAGAATTTTTCTTTGGCTATTACATAACTCTCACCCATATATGCGTAACGCTCATCTTTGATACAAGGGAGCGCCCGCCCATTATCAATGACTGCAAGTAAGTGAACTGGGTGAAGGCAGGAAGCTCTCTTTTGCCAATAATAGCAGAAAACTTGTCAAAGAAAGAATCGAATTCTAAATAATTACCACTGAATTTGGGCATATCAAGTTTTGTTCATCTGGCATTTACCTACAAAGTTTGAGCAATAGCTACTCTTTATTAGTCGTTACAATATCTGATCTGACTAAATCATCTTTGTGTCTTCTAGTCTCTGATACAATAATTCTGCTTTTAAGTTTTTATTTTCGTTTCTAATTGCCTTTGTCTATAACTGAATGCCTCTTGGATTATGTCTTCCAGAGGAGTCCTCTACATATGTCTCAATCTGTGGTTGAATCATGAATGTCATCTAAGTTTTTCAAACAACAATTCATCTATTATTTGTCTCAATTCAACCACTGTAACATCTTGTTTTTTGTCTCTTTTTTTTTAAGCTCTACTCGCCTTCACTAACAGCAGATTATGACAGAACACCTTGCTATTTAAATGCTACTGTTGACTTTAATGAAGTTCAAGTTCAATAGATCAGAGAGACTAAGATAACCTAATAGTCTTTTGTACAGAGCACCTTATACTGTTTATAAGTGATGCTTAGGAGTTCAACTTAAGAATGTCCTAAGTAGATCCAGAATCCTTTCTATCATGGCAGAGTGAGTAATCTGTTTCTTTATTTCTCTGGATTTGGCACAAAAAAAAAAATAGTGTAATGCTGTCTCACTTACAACAGTCAAACAACATTAAGCAGAGATAACAAGTTTTGTTTTAATACAGACAAAAGGTTTATTTGACTAACCACTACTTGATATAGGAATGTAGAATTCTCTTGACGTTAAACACAGACTGAAACATGTTTACTACATGAGCAACAAATTTAGACTGACTCTATGAGTCAAACATATCAAATAAGAAGTAGAAGAGAAATGAGGATGGATAGGTGACAAAAAGATTGTGTAACCAGCATAGGTACCCGAGAAGGGAAGAAGGGTCCTGCAAATAACATGCCCTATTTAATTCAACTCCAGATGCGATAAGTTCCTTTCTGACCTTAGCTTGCACCAGGCGACCTCAATGCGTCCTTTCTGATTTATCACCTATCTTTCTCTCTTTCTCTATATCCCTTCATTTATCAGTCACTCTCCTCTTTCTCTGGCACCAATTCACTATAATGTGGGAAGTGGCTCGTGCTGTGTAACAAGCATGTGAGAGTGACGTGACTACGTGAATTCAATAAAAAAAAAAATATAATGAACTTTCAAGAGCATTTTCAGCCTAAATCTAAAACTTTTCATTAATTTTTTTCTACTGCGTGGGACACTGATCTTGGCAGATTAAAATTCAATAAACTTAAAATTGTACATTGAGTGGTTTTGAATGAGATAGCGGTGAAATAAATCAAAGTTGCCTTTTATAATAAAAATATAATTACACCCATTAATTGCAGTATTTACCTAATTATTTTTTGTTTAAGCTCCTAATTCAATAAAAGTACTCCTCTAAGGTAGGAGGAATACAGTCAAAATACGATGTTGTGACACTACCATACCATTATGTGTGACAATTAGTAAGGAGACATCCTACTATTTAGAGTTCTGCTACAGGTTGAAGCAAAAGTGTCTGGGTTTTTTTTTATTAAAGCCCAGAAATTCACAATATTGCACAATTTTGCCAAAGCTCCACTTTACGCAATTTCTCAGTTGGCTCATTGCTGCATTGAAGGAATTTTGTTCTGGGGTGAGGGCTGCAGAACAATATGGTGAGATGAGCTGGGGCCTTGATGGGTCCGCCTGGTGGCCAGAGATGCAGAAATGCTCTGCTGATCTTCGCAACTCTTCGAGAAGTCCACTCTCGGTCAGCAGAACAGAATCACATGGCGTCTGCTAGTCATAAGACCATATAGATGTCATAACAAGCCATTTGGTAGAGTCACAGCCTGAATCTTAAGAGCGTGGCATCTTTTGTGACCAATGAATACCTCCACATGGTTTTGTGTTAGATGGGCAATTGGATGCATCGTTCCATCAATAAAACTAAAACATGCCCCAAGGGGAGAACCTTTATCTGTGACTTTCTGACTCAACTCGGCACATTGATTCAGGGATGTTCAAATGTAGACAGGCGTTGGCCGCATTCTTCATGAATACTGTAATATTCAGCACTATGTTGCTGATTGTGCTGATGTCGGCACCATGCTGCCCAAACACAGCCTAGATGGGTAGGTGAGGTGGTGAAGAATGATGCAAAGTGCTTCAACTTTGGGAATGTGAAGCCTATTTGGGATGTGTATCACCTTAGGTAGGTGCAAAGCATCTGCTAGGCGAGGAATATCCTTATTCAGGAATCTGAAGTTAGTTCTGCAGACGTCCTCGTCCATCTCATCCAGTTGAAATGTCCTGAAAATAAAAAAAAATAAAATGAGTACTTTTATTTTGGATAATCGTACAAAACTTGAGCTGATCTAAACCTTTTTCTCATTATAACTATTCCACATCATTGCAGTATGACTAGAATACATAAATTTTAAAAAAATTAACAGTGGTACTTAAATGTTTTAGATTGTGAAACAATATATAATTGATTCTTCATCATGGGTCATTCCTGTCTTTTAACCTCTCGCTATAAGCGTTCAACTAGTTGACAATATGGGCTTGTATGGGTGTTCTTGAGCCAAATGAATAGTAGCATTGACTTCTCCAGGCTCACACTTGTCACATCTTTCTTTTTTAGATGCCATGAATCTGTTATACTCATTGTTAAAAGTCTCAGAATATATATGTTGTTTTTCAAGCTTAACCTCCCTTTCTGAACACCAGTCTGTATGTTAGTCGCATCAGAGACATAATCTGAAGTTTTCTATGTCGTAAATGTATCACCTTGTGGATGCTTGATTTTGCCTTGTTTTAAAGTACACTTGAATTAGTTTTAGAGCTGGTGAAGAAGCTTTTAGATCCATTGTCCACACAGAGGTCTCTTGGTCAGTCTCTGACTTATTCTAATTTTAAAGAAGTTTGGAATAATTGTTTTGAAAACACCAGTAACTGTATGAGGTCTTAAAGAAGACCCTTTTTAGGAACATGAAATTAACTGTTTTAATTCAGGGGCAACACGTTTTTTTTAAATTTTATTTGCTCTTAAATGATTACACCGTTCTTACTAGGAGGGATGATTGAAGGGAACATGGGTTGCTTCAACACCTTTTTTTTGGTCTAGTTCAAATATCTCCACAAAACTTTCTTCAAACTCATAATACCATAATACTGAATCTGGTAGGAAAAGTCACTATCAGTTTTAAAAAAAAGGTGATCATTTAAATCTTGGAAGCAAAAGTTCCTTGCGTGAGGGCGGTGGAAGTTTATTTACGAATACAATGCTTTCACTTCCACAATGTTAATTATTTCCACATTATTTTAGGTCAAACAAGCCAATGGCATCTGCACTTGCTGCCAAGTAAGAACAATTTTTTGATAGATACACAGAACTGCTTGCTTGTATGTGCAGCTTCTGTGTCTATATGTGTGAGCCTTGAAGAAGAGTTTAAGAGCTCTATTTTCAGACTCTTTGCCAAACTAAATTGCATCTGGTTCAAACTAAAATGTCCTGGTTTTCAACTAATTCCGGGCAATTGTCACAATCCCTTCAGTTAAGAGTTCGCTTCACATTAGAGGTTGTTACAAGTCCCTGCAGCATGGAATGCCAGTTTTTGTCCTCTGGTCTCTTCTTCACATTTTGCAAATTTCATCATGTGACCATACAAAACTGATAGAAAGATTTCATCAGTTACATGCAAAGTGTTCACAATGAAGATCTTGAAAAAAAACCCAACTCTCTTTGCTTTTAGTTTTTTCCCCATAGTAAGAGGTGGCAGATTTCATTCCAACATTTTTAAACCATCTTCATAAATATCTGGCATGCCAGGGGCACAATGTATTTTCATGCCATTTAAAAGGTTTGCGTGGGATGGAAGGAGTGAATAGTGGACAGGTCTGATGTGATCTTCATGTCGCTTGGAATTCCTGTAGAATTTTTTTAAATATGAGGTTGGTAATGGGGTATCTGTGCATTTGTTTGGATGACTAGGTGGTTGAGGAGGTCATCATTTATAGACAGTTAAAAATGTTTTTTTAGCATAAATTCTTCAGTGTTTACCAGTGTTGCCTGGATTTCCTTGAAATTCAACTTCATTTGGGGAAATCAAAGCCACATTCTTCCCATCTGCTAATCAAAGTTTCACGTCTAGATCTGCTCTTGGTCTTGATCTGCTCACAACTCCCATTTCCTTTGGCACAGCCCCTCGATCTTTCTCTTTGCACAGCAGATTTCTCTGGCTCTAAGTTTACTCTAGATTCTCTACTAGTCCTGGACCTATTTCTGTTTTTTCTTCTTTTTGAAGAAGGGGGATCGTAATCTTCCAAATGGTCTAGCTATAAGCAGAGAAATTCTTGGGATAAGGCAGCAAAGGTATGCATTGGTTTCAGTGTCCTATCTCAGACCACCTCTCCTTAAGTTTTTAAATTTTCAGTAATTGGAGTGAAGTGTTTTTGTGTTTATAACTTCATTTCCTTTTTGTTACCGATTATTAAATTTTGCCTTTTGAAACAACACCTGAAATTGGCTCTGTCTGCTTTTTACGTGGCTGTGATAGGTTGGTAATGATATCATTAAAAGGAAAAACAAATGAAAACGTAAAATAGTTTTCGGATCAAAAAGGAGGAAAAAAAAATATCTATGCTCCAAACCTGCCGCATCATAATGACTTGGTAAAAATAAGGGTGACTAGAACTGAGTTGGATGTGGCCTTCTTCTGTCTTTAACTAGAAAGTCAAGCACATGACTGTTCTCTTCATCTGATTTTCCTTTAAATTTGGAGGGTCATTTTATTTCCAATATGGACTGTGTGTGGCAATCACAAATTACAATTCCATCATGACCATCTCCTACATATGGCAGGGCTGGAGACTCAAAAAGTTCAACAGAGTTTAACATGGTTGGATGTCATAGCTGCTTTAAATTGTTTGATTGCCTCATCCTCATTCTCTCTACTCCTTTAAACAACACAGACATCCATGAAGTGAAGTGTCATAATAAGATTTTTTTTTCTTTGACATGGTTATCTCAACCTTTCTTGCAACTTAATAGATGTTGCTGCCTGTTACCCTTCGTTTCTTTGATCTAACCATGTGGATGAAAAAGTTTGTCTGCGAGTTGCTTCCTTGAGCACTTCATACGGTTTTTGCTTCAATATTAAGCTCTCACCCAACGGAGAGAACTTATCATTTTCTTCTGTACTCTGTGAAGTTGGAAGCATGGTGTACGCCATTTTTTTCTTGGATAGTAAGTGTACCTTTACTGTTTTATTTTTGTATAATTGGAGGTATTCCTGTGAATAAGGCATATTTTGGAGCTGAAGTATTAAACCCCTCAGAAAAACAACAAAAAACTCACATTTCTTCTTTTTTTTTTCTTTCTTCAGATTGGCGTCTTAGCTCAAAATTTCTCCTCTCATCTTGTTTCTTACGTTTTGCATTGCATAAGGACTTTCTGTCTAGGATCAATTGTCAAATCTGAAATATAAATTATCAATTTTTGATAGCCCCATGTTCTTTTTTGCACTCTTGTTCCATACGCAACTTCTATGGGTGCTTGATGACATATTTAAATGGTGGAAAACTGTATATTTAGTTTTGTGGAGCAATTTCATAACTAAAAATTTGCCATTAAAAAAATTACCAAATTTGCCAAAAATTTGCTTTCAGTTTATCAAAAATCAAACATTTAAAACACAAGTTGGAAACCCCATTCTAAGAATGGGACCATGGCGTCAATTTGCCAGGGCTGGGGTGCCTGTGTGTATTAAATAGGCTTAATGATGTTAACATGTATTCTTTTACTTAAATGATCCAGATATAGTTTTCTGCCAACCCATCTTTATCTAGATTCTAGATAGCTCAACAGTTCTTATTCTAAACACAAAATTTAGATGAAGAACTTAAATTCTTTTGGAATAAAGGCATTGTATGCTTTCCCAATATG
The DNA here is from genome assembly GCA_033675545.1 of Elysia crispata. Lineage (NCBI taxonomy): Eukaryota > Metazoa > Mollusca > Gastropoda > Plakobranchidae > Elysia > Elysia crispata. Next base: position 40,571 of record JAWDGP010004106.1, on the reverse strand, counting down.
CTCTTAGATCCTTTTAAAAGCTTTGAATTTTTGAATTTATTGCATAAAAGTGCACTGTTTTGTGTGACTTTTAAGCCTCGCAGTTTTTTAAACCTTCATAAAAGTTCTAAAAAATCTTTAAGCCTAAAAGTAAAATCTAGATTTTTTTTGTTGTAGATCCTAATCTTTTGATTTGAGTCTAGCTGCTGTAAATATCTAGACCCTAGATGATATATAATCTATGTCGAAGCGTACTTCTTAAATTCTTTACTTAGATCTAACACTATATCATGTAATTCTAGATCTAGATCTATTCCAGACAGTTTTAGATCTGCCGCTACCTACGTTGTGGGCGTACTTTCATTTTCATTCCTACCATCTCTGCCCAGCTGTGCAAACAGGAAATAGTTTGCACATTGGCCTTTTTCTTTTAAGAAAATAATCACATTTTGGCCTTTAATTTGCGAAAAATACAATTTTGCTGAAAAATAATATTACCACTCCAATCTTTAAAACAATTTACAACTTTATGCCAAATTTGACGTTACCAGGTAGTCTAGAAATACTCGGTCTATATGAAGAGGTAGGCTCTCACTGTGAAAAATTGCAAAAAATGTACAATATTTATGTCACAACATATATTTACATATGAATTATTTAATTATAGCCATAAGGGGTAAAATAAATATAAACAGAGAAATAAAGAGAAAATAATCAGATAGGAATGGAAAAATTACATCAGAGATTCAAAGGAAGTAAAATTATTATAATAGAGGAATACTAATGCCCTCAAGTTGTCTTCATTGAGTCTTTTTCTCCTCTCAGAGAACACAAGATTATAATAGAAGAACTTCTTTCTTCATCAGCAGAGTTTAACTAAGCAATCATCAATGTACTTCAAAGCACCCTCAGCAGACCTTCTGATGGCATGTACTCTTCCAACTTTTTGTTGGTTGCATAGAAAGCCATACAGAATTTGTCTTGTAGTGAACACTTTGCTGACTGCTCTAGTCCATCTGGGAAAAACGTCTCAGCAGTCTTGAGGGAAACCCCACTGCTGCCAAAAGTGAAGTAGAGGTCCTAAAGTCTTGACCCTGCTTGATCATACATAAGAAAGAAAGAGAAAAATGCATATTGAATAAGTTTTGATCTCTTAGCATTCTTATTTATATTTTGTGTCACATTTGCATCTCATTTACTTACTAGCCGGATACAGTATTGCCTTCAAACAAGAAATGCACTGACAACTATATCAGGCTTTATTATGGATCAATTTTATTATATGAGCCCCCAAGTCAAATCGTTTAATATACCTGGTTATGCGCCCAAAAGAAAAGAAGAAAGGCTTAAAATTTATGTCTAGGCAGTTTATATGAACTCTACACATTTGAAAGCACAGGTTTACTTATGACTATGGACTGCAGTATAAATTTGTTGCAAATTCTTGGTAATATCTTATAGGCTACAATCTTATAGGCATAGTGACAGAGTGACAATGGTGAAAATTGAAAATCAACCCTACAAAATTATGTTCTACAGTACAGAACTATCAAAGATCCTTGAAGTAAAGGTACACATGTCAAAACGTCAAAAAAAAAAAAGATGACCTACATAGGAAGAAAAAAACAAACCTTTACTGCATTTGGTTCCTGGCTTTGGCAAATGTTTATTGCAGCTATACATGCTTCACAGTATTCTGTGACAAAAATCATCACTGCCTCCAATTCCATTATGGAAGTAAATATCTCAACCAAGGAAGTTAACGACTGATGCAAGACGGCTGCAGTGTTGTGCCTCTTCCTCAACATATCGTCCAAAGTCATTTAAATCACTAGGTGCTCTTTGTGTTACTTGACAGTGTCAAACTAGCAGTAGCAGTTTGAAAGCATGAGTGAAGGAAATAAAGGGGAATCAATTATTATTTCAATAGTCCCAGCAATATTATTACATAGTTGCAAATCTGTCCGAAGCCTGCTGTACATGCATACTATAAAGAGATATGTGCCCAGTGAGAAGGCGTGACATCAACTGTGGTGAAACATTTATTCTCTTCATTTAGCACTTACGCCCATGGTACAGTTTGCTCAATGTTGTCAGGTTTGTAGCCATTGTTTCTTAAAATATATTGAAAAATATTCCCCATGTCTACTGATGGCCACTTGCCAATATCCTCTTGCCATGTGGAGCTTTCCAGTATTGGGGGGTCTGAAATGTTATGTGCTGTCAAAATATGCATGTTATCTCCATCAACTGATTCAAAACACGCTGGTTGGTGCCTTTGTTTCTATGCCATTTTCTCAAACTGCAAAAGCTCAAGCCGCTTAAGCTTGTTTGGAACCTAATGCAGATGTGATGTGCACCAATAAAGTCTTCAAGTCGAGCTTTTGTCATTTCCATAAAATGGTTGAGTCCTTCAACTTCATTTCCACTGTTGTGGCTGTTCTAATACTAGTAATAGACTATCAGGGAAAATCTAGATCTAGATTTGGTACAAAAATATGTAGATTGAACTTACCATAAGAAAAAAAAACTAATCAAAAGTATAAGTATGTGTGATAGGAGGTTTAGATCAAATCTTGACGAGCCAGAGATAGATCAGCTGCTCATGTGGTGATTGTGAAAAATGTATGGGGAAAAGGCTTAATAGTTAAGCTGTGACAAGTCCTCAAAAATGTCTCAGCTAAACCATCACCAAAGGCTCCACCTTTTAAAAATTCTGATAGTTGGTGATTTAAAGCATTATCACATTCTTGAATAATTGTTTTAAAACAAAATTTAAAAAAATCAAGTCAAAAGACAAGGAGTTAAAGCCCCCTTTCACGATAGAAATGTCCAATCACAAGCTTAAAAATCAACATCACCAAATACTGACTCACTAGATTCACTGTTTAAAATTAAACATCATCAGCATATACATTTTATTACTGACCAATTAATCTCCAATTTGGTTCAGGAAGACAAACATGTAAAAACAATAAAACTGAGACACGTATATTATTAATACTTATACTTTTATCATCTTCTTTATCTGCAGTAATTGATCGCAGCTTGAGGTTGGGGTGTGTGACACACTCATTTAAAGAAAAGCTTGAATGTCATGCCTTTTACATGTACAAAATACAGAATCTTTTATACTTTTTTTTTACTTTTGTCAGAACAAGGCATGAAAAGTATGTGCTTGCATCACTAATAAAAATAATAGGGTCTTTTTCACATGTTCTGGGCTTTACACATCCTCTTAGTGCAAAATACCACGGCTCGGTAAAGGGAGTCATGTCAACGTAGGTTACAAAGCCATCTTTCATCAAGGTGTTCCATTTTTGCTATGCTGATGCAAGAATCATGACTGAATGTTTGTCATTAGATATGCAAAGAGATAAAAAGAAAAACAAAAAAAGCATTGAATTATGGAAGGTTTGTGATGTCTACTGAACCCACACTTAGCATCGCTAGGTTTGTTGTGAGATTAAGGTTGCCAACCTTAAATTTGGATGACATGACTTCCCCTCTGGCCTTTGCACAGAGTTCACTTAATACATTCTTGTTAAGCCTGCTTACAACCACTTTACGGTTCTTTAAGAAACTGCCGCAACTGGGACACAGTCTTTGCTGCCTACATCACATCTGCTGTTGGTTTATAGGAATGGCAGTCACACTTGCACTGTCCTGTCAGCATCGTGGCTTGCGCATGAATCTACGATTTTGTGCTAAGTCTGAAACGACTGAATGTAGAAAGGAAAATCTTGCAATGCTTCCCACCCCTCACTGGCATGCTCCAGCAACAGTTTTCTAATGTCAACTTTCTTAGCAGGTTTGACTGAAACACCCATGGGCACTTTTGTAGGAAATTTTTCGAAGCTGATCCCTTTTTAATGATCACCTGTGGAACATTAAGCATGCTTTTGAAATTGGCCACGGTTTGAACCCTGGCAGTGGTTTTTTTCATCTTGGCATGAGATAAAAAGGCTTACTTTCTTTGATACTTACAAGCAGTGGTCTTTTGAAGTAGAGATCCAACATTGTTTTGAAGATATACAAGGTTCAGTCTTCAGACACGTTGCAGAGTTTGTCATTTCTTGGAGGATAGTGTAGCGCTCTTCTGGGCTGTAGATGCATCTTCTCAACTTTTGTGTTTTTATACCAACGTAGAGCAACTGTTCAAGTCCGTGTCCTTGTGTGCGTCGCTCCTCTGTTTTCATTTCTCAGTTCTTTTTTAGGTTTTAGTCAACATCTTTTCAAACGTTTTCCCTAACAGTCCAGCCTACCAAATACCTTTTGCTTTTAATTTCTTAACAAGCTGAAAGCTGCTGAAGAGATAAACAGGACAGACTCTGTAGCCCTTCCCCTCCTCCAGTTTCTTTGTCATATTCATGACCACATTCCTAGACACTCCAACTTCAGATTTGCTGGTGCTGACAAACCCTTGATACACATCTAAATCATCTAATACTAATATGCCCTCACTTTCATCATTTTCCCACAGCATGATACCCGATTTGTGAGGCTAATCCAGTTGAACTTGATGAGGCAGAGATACTCTCTTGGTCCACGGGTAGAAGTCGATGGTCAGTGTATGACAGAAAAAAATCTTCACAGACCTTGACTATTTCTTTAGACCTTTTCGGACCAAAGCATGGAGTCTCAAAATCATCCAGGTTGTGCGTTTGTCCTCCATGACATGACCTGTTAGTCTTCTTCTTACCCTTAGCAATGACAAGGTATATGGATTTCATGATGCATTTGTCCTGTTCAATTTTTTTTGTGTTCAGTAAAAGTTACCAGTAAAGGCATGTAGTTCATCATCAGTTGCTTCATTGAATTGATAAACAACTTTCTTCGCATCTGCATGTCGCAAATGGATGTTATAGATAGAGAAAAAATCGGGGATGGGATAGAACTTTGATTGCTAACTTGCAGGGTAATCTTATTTAAAGATCTTTTTTCTTTTTACTTTTACTGATAAACATTTTTCAGAAAAAAAATTCATGTTACTTTTATACTGTATACAGAGAACCATTCACTGTTTAATCTGGAAAAGGAGGTGCATGTTGTAAACCACAACAATTTTAGATTTAATTTAATAAGGGCCATATTGCAGTAAAGATAGATGCATTTGTGAAATTGAACAAGCTATACATCCAAATCTTTGTTCCCAACTAAACTTGTGTTGCCAGCATGAGTTGATACTTTTTGTTGGCTGATAACCTTAAATGGAGAAGCACAAGGGCTAGTCGTAGAAATAGATCTAATCCAGTTTAGTAATAAACTTTAAACGAAAAGTAAAACTAATCTTTAAGATAGGCCGATATTCATCATACCTTGGAATTTGTTTTTCAGCTCATTTTGTGGCCCCAGGGGCTGATTTTGTTGCTATTTCACTTTTTCAGCAATATATCTTTTTCGTCAGCCATTTCATATGAAAAGCAAAGTTCCAACGAAAGCCTGCTTGTGATGAGTTAGACAGTTGAGCCATTTTCTTCAGTCTCTAGGCCTGTTGTGTGATGACTCCTGATTCATTTCTGCTGAAGAATTAGCCTAGTCCTTTTTGCAAGTGCACTGCATATTGAACTGTCATTTTCTTTGAAAAGCTCAATTTTTAATCCAGGACCGCCTAAATTATGTGACTACATGAATTAACTATAAAGGGCAGGAACTCAATTTTCCAAGATGGTTTATATACTTTATATTAAGCCGGCCAGCTTTACCTAAGATGTCATGTTGATCGACATAATGTTCAGTAATGATCATCATTATATATATGTTGTATGGGCATACAGTTTTAATCGTTTTTTTTTTTCCTTTGAACGAGGTATATGCCACTTTTCCTTTAGAAACTCAACTTTGGTCTACAATATATCAAAAATTTTCCTATCTTGTAATGATTAACATTTTGTCTGGTAATGTTCTTCTTTTTATTAGAAATATAAATTCTTTTGGTTGTGTCACATAGTTTAACTTACAATGTGTACTGTTCGGTTTACTTGGAACCTTACAACTTTAAAAATGTCATATTTCCCTTTTTGTCATGCAATGACCAGTGATGAAAGTTTCATAATTGAGTGCGTTATTGTTTATTTTTTGGTTCTTGTTTTTTTTTTAAACTAAAACTAATGCTATTGAATTCAGTTTCCTAAATTTTAACACCGCTGTGAAATGCCTTATATTTGTATGCTGAATTTTGAAATTTTTCTTCATCATGTAAATTGTAAGGCTCAACTCTTTGTTGAGTATGGCTGCTGCACTATTTACCACTCAGGTCATAGTGAAGGAAAAAAAATAGTTTCAATAGAATATTTGGTCATGTACAAAGCACTTTAAATAACCTAAAGCAAGTTTCATGTCATATGCTTGCATTTATTTATTCATTTTTTTTTCTTGTCTGAATTTATTCTCTCCTTGATGTCAATCATAACACTCACAAAGTCAGAAGGTAATTTTTCTTCAATCTTCATGTGTTATTAATCAAGTTCTGGCTTATCAGGTTAAGGTGAATCTTCCATTCTAGAATTTAAATGTAATTGTGTACGCAAATCTTAATTTGTCCTAGTAAATGTAATGATTGACTTTCCTTTCAGCGAGGAAGAACAGTTCCATATCCAGTCTGTTGGTGAGAAAACTATCATTCCAAAACTTAAATGACATAATTGAAATATTTTACTTTATAGGTTCCAAAACAGACAATTTAATACAATTTACAAAATTTGAAATTAGAGAGTAGATCTTATGTCCTAAATTATCAACCACCTTCTGAGATTAGCTCATTTAGCTCATGGTGACCTGATGGAAATCACATGACTCACAAATTAATGAAAGGTAGCTGTGATTACGTCAGTTGCATCTTTTCTTATTTGTATGGCTATCGACAACACTATTTGTATATTACCAGTAATTTTAAGAGTAGACCTACAAGTTTAATTTGCTATAATGTTTTAATCCTATCCCTACTAGGTCGGTCATATTGAACCAAGGGTGTCTGCAAATGTATTTTCAGAAATAAAAATTGATGCTATTATATTGTATTGAGCTTTTAGATACTATATAATACCACCTACAACTAACAACCTACATTTGACGACAAATTTTAAAAGCTGAAGGCTTTATGTGTTTAACAGTGTCCATTCATTCTTCACTACACATAGACATATAGGATGGGTCAATATGACCTATGTATGTAGGAGAAAAAGGGTATTCCACTTTTCTGGTCCCTATTTTCATGAAATCGCTATGATTATGTAACAGCAATCATGCACGTATTGCTGAGTTGTCACAAAGCTTTCTTCTTAGCCTCCTCTTATTCAACTTACATCAACTAATTATAAGTAATACTTGTATCGGGTCAATATGATCAACCTTTTAGGGTTAGGAAAAACAAAATCTTTTTTTTTTTTTGCAGCAGGAATATAATAAGGGTCATAATGACCCTTGAAGGCCACTACAACTTAAGACTAAAAGCCTGGTTGGAATGGGGTTAAAATGAAGGAAGATATTGATTCTAAAATCTCTCGCCATGAAGCAAGTGAATCATAATCAATCACTTTCCAAATGTGTGACGATTCATGTCCATGTATCAGTACAAGAAGGTCTGGAGTGTTATATATACGGGTGTTTAATAGACCTGGCACGATATACAAATATTTTTAATCAAAAACCTCAGGTATCAAGATTCCAAATCTTTCCTAGAGAAACATTGTATTGAAGAATTCAAAGATAGGAAGAGGGAGGGAAGTTGGAAGAATAAAAAATAAAATCCTTATTGAATTTTGGTAAGCATTTTGAACTAAATATTTTCTTTAAGCTTCTCAAGAGAGTTGTGAAATTGAACGGCTTTGCCGTTTTTTTTTTCTTTAAAACTTTGCCAAAAAGCATAATTGAAGAATATCAAAAAAATCAAATAATTTTAGTATATTTCAGCATGTACAAGTTACACTTAGATCTAAGCATATCAGCATATTTTTGTTTTGTTTTTGTATTTTCAGAGTAATTGTTAATTTTTTGTCCCTTTTTTTTTTTTTGGACACCCAAGTGTGTGGCGAAGTATTATTACTCAGGGTGTTTCTTATCACTAAACTAAAAAAAAAAAAATTTTTGCTTATGTGAAACATTACAGTAGCTGTGTACTTTTACCGCCCGGATCTCACTCATCTTCAGCAATCAGGAAAACGTGACTTTTGACTTGGTCTCTCTGATCACTGTGTTGAGCAGCTTCCTGACGATGGGCCTCATCTTTGTCCCTAAGGTATTGTTATAGCGGTTTAATTGGTGTATACCATAAGAACATTATTTATACCATTGATTTTTACACACTGGAGGCATCTCACAAAACTGCTGCAGGTTTTTTCTTTTCTTTTTTTTTACCGCTGAGCAGGTTCACATTAGAGCACCTTAGACCACATTAACCAGAGTTTTTTGTACTGTAAATATTATCATAATTGCTGTGGTATTAATCTCGTAGGCCTTACTGTGCAGTCACCATTTGTTTCGTTTCATGCAAAGTAGTTCCAAATGTGGGCGATATGTTTTTGAGTTATTATAGTTAAACCTAAGGAAACCATCAACTTCTAGATTTAGTACCATTACAAATATTTTATAAGGCGAAGGGAAGGGGAAAATCAGTAAAATGGCAAGATCAACGCCTGTATCCAAATCTAGTTAAGTTCAACAGAACAGGAAATTCTCTTTTGAACTCATAACAAACGCAAAAAATAACAAACATAATCCGCAAGATATCTTTTTTTTGTTTTTTTTTGCATCCAATTTTAGGCAAATGTCGAATTAAAGCACATTTTTTTAATCTAAAAAAATTTTCCAGGAAACAAGTCCAAGTTCATGTTATAAAAAAAAATCAGTGGTCTCCCTTTTGTGATACTTATGATGGTGATCTCCCTTTGCAGTGTATCAATTTTGTTACTTATAGCACTTCAAAGTGTGGTGAATTTATACCGCTTAAGTTATTCAGGCAAGGAGAAAACCACACTAAGTCTGTAAAGAGGTTTATTTAAACAATTTGATGGGTACACATCTATATTTTCTGCTACATTTTTTTTTCAATTTTAGCCTCTTTTGGTATGGGCTTGTGACCATCATTACTTTCGTTCTTTTTTTTTTTTGCCAGAAAACAAAATAATGGCCTGATTTAAAAAAATAGTTTAGCAGTATTGCAGGCTCTGAAAAGAATGTCTTTGGTTAAGGTGAGGGGGAGTGGGGAGAAAACAACGCACTGTTTGCCACAAATGATGCGAGCCAATGATAAGTTAGCCCTACGCACGCTTCTTTGTTAGTAATGTTACTGTCACCAACAGCACAATATCACACTAAGTTTAGCTAGGCCTTGGCAACTTACTGACTCCATGAGATTGAAAACAAAGAGCTCTATCCCGCTCACGCAACCCTATGCACCCCGCTATTATGGGTTTCACCTTTTCCTATCCATCAAGAGGTGTTGACTTTAAGCAAAAATGTCCCCAAACCGTTAACTTTATCAGAAAATCAGTTACTTTAACAAAAAGAAAAGAAAAAAAAAATCCAGGACCGCAGTGTTGTGTTGACTTAAAGCGGATTTCATGTTCTATCAGATTATGTAACGAGTAACTCAAACATTTACACAAAAAAAAATGCCCCCTTTCTGTCAGATCAAAGAAATTCTAAAACATCCACAGAAAGATGACCAGCGGGTAAAGAGCCTGGCTGATTTCCTGATCAGTTGGGAAGAAGAGGAGGGACACCAAAAAAATGCTAAAGGAGGATGAACATCTCAAAAAGCAAATAGCTGAGGTCAGTGTCAAACACAAGTACAACCTTTAATAAAATCGTATTTCTCTTCCCTTGTGCATTTCCACTTAAGATCCCCAGGAAAACAAGGAACCCATTTTACCAATCAAAGATGTTATGTGTTTCACTTTTTGACATCATAGAGCTAAGCAAGTAATTCACTTGGCAGCCTTTGTAAGGGTTTAGGTTTCTATGCAGAGATTAGTTAAAATTTCATACAAACAATCCTGTCTTAATTCTTATGGGGCTCAACAGAATCTGAAATTGAATTTGCTTTTAAATTTTTACCTGACAGAGGTTCAAGAACTGATAAAATTATGTAGTAACACTTCCTCTCTGACCCTTTTTTGTTGCAAAACTCACAGCATTTGTTTTTTTACTGAAGGATATTGTAGAAAAAAAATCAAAGAACTCTTGTTCATTTTTCCCTCCTCATATTTGTTCATAAAAACAGTCCATTTGTTAATTTTTTTTCAGATGGAAAAACGAGTGAAAGAGCAAAGCCACAAGCTGCAATAGAAACCAGAAAACTTGCATACATATAACTAAACCACCACAAGCATGACTCTACAGGCCCGGGCACCAATGAAATCACAACACATGTTGTTGCATATGAAGAATGAGTTTTCATCAGCATCGACCACGCCATGGATGCTCCTGTGTTATTGATGTGGAAGCAATTCTGACAAGTCAAACTGTAGTTCTTGATCCTCATTCACGGTTTGTTCTCTCCGACACAGAGAGAAATACAATACATTTTTCAACAATGAAGGAGGTGTGAAGCAAAGAATGGTGTCATCAAACAAAACGAAAATATGATAAGCAAAAGACAGAGGATAGAATTTGAGGATTATTTATATAGAATGGGGGTAAAAAAAGAAATGGTGAATGAAGAAAGAGATGGCTGGAAGGTACTGGATTAAGGCAAAAATAGATAAATGAGGATGGGAAGAAAACGCTGATGAGGAATGAAAGAAGATGGTCGAGAATAGATAATGTTTGACATGGGTGAAGGGAGGCGGATAACGCTATAGAAGGGAGGATTGATGACAAAGGATGGTAAATTTTGTATGGAAGGTGAGGGAGGGAGAATAAAAAAAATACAATTTCTCAGATTATCCTACTGATTTTAATCCTGGTTATGAAAATGTACAATATCAAGCACATTTTTTGGATATGATAAATATTGTTTTCATGTAAATTGCAGTTTAATTTAATCTTTTAATTTAGTTGAATTTTTTTTAATAATGGAGGTTTCATTGTGAAATAGATTTAACTATTTAAAAATGAATGTAAAAAATTATGTGGGAGGGGGGTAGAGGGTGTGAAAAAACATGAATGGAAATAATAAATGCAATTGCCATACATTCTGTATTAAAGATGAAAACAAATATGCATCCTTTTTTAACCAGATTGCCAATTAACATTGAATTTTTTATGATACTGCTTGCTTTATGTTTAATATATGCTTCATCATATATGCATCTATACGGTTAATATTATGAAATACAGCTGAGTTTAATAACGAAAGTGAATTTTTAATACAATAGCACATTACCGAAAATGAATCATGTACATAAAGTATAATTGTTGAGTAAAATGTAGAATAAGAAATAATGGGAATCTACTTTTCATACCTTCATGTTGCATGTCGTTCTTTATCTCTGTCCAAAATTTGTCTATGTCTAAAACATCTCTGTTGGAGTCTGTCACGTCTGTCTCGAATAAGAGTTCTAGATCTAAGATTGAATTTCTAAAGTACACTGATGATAAATTTTATGAGTGCACCTGTGTCCGTCTTTGAATCACTTGTGTAGAATCACTGCTTTTGTACAACTGCAAATTAAAACTAGGCCACAACGAACTTAAAATAAAGGGAAGTAAATTGCACTGGGGGAAAAAATAGAAGAAATTTGCTTCTGTTATCTTTTCTCAAATTTATGTTCCATGATAAAAGTCTACCTCGACAATACGAATGAGCAGTTGCAAACACGAAAGCGGAAAAAAAGAACATCTAAACAAATGGATCCTTGATTAGGGCCACAGTTTAGATTAAAATAATGAGAAAGAAACTCTCCAATATTGTGCTAAACAAGCTAAGAAACGTCTGGATAAGAGAGGGCAAAATAATTTATGGAATATAAACACAATAATGTCGTTGATGTAAGAAAATTGTATACATGTACCTGATATTTATAGTGATAACAAAGCCATCAACTGTATTTCGCCAACCTAAAAAATAATAATATTCAGAGGTAGGCAGTAAAACTGCCAATACGTGTATTGCTTAACGAAGAAGTGAACCAAACCACTTACAGTTACAGATGACAGAAGAATGTTAAAACTGGACCGTGAACTATGAGTGACTCACGCTAAGCACACTACAGTGGAATTTGGATATAGTCAGCACCTCAGGAACGAAAAAAAAAATCGACTCTCACCAGAGCAAAGAAATATGTTAAGAAATACAAAACAGGACAGCCAAACAGTTGATTTTAAGCAAAAATTTCCATTAATGACATACCTATTAGTCGATTCCTCTCTAAAAGAAAAAAAAATGATGACATGTAGCGTCCTGCTCTGACGACATGGATGTGATAGGCAAATAAGTCTTCTTTGTTCCACCTCCAAAATCCGCCGGATAAATGAAAAAAGGAATTGATACAAGAACAAAGAAAAGAAAAGAAAATCGGTAACATACTAGGTGCAAGATCAACTTCTGACCAGCAAATTGAGGCTAGCCGGCACATTTATTATTTTGCTCATTTTTTTTTTTTTTTTTTATTGCATTCACGAGATGCGACGATCAGTTTTCTTTCTGCCGAAGCATCAGCCAGTGAGTTATGCAAAAAAAAAAAAAAAAAAATGCTGTGTGCAAAAACAAACCTTAAGTTGTGCATCGAGAATCTTGCCTGTTGGTTCCTTATTCACTGGCTGATCTGAACTCCATTCAATAATATTAACTTTTTCTGCATCATTCCCCACACTCAGTAGAGTAACTAGACGCTTCGGTCATGATGAGAGAAAGAGCCGTACCCAGCTATGGTTCTTTTATGCAATACCGGTACACCCTAAAGAAGCTGACTAGTTTAAACATTCGTGAGTATGACTATTCGAAGAAAGCTACCATCTCACTTTTTTGTAGCAGAAAGTGTTGAAGCAGCAAACCAAGAGCTGTTTTTGGAGTGAAGCTGATACTTTTCACGCCAACGGATATAAGAATAAGATCAAAATTCTATGTCATTGCAATTAATTCTAAATTTTAAATTCTTATTAAGTGTGTTCTTTGAAAGGAAACAAACTGTAGGGGTTGATGCAGATCAAATAATATATGAGGATTGACAATATTATATCTTATAATTTAAATGGCTCTCCAAAAACCGAATGATCAGCTAGCTGTGCCTCGGAGAATTTTGACTGAATTGTTCTTGTAATACATGCACATGTAACCCACCAAAAGTAAAAGACAGATCAAGGTTGGTTTGACTTGTATGGCATTATTTTCCAGAGGAATGAGCAGCTTAGTTTTAGACAGGATTCGTTTACGAATTCAGCGAAATATCAAAGAAAACATAAAACCTTATCAGAGGGCAATGTAGGTTTCACTTTCAAGGCGTTGTTTTCCAACAGTTCTTTTAAGATAGTCCAGAACAACTATTGTGGGAGAATTGGCAGAATTATAATTATATTGATTTAATACCTTTACAGCAATTGTGCTTTATAGAGTATTATGAGTGTAATATTCGTGTACCGTACTAATCCTCGAAATATTTAAGGAGATCAGAAGGAAAGGTTGGTTGACTTGACATTTATTGTCTTGTTTTTCACCAATTCCTACAAGATGATACAGATTAATTGATGTGTCAGGCTTTGCATAATTATGCAGAAGTCTAAAATCTGTCACTGTAAATCAATTTGAGTCGAAATTCGAACACAAGATCCATGAGATGTTATCGATCTCTCTTGAAAGTGATCTTATGTCAATTTTCAAGTAAAATAGACCTGTCGAGACAATTTTTTTTTTTGGACCATATACAAGTTTTGCCGAAATATTGGTTTTAGGAAAAGAAGGTAGCCTACCACAAAATCAGAAGCCTGATTATCCAATTTTACATGTTTGTCTATCGGAGCACTGAATTGATAGCGCTGATGCAAAACTATCCTCGAGTGCTTGGTACATGTATTACCGGTAGCGGTACTCATTCTTCCTGAGATTTCTCTCTCTACACTCAGAATTAGATACAGACCTATATTCTGGATCTTGTCACGAACAAGAGATAATCATAAAATTTTAAAATAATCGAAGTTGGTCCTAACAAAAACTTCAAAAAAATTAATGTTGGCATAATGTTTAAGCTTTATAGTATTGTTACTGTTAAAGATAAGATTTTGAGGTTATTTGTTGAAGCTGATTGATAATGTGAATGCGAAAAATGTTGTTACAGTAAGGGTAATTCTTTCATCATGAATGCATAAATGTGGCATGTACGTCACGTCGGATAATTGAATAGTATCCTGAAAGGTATTTTTACGCTGAAGTCGTGCGTAGGCAGATAAAATGGTGAGACAAATATTTCTCAATCTAATCTTTTTTAAGATGGTTCTAAACGCTAATAATAAAGCGGCATAACATGTACTTACATTAACAAAAAGTGCCAAGAGGTGTATTACCTGGCGGAATTCCAACGCTGTCCATTTTCTAAAAATTAAATCATACCTATATATGTTTGTATATTGAAGCGCATTTAAAATAAATTGGAAGTTTTACACGCAAAAAAATATGGAAGTAATACCAGCAGTCTTATGAAAACCAACTCCATTCTTAGACTTTCTAAATTTAAAGAGCCATAATCAACTGATGTTTCAGCTAAAAAGATTTATTTTCTGTGCGCCATCAACAGCAATTGTATCATCATCTTTTCGATATTACCATCTTTTTCAGTCTCCCCCCCCCCCCCCCCCTCTTTTTTTTTTCCTACAAAGTCCTCCAATGTGGACAGACGAAGCTTTTTAAAAAATCTCGTTGTTTGGATTTTTTAGATTTCAAAATACATGTATTGTAGTTTGTAGTAAATTATATCTAAGCGCTCTAAATTACACCATATGCCCTATAATACGTAAACTGATTAGTAGCCCACATAGTTTCTCTTTCTCAGTAGCACAATCGCAGCGGGATAAACCGCCGTACGAGGGAGCTGGTCTGAAAACTGATTAAAAATGAAAGTATATTAATTAAGTCGATATGAATATAAATAACCCCATGTATCTTAACATTATCATTTTTAGATTTGCATTGTGTTTTTAAAGGTATGTGGCTTATACCATGTCTTTTGAAACAGATGAGTTGCGCGACTTTGATCCGTGGTATTAATCGTCATTAATGATCAACGAGTGAATAAAATATGAAAGCTTACTTTGGCTAAAACTTGCGACAAAATTATCGTTATTGGCACATGACCTGGATCTTACTTTAACACAAGTAAAGGAAGCGCACACCTAATTCATATTTGACCATCGAATCTGTCTAAACTATATAAAAAGTGCTGAGAACAATATTAACAGGCTTTGGAAACGTTTTCTTGCGGTCAACTGAACTAAAACTTTGTTCATTTCTATAATGAAGGATTTATCAAAATTTTTATTATTAATTAAATAAAATTTAATTAATTACTGTAATTGTATTAAATGTATATTTTCTATGCTGTACTCTAATATAAAGACGGTAAAACATTTGCCATTTCACATTGAACCTAACGAGGGCCGTAGCCTGGTCAAGGACAACTTTCACTAAGCGGTTGAGTATTCTTACAGAAACCTTTAAGTAAAATAGGCTTAGTTTCAAAAATAAAATACTTCGCTACTGAAATAAAATAGAATATCGCTATTTAAAAAAAATAGAGATAAACCTCTTCACTCATTCACTTAACCAACCAACCAATCCTTTCCCAAGTACAATCTGTTACGGCTAGATTCTCTCATGATTGGGTTTTGATAGCAACGTGAGCTAAGGCAGCCTAGTCATTTTAGCTGGTTGTATCTAAAAGAGGAAAATCAATACTTATGTAAATTCCACCCGTCAGGCCGCTGAGATGCTAAGCTAGCAAAAAACTGGGCCTACATTAATATTCAACCAATAAACGACTAATTTTTTAATAAATAGCACGAAGTTCTAAATAAAAAATCTAATGTGCTGACTTTGCGTTAGCTACAAATTTAACGGTTAACATACAATTAGGCCTACCTTCTCAATTGAGTCAAAGGGGAGGAACCACAATTCTGTTATGCTTGTGACAATCTTTACCCTGTCAAGTATGAACTAATATTTTATAACGCAGGCTTAGAGATTTTCTTTGCAGAATGATGAGACACACTCACAAACACTCACAAAATAATTATTGTTTATATGATGGGAAAGGGAGAGAGAGAGAGAGAGAGAGAGAGAGAGAGAGAGAGAGAGAGAGAGAGAGAGAGAGAGAGAGAGAGAGAGAGAGAGAGAGAGAAAATGAATATACATGTATTGTTATTGTTAACTTTTGGTTGTTTTCCCTAGAAGAAATTGAACATTATGTGGCTGAATCAGCCTACAAAGATGGTCTTTTAGAGAATGTTATACTTAATCTGTAAACTAATTATTTTTGTCTGTTTCTCCTCCTTGGCTCTATTTTTTAGTTTGTTGGATGTAATATTAATAATAATTATATGCCAGAAAGTTGGAGCCGAACCGGAGTATCTTTTTTTTTTTTTAATCAAGCGCATGTATGCAACTTGGTTTTATGGATTTTCAGCTGTCTAGGATAAGGCACGTCCGTTTGTACCAGATCTAAAGGTCTGAGAATAGGATTAAGAGCGGATGAATACATTTATTTAGTCATACTATATAGGCATGCCAGTCTGAAGACAAGACATCCAAAAAGTGTAAAAGGTTTCCCCTTTGAAGTTTTATGGTTGAGAACAAGTAATTTCAACGAACTAATTCAGAATACACGTATTCTTTAGCATGTTTTAAAATGAGCTATAATTCGCCATCAGTATGCAGTTTTTGACCCTGATATCATTACAGCCAGTGGTGCATCGTTGCTCGGCTCGCCTATCGATCACGTATTTCTCTAGTGTTTCAAGTTGCAAGCATGGTACAGCTAGCATCGTCATGCTCTCTTGGACAAGAAGTTGTTGGAAAAATACGATAATAATGAATAATCCTTGTTGATCGTTGTTTTTAAACTCTTCCAATGACTCATGAAAAAGAATTCGGGGTGGATTTTGCGAATAAAATGTTTCATTTTGTACATAAACGGCCCAAAATTAGATGTAGACCAAATCAACGGTAAACGATTTTTAAACTGCATTTTGGTGGCAGCAGACCAGTTGAAAATAGAATAATCACCAGTAAGAATACAGTGCTATGGTTTTAGGTGGTGTTCATCTGTAGTGGTACATGGTTAGAAATGCTAGGCTTTGAGTGAAAATATCCTAAAAGATGGTTGCAATTTGTGGGATCTAAGTTTTCGATTTATAGCTCTGCGTCGGCACCGGTCGCCTACCGGTATCTGTTCGGGGTTATAAACAGTACCATGTGTACCCAGTTTCAGGGTCCGTTCAGAGTGTCGTAAAAAAGCTTTTCACTCTGCAGTGATGTCGGCTCAGGAGTGTGTAGAGACACTAACTGTTCCTGGTGACTTTACATGAAAAGATAATCCCAGTCTTTTTCGATGGCCCTTTATTCCACCCACGACTCTTACATTTTTTTCATAACTAGCTTCTGCATACTGTTGTACTTATTAATGCTAGCTAGCGTATGTCTATAAGCTTCAGTAATAATTAATTCTTCGAAAGCGCAATTGCAATGCCTTTTCCTTTTTTTTTTTTTTCTTTCTTTTTATTTTATTTTATTCCAGGTCCCCTTTCATTACTTTTTTTTTAAACCTTAAGCAGCGCTGTTTAGAGGCCCATCTTTTTTACGACGAGTTTTGTAACTAAGATCACCATCTTGGGCTGTTGGTTTGTTTGTTCCACCGTTGTCAAGGACTTCTCAAACTGCAACAAGGATTATTAATATGATGACCTCGTAAATCTGTCATCTCGAACTAAGCTCACTGAAAATATAAAGAAAAAGAAAGTATCGTTGTGAAAAAAATAGTTTCTTTTCATCTGTAGGGAATGAAATGATCTTTTAAAAATAGATGCTTCGTTAAACGTTAATTAGATCAAGATATTAAACAATAATAGACCTTCAAAAAGGCTTAGGAAATGGAAACTCTATACTCCGATGCCATATTTTCAACTATTTCAAATAATGACTATGAAACAAGTAAATTTTTAATCAAAACAATTATGGCTCCAAATTTTAACATTGATTGCTCATAGTACATGTTACATACATACGATTATATATAAAGCAATCGATAAAAAAATGAAAAATGAAAAGATACATCTTTTGAGGATTATGAAACAGCGACAAAATTGTGATATTAGTGTTTCTCAGAGAGTATTCCGAGTAATGTCCCCTATTTTTCAAAGTAAGAAACCATCAAGAAGCTAGTTTCACAATTTTGTACCCGCGAGATATAATTAGTTGCATGGGTCCTCTTGGCCATTGCGCACTAGCAAAGGCCCTGAAACGATACTTTCTTTATTACTCGTGTATCACGCTGTCAGTACTTGGGATACTATTTTTAATTATAATTGAATAAGCCATTTACGTGACTAGTGTTTTTTTGTTTGTTTTTTCTTTACATCGTACATTTTTTTTTAGTGTTCGTGTTCAATATGCTGCTGTGTATGACCAATTTTTTAAAAATTAACATAAAAATAATAGAAATTGCCTTCCAAAGTATTTCTTTCGTTCTTTTCATTTTTCCTTTCCTTTTTTTTCACAATTGACGCTCTTTAACTATGGAATTGTAAAATGTTATACATATTATTATGGCATAGAGCTTTTAAGGCAATAATTTTAATTTACATTGTATATGTTCATAGTCAAGATGATGGAAATGCAAAGATGATAAAGAATACTGATGATTGTGATAACATGTTGATGATTATGCTGATAGAAAGACGATGATAAGGATAACGCTGATGATCTTGGAGATGGAGATGGTGGTTACGATGGTACTGCTCGTGGGATGTGGCGTGTCAAATTACTTCATGTTAGATAATCATCTGCCAACGCGAAATATACATGTAGGGTATCTATAAAAGAATAAATAAAAAAGCAAACAAAGAACAACCTAAACGGTTGCCAACAAAACTGCTGCCAACTGCAATATACAAGCTCTGAGGGGGGAAAAGGCAAATTGAAAAAAAAAAATTAACAAATCGTGAGCAAACAACAACTTGTGGAGAGAGGAAGGTGAGGAGTAATTTATTTCTCCGACTGAACTGGTTAGCCTTCACTAATCATCTAACCTGCCTGCAGTTCGGTCGAGGTCTGGAATTCTTAGCTCTTACACAAACATTTTCAAGGTCACTCACTGCTGCTGCAGGTGCCATGCTTCTTTACTTTCTCTCTCCACCTCCTCCCCCCCCTACACACACACACACATACAATTTTCGGAAGACCGAATAAGTATACTAGTGTGCGCCAATATTTTTTTATCTTCCCGCGCCTTTCCATTTTTTTTTTCTTTTTCTTTACTTTTCTCTTCTCTCTCGATCTTATCAGTTCCCCAAGAGCATCAAGTTCTCTCAATAAAAAATGAGGATGGAAAACAGAAAATATTATTAGAGAGAGAGGGAGACGGAGAAAGGAAGAGAGAGAGAGAAAGAGAGAGAGAGAGAGAGAGAGAGAGAGAGAGAGAGAGAGAGAGAGAGAGAGAGAGAGAGAGAGAGAGAGAGAGAGAGAGAGAGATTTTTACCTTTTCATCTATCGATCTATAACAGCTTGTAAATAAATTTGCAACGTCTCAACGCTGCTTTGTCCGCCAATATACCTCCTCTCTTTCTTTATCTGCGACAAGACCGCTCAGTTGAAAATCAGTCTCCGATCAATGTATGTAGTCAACTAGTCAGTATCGCGGACATCACAACACCTAGCACTAATAGACGTTGTACAAACCACTAGGCCCTGGCCTCAACGGTGACCGTCTGCCTGCCGCTGCCTATCGACTGTCGCCCTCGTAGTGTCGTCTGTCAAGGTCACTCTACTCTGACCTGGTTAGCTTCAACTCAAGCCCGGCAGGTTGTGAGTTGCTCCAGTCCTTTGAGCAGAATCAAGCTTCCCCTCCTCCCGCTTTCCGAATCCCCCTTGCTTTTTCCCGGCCCAGGACGTCTCCTCCCGCCAGACTGGGAGACTGACACATCAATAGACACAACGTGAATCACACACCTGAGACAAGTAGTGAGGCCATGGAAAAACGTTACTGAGCCCGGTTTGTGCGCCTTCGCGAGAGTTTCCTCCTTTCTGCTGGCCAGGTCTCGGTCTAGATCTAGATCTAGCTTGAGAGAGGAGAGGGGCGAGGGGAGCGCGTCACTCCATTGTTCGAGTCATCTCTTCAGGTCTTCTCAGTCTGTCTGTGCTCTGCCTCCCATACCCAGCGTCTGTGTCACCGCCCGCTAAGGCCTCACGCTCAGAGGTAAGCTTTGATTATTTTCATTAATCCCAATGCTTTATACTACTGTTACCTTTTTTCACCATGATTTTAAAACTAGAATACAGAGGTGTGTAACTAAGAGTTCGGGTTGGAGAATCAAAGTAAAGAAAAAAAATCTAAAAATACGTCGCTTATTATTATATGGGTGGATAGAACAAAAAAATCTGACAAGCCGTCGGACACTGCA
Organism: Elysia crispata; assembly: GCA_033675545.1. Taxonomy (NCBI): domain Eukaryota; kingdom Metazoa; phylum Mollusca; class Gastropoda; family Plakobranchidae; genus Elysia; species Elysia crispata. Next base: position 20,048 of record JAWDGP010004106.1, on the reverse strand, counting down.
GGTTGATATAACTTACCAGGATTAATATAGGGCCTAATGGGCCATGCAACCTTCCATCGATCGAAAGCTACAATGCATCGCTAAGTAAGTTTCTACGGTCTTAGCCCATACCTCAATATAGATTAGATAAATGTAGGTCTAGATTCTTTCCAACAGGGAGGCCAATTATTATTTTGATTCACCAAAAATGTCACAATATGAGACTCTTCTATGATGACACAGTGCTAAAGAACTGGAGATAGAATTTAAAATAAAAGTACCACATTATCAGAGTATTAGCGCTATGGTTTACAAAGCGCATGTTGCTTCGTTCTTTAATCGCTTTAAAAACTTTCTTACATTCGTACAATTTGCACAATGCAAGCTTGCAGATTATCGATCGTGACTATACAGTGATTTTATTATTGTACACCATTGGAACAGTAAGTTCGGTGATGCTGTCAACAAACAGCAGTGAATCGCCTTGCTTCATGCAAGTTTTGCTCCTTCTATAGACTGGGGCTGGGGGATTACCATTCGGCTTAAAATAACTAGCACTGGTAGTGGTAACAAACCTACTGGTAGGTCAAATCTCGACCCATCGTATCACTCACTGGATCGGAATTTACATGCACTACGATTATAAGCGAGGCCCTCATAAAGAGAGCGATTCTTGGAGAGAATTTTATTGAAAGTTTTACTTTATGACTTGAGTATATATCTAGTATGAATACATTTGACCATCTCTGCATTTATGGTCTCAGGTTAAAGAAAGGTGCAACATTAATTTTGTTATTGAAAGACAAGTGTAAAATCGCTCGAATGTTAGACTTTCAAGGGTTGGCGTAGTTTTGTATAAACTCTTCCTAATGGTAGGAATTTATAGCCTAATGTATACATGAACAAAGTTAAAACAAAATATTGAGCAATCTTTTTGGATCCACTCGTGCCAGAGGTAGAGACAGAGTGAGAGGGATACACCTCTACCTAATTTCCCTCTCTGTTTCCAGTAGTCCCCGTCTCTCTCTCTCTCTCTCTCTCTCTCTCTCTCTCTCTCTCTCTCTCTCTCTCTCTCTCTCTCTCTCTCTCTCTCTCTCTCTCTCTCTCTCTCTCCCCATAAAGAAAAATTCGTCTATTTCTCTCCCTCGTTTTTATCCATCTAGGGCATAAATGCTTCGCCATCTCTATCTCTATTTCTCTATACCTGGTATTAGCTTTCTCTATATCCATTTCTCTTCCTCTCTCTCTTTCTCTCTCTCTCTCTCTCTCTCTCTCTCTCTCTCTCTTTCTTTCTCTCTCCCTAAAGAAAAATCCGTCTATTTCTCTTCCTCGTTTTTATCCATCTAGGGCATAAATGCTTCGCCATCTCTATCTTTACTTCTCTATACCCGGTATTAGCTTTCTCTATATATATCCATTTCTCTTCCTCTCTCTCTCTCTCTCTCTCTCTCTCTCTCTCTCTCTCTCTCTCTCTCTCCCTGCCCTCCTTTTTTCTCAAATTTTTTTCTCGTACATTCAAATACCTTTATACGTATATACATGCTTTGAAGATTTTTTCCAGAATTTTACGATTCTCGGGCATCGACGCCGAGTTGTGCCTACTACTCCTACTACTCTTAGTGTATTCTATTCCTCGGGGAAACTTAGGGGGGTTGAACTTAATTAGAGCTAAATCGAGCCTTATTGACCTGGTTGAGGCTGTCTGGGTGCGATAATTATTTTTGGGTCGGGATATTGTTCGACTTATCGATCGAAAACAGTACTGCTCAGTTAACTCAGCGGCTGTAGTTCTCGTTTGTTTTCTTGTCTCCAAAGTCTATCTCAATCTGAAAAATCATGACCCACTAGATTTCTCGAAGGCATAAAGCAAGAACGAGGCCATGTATCAAGGTTAAGTTATGTTGATACTGCTTAATAAAGCATACGGACATTCCAAATAAATATATCTTTACCGTCATATAAATCCTTAAGTTTTGACAACTTATGCATTTAACCAAAAGGCTCCTCTGGATATATGTGTGTGTTTGGAAAGTTGTATACATGTATTATTTGTAGAATAGGTCGTCCCTCTCAGTCATACTCACATTTATAGACCCAACATAACAGACGCCGTTCTATTCATTGAGGGATGAGAGAATTCAGGGATGGAAGGCCGAGGAAGCATAATGAAAGTGCTCAGTAAATCTATCTTATACCGGAAAAAAAAAATTATACCGGGTTGAAGTGGATAAGTTAAATTACGAGCAGCCCCTCACACTAGTACAATACATGCCCATTGGTGTAGCTTCTTTATCAATTGAAATCCACTTGGGTTGTTGTTGTTTTTTTCTTTCTCTCTTTCTTTCCTTTTCTCTTCGTAAGAGATTAAGCTCCTACAGAAATTACTCTTTTCAAGGTGTAGGATTTTGTCAATAGCTGAATGAACAGCGCACAGGATGCTCGGTGCAGAACTTGCACAGTGGTGTTCTCGAGCTTTCGCAACGGTTCACCGCCCGGAACGGAGAGCTGCGATCGATAGTTGAGGCGTGGATAGAGAAGTAGAACAGAACAGGCCGTGAGCTCATGCATGCAGGCCACGCGATTTTTTTTTTGACTTTTCTTTTTATATTGGGGTGGGGTAGGGGGGTGGAAACAAACCCGTTTTCACCGTTAGTGCCCATGAATATTTTATATATATATATATATATATATATATATATATATATATATATATATATATATACTGGGTATCAGGCCTTCGTATTTGCAAACGGAAGACATTTGAAATGCATAAAATTCATTTATAATGTTTGTAGAACTTTATCCTAGGCAGGCCGTGGTGTGGAAATCGAAATTTATTATGCTGGCTATGGAATGAAAGCGAGCGAAGAGAAAAAAAAAAAGATCTCTTTAATGTTATCTGCAGCTCACAACTAAGTCTATTAGTTAACAATTACAGTGGTGGAGATTCCATTGACACTCAGCAAATTTATATTTTAAATACTTTCGAAATCTTTCTTTGAAACATTTATCTATTAAAAATTTGTACGGTTTCATTTCTTCCTTCGAGGTTATCTAGAAAAGACGGCAAATGGAAATGGGAATTTTATTGAGATGAATCATCTTGTTTCAACAACAGCACACATCACTCAGCATGCCGGTAGCTGATTTGTCAAACAAAAGGAGCCTCTCCACCCGTTCCGGCATATAGCCAGAGTTCATGAATAGTCAGTGTTATTGTTACTATCACTCGGTATCACACAGCGGTGAACACAGTACAGTGAATCACCAACACGATAAGATTTCTTTTTGTTTTCGCCAAACTTTCAATCCGCGCTTTTTTTGTTTGTTTGTTTGTTTGTTGTTGCTGTTTTCCGTTTGTTTTTGTTTTTTTGTTTTTTTTAATTATTGCTGATGGAAATGCGATCTGGTAGGCCATAGATGCAGAATGGATATATTTCTGCTGATAACAGCGAGACCAGCACAAACATGCTCGGTCGGCATCATTGGTGGACTGAGCCCGAGCGCTTGATGAGAGCTTTGTGTTGTGAGTTTCGACCTGCGTTGTTTATCAACATCAAGGTGGAAGATAAAGGCATCTGTGGAAACCAATCCCGAAAAGATACACAATTAAAGAATGTTTCATTTTATTCAAATAACAGTCATAGGTTGCGTTGTACTTTACGCTGGGGAAAAGAAAAGCCAGAGATAACAATTTTATCAATATTAATCTTGACATTTTTTCCACTGCATAATTGTAGTAGATGGCCAAGTTCCAAATCTCAAGAAATAAATAAGATACCGAGGATATTTCATAACCTAATGCTGGTATCGGTTATTTTTATAAAAAAAAAAAAAAAGAGGAGATCTATGGCTGACTCTTTCGCATAGCTTCAAACTCCAAGCTGGGATGGGAAATTAAGAAAACCAACAATCATTCAACGTGCATAACTTTTCAGTGATGGTCAGTGATCCGTAACGCCTGTACCCTAACGTGACCCGCTTGGGAGTCGCCGTTGGAAAGAAAAACTTGAAAGAAAAAGGAAATGTGTACTGCTTTATATTACTTCCAGGCTATTTCAAGATAGTTAAATTGCGATATTTTTTTTTTCAGTTTAAAGTTGGTCTACTTGTAAAGGAACTTATTGAGATGTGTGTAAATTGTAGGCCTCATACTCCGGTCTTGTAATAAGCCTTCTCATATTTTGAATCTGCACGTGCAACTATTCATTCTAACTCCGAAACAGAAGAGAGACAAGAAGCCCGACGAAAGCCTCAATTGGCGCCAAAACCCTCTTCACTAGCCCTATTCATTCTGATTATAATCTAAATATCCCGAAATGTCAAAGGTCAGTGCGTCACTATCTCCGTATGGTTTATCAAAGTCAAAGGAATCATCCGATACTATGTCGTTGTTGTTATTTGTTTGTTATTTTTCTGCATTTGGTTGCATTTTGTGTGATTATTAGTAGGGAGGAAACAGAACGACAGTACTAAAGTGAAAGGCTCTATAATCCTCTCTAATTTTTCTAGAACTGTTAAGAACTTTACCCGACGTGGACTGCATGATTGTCATCTAAGCACAATTGGCGGCGGTCCTTTAATTTCTGTCAAATTTGTACAATCGTGCTATTTTGGTAGATGAACCATAGAGTCTTTAAAAGAGAAAAAAAAAATATTAAATCGCGACTTTTTCGCTTCGTTGAAAATTTGTAATGTATGCTCTATATCTAAGAGCTATATTCTCTTTGAGTGGTAAGGCGATGAATGCCGAAGCATCTAAAAATCGATGGTTCTAATCCCATAATGGCAAGCATTTTCCGTCATTTTCACTTAAACCCCTCTTTTAACCACTGCTGAGCACTACTCCAAACTCAAGCTCTTATAATTCTATATATCAGAAGATGGTTTCCCGCTAACCCTTCCTCCCCCTCTCCATCTTCCTAACTCCGCCTCATTTTCTTCCTAGCGCATTTCTCAGTACATGTGTGTAAATGTAATATGTTGCGTGTGCTATGATGTCACTGTAATTAAATAAGCTTCACTAACTTTGATCCACGACAATAAAAACTGGCCTCACCCGAAGTGCTGCAAGCTGCTCATCACTTGGAGGGAAGTCACTTCATTCTTTTCTACTTGGCTTCAATTTAGATTCTGTAGGCCATAGGGGATTCATCTACAAACAGGAGAGCGTCAAAAAACTTTTTTTTCGGAGACATCATTAACCATTACATTAATCTGGAAGAGAGGGATTTGAGACGCTAAGGTCTTCCCCATCCAGTTTCAGGACCAATTATCGAACCAACCTCGAATTTCGTTCTGGTTTTTTTTTTTTTTTTTTTTTTTTGTTACAATATGACTGAACCTGCTTCAGTTCCTTTGGAATACACTGTGTTACATTCTGTTGTTTAACGAAACCAACCATAACAATCTCAAATCTCTACGACATTTGCTCTCTCTCTCTCTCTCTCTCTCTCTCTCTCTCTCTCTCTCTCTCTCTCTCTCTCTCTCTTTCCCTCTCTCCAGGGACGTTAAAACTGAAGCTATTTATTAGAACAACAGGTTGCACTTAATTATATGCACCAGTCATGTCAATAGCTTACTATTTACATCGTCTCCAATTTTTTCACACAGAAACCCATACCCTGTGGCTTTTATTCACTCCCACATCCAAGATATATGCAGTTTCATATCCCGATATCTGGCCGAAAAAAAATAATGCTCAAAAAGTTACCCCTCCTCCCCTCCCCACCTCTCGTACTGCCGCGTAGATCCAGCCCTCAGATGGGGGAACTTACTAGATCTAGACCCCTTGAGTCGTTAACTTAGCATTCAATGGTTTCTGTAGGCGCACACTAATTTGTACAAAGCAGTGTCGGGAATGTTCATACGTACGCTGAAAACACAATGTGGCGAAATGTTTGTACACGAGCTGTCCGCATCGCCGGTTAGGTCTGTTATCGACTGTAACAAGAGCCGGGCCCAGGGGACTATCTTCATGTGTTACGCAAGAACATAGCTTTTTATTCAGCTAGGATCCTCGCCTATACACACAATACTTGATAATAAAATAATTTGGCGCCGGCAGTGTTTTATCTATAGCAATTAACAAGTTATTTCTATCATTGATTTCCATATCTTTTCCAGCTACATTCACGAAATAAAAAAAAAATCAGTTCGAAAAAAAAAACAAAAAAAAAAAAACAATACTGATCTAGAAATGTGGCTGCTAAAAGAACAGTTCTTATTAATGTTTTGGTCCTATAATTTCGATTATTGGAATATATCATTTTAGAATGACGCTATGAGCTCGATTTACGGATAAGTTCTGTCTCAAAGTCTGGGGGCATAGTGTGTTTTGGTATACATACATGTGTGTGAATGGAAGGGGAAGGCCCATAACCCGGCCCAGGGCCGAGTACTTGTGGCATCCGTGGGAAATTCCCAGTGTTTGGGGTTCAGGGTCCACTCATTACCTTGTGCTTGTTTGCTAACGTCACAACGTTATACACTGTGGTGACAGGAGGCACTCGACCGTAAACTAGCTAGAATCAAGTTTTGATCCGCGGTAAACGAGTTCTTTAAAGGGCACGTTATAGCTAGGTGTGGACATTTATTCGTTATGTCTCTCGGAATGAGTTGCTAAACGTCTTTAGAAGAGAAATGTCACCTGAGGCACAAAGGTGATAAACCAGATCGGTGTCAGAAAATAAAAAACCGACTTGAACTTAAATTTAAAACAGCGTCTCAGCAAAAGCCAGAATTAGAATCATATGGGGGATTCGGATAACATCAATGACAAACTGTTGCCATTATGTTGTTATCGTTATTGTATGTAAAGCGTGTGACGGCAATAACAAATAAGGTTTTTATTGGCACAAATGATCTCTGTTAATGTTATGGTGAAAAGGGCAAACGGTGACGATTTTATCTGTTTTGTTTGTTTGTTGATTTTTACAGACTGTGTAAGGTGGATATAACATTTTATAACCCGCTCTACCAACCACAGAGTTGAATAATTGGTTCAATAATTTATTTACAAATTTATTTATTTATTTAATGTCTCGAGGATTGCACCTTACTTTTATTTGCCTAGTTGTTGCTTGCTCTGATAGAAACTTCAGTAAACTCTCAAACATTTTTAAATCAGTACATCAACTTTTTACATCTATATAATATTTTGTGAACTGCTATAGCTGGAGTGACACACCCACCTTTCATGTTATAAGCGCCGAGGCGATGACTACGGACGTAAAAATATAGACACGCGATTTAAAAAAACCAAGAAGGTCTAGATCGCCTCTTTTTGCCTGTCGTTTTTGTGCGCTTGTAAAGTTTTAAGATCTGTGGGGTCTTGTGTGACTGGCTGAAAAATAAAGAAAAATTTATGGTTTATGCTGCTACTAATTATAACACGCATTTTTTATATTTTGGGTCTATTTTAAATGAATCGCAGCCGAAACGATAACTACGCAAAACATCTTTTGCGCAGTTTTTTTTTTTTTTTTTTATAAAACAGTGTATTAAATAATTATTGTGCACATGTGGTGCATTAATATGAATTTTTTGTCCTCTCTATGAAAGCTGCGTTAAGTTGCCTGTGGCGTAGGATAATTACATGATTCAGGTTTGAAACATATGATTTTCTCGTCGCGGGATTTGAGTCTTTTGTTTAGGATTTTTTTCGTCTCTTTTTCTCTGGCCTGCTTGACTGGTAGACGCTGAAATATCAAAGACTATAGGCAACTTTTAGTAGACCCGGTCTAGCAATACGGTCTACGATCTAGGAACCATACGGTGGGGGGTATTTTGTTCTACAAAGGTCAGCTTTATTGCTCACGTAGTAATATAACTATGATACTTTTAGGGACTTTTCTAGCTAGCGAGAATCGAGCGAAGAGATTCCATATCAATACACGCCCTAACTCATGATGAAAATGTATATGGCCGTGGTATATGTGATCCCTGATGGTACACCTCTCGGGTATTCTATAGTTGGCACTGGTGCTAGTGGTAGTTTCAGTTTATGCCTCGTGGGAAATTTATAATTGGCAGTGGTTTTCAGGTAATGTCAAGGATACTTTGGTGTACCAGTCAGGAGTGGAAAAAAAAACGGTTTGGAAAGTGGTGTAAAAACAAAAGCATAGCTGGTCGTACATATTATCTGTATCAGTTAGATGGAGCTGGCTTTCAACCACAGTGATGAAGGTCACAGGGCAACTCTGAGATGATGATAGTGAAACGAAATGTAATGCCAGGTAGGCCTATTTATACCAACTTGTATAATATCTATGTGTGTATTTTTAACTCTCACTCGCTAGTGTTCCTGCTCGGGGTGATAAAAGTTTAGAGGGTGATTTTGACATTTTTAAGGAATGCAAGCAACAACTAAGGTGTGTCAATCAAGAGTTATTTGTAGAATAGCTTCTACGTTTTGATCAGGGAGAGAGAACGATTTCTGTCCTGCGTGGGAAAATCCTGTAATAGTTACCTTCATAGTATTTTGAAGCTTATATGTTATATGTTGTATTGAACGGCTAGGTGGAAAATTATGGCTGTAGGCCCGATAAGCAGCTGCAGTTGCTGAAGAAAATATGTGTAAAATCTTCATCCAGGACCAACTGCAAATTCAGCGTCGCCACGTTTAAATCGTTAGGGAGGAAAGTAATGCCGTGTACACATAACGTTTACTGAAGAAGACCAAAAATGTGATTACTATTATGCACTCCTATCATTTATAGATTATCTAGCACCAGCCAGATGCTTCAGAATAACAAGCATTAATACGAGGACAGAACTTTTTGGAAAAAGCTAGAAAAGAAGTGTATCCCCTCAACAGCAAAATTAATATGTCTTTTTATTTATTTATTTTTTTGCTATAAAATTATGAGCTTTCATATGGATGTTGCGATACGAAAAAGCATTATGAAGCGTCGATGCCAAAACTGAATTGGTAAATGTACACTTATGGTACAGATTTGTGTGTGTTCATGTTTTTGTAAAAAAAAACTCATTGATGTGTGTGTGCGCGCGCGAGTGCTTGTGCGTGTGTATGTGCTTTGCTTTTTTTTTTTTTTTCACTTTTATCAGAATAGCATAAGGTCTAAACCAAATCTCAGAGGGGGTAAGAGTGTATCTTATATTATCTTACAGACCTAAGTCTTTCTCTTTTTTTTTTTACTGAAAGGGATAATTGATAGTGCAGTATTGCTCAGAAGGTTACTTTTTGCTAAAAAACCTGTGTGTTATAATCCCGGTAGTGATGGATTGTTCAGACGTACTCCACCAAGGACCTGTGTGTTATGATACCGGTAGTGATGGATTGTTCAGACGTACTCCACCAAGAGCCTGTGTGTTATGATATCGGTAGTGCTGTGATTTCAGTACATGTACTTGACTAAGGATCTATATAATTATGTTATGATACCGGTAGTTCTCTGTGGTTCAGACGTATTCGACAAACGACCTGTGTTCTGCTACCGGTAGTTCTGTATAGTTTAGACGTACGCGACCAAGGATCTGTATGTCATGATACCGTTAATGATGGATTGTTCAGAAGTACTTGACCAATGACCTGTGTGTTATGATACCGGTAGTGATGGTTTGCCCAAACGTACTCCACCATGGGCCTGAATGTTATGATACTGGTGGTACTGGATAGTTCAGACGCACTCCACCAACTTCACCAATGACTTGTATGTTATGATACCGGTAGTGATGGATTGTTCAGAAGTACTTGACTAATGACCTGTGTGTTATTATACCGGTAGTGATGGTTTGTCCAAACGTACTCCACCGTGGGCCTGAATGTTATGATACTGGTGGTACTGGATAGTTCAGGCGCACTCCACCAATGACTTGTATGTTAAGATACCGGTAGTGATGGATTGTTCAGACCTACTCGACCAAGGACTTATGTTTTATGATACCGGTACCGGAGTGGTGGTGAATGGTTCAGATGAACTCGACCAAGAACCTATGTGTTATGAATATTATTAATTATGATACCGGTAGTGGAGTGTTGTTCAGAAGTTGAATACAGTCTTCACCAAAGTTTCTGTTGTTCAGAAAGTGAATCCAGTTTTGACCAAAGACAGTGTTGTGATATGATAACGATAGTGCAGTATTGATCCTACGGTTATTCTTTGATCAAGGAACTGTGTGTTATGATACTGGTAGTGAAATGTTGTCGTTCAATATTCGTACTTAAATTAAAGAACAACAAAAAATGATATGAACATTATTTTTAACTTGCAGATTCATCAACCACAATTTGAGAAAGTCAGGAATTTTCTTGGAGTTATGCAGTATTTCCATCTCCTTTTTTAACTTCCACATGAATGCACACAGCTCAGTTTGTCTTTTTACATCCTTGCCACAATTTCTCTCAGTCTTTCTCTCGTTCTTTTTCTAATTTTATCTCTCTCTTTTTTGCAAGCGGGTTTTTTTTTTATTTATTTATTTATTTATTTTTTTTGCTTTTTTGGAGAGATTGTAACTTCTTTTTCACTGGGTAGTAATCTGCAACAATGCATGAAATTCTAAAATGTGGACAGCATCAAGCAAAACTAATGATCTTTGAAACTGCCGTACACCTTTGTAGCAGAAAAATGCCCGAGTGATCTCCCTGAATATTGCGAAATGAGCCAAATATAAATAAAAAAAGGATATCGAGTAATATGCCCCCAAAAACAAATTGATAAAAAAATACGAGGTATAACTTTTTCTCAAAGAATCCCTCTTTTTAGCCGTGGGACATCATGAAACTTAATCATGTGACAGCCAATTCATACAGTCATGTAAAATGAACAAATTTTTCTCCCGCTAAGCAAGTTTAAAAACAAAGAAACTGTTGCACATAGAACCTGACAACAATCAATAATAAGCTTGGTCATCCATGAGATAGAAAAACAGTGTTTATTGTCACTGCACAGGGCAAGAATGCGTCAAGCTTTTCCGGGCCCGGGTGTGTAGACCATTCCCTCTTCCGGTCACCAGCTCTAGGCCTGCAGGATTGATTGTCCGTCCACCTTTGTCCCTTTGTCCAGCTCAGTCTGGTATGAACAGGTCAACTGCATGCTCCAGCGGAGCGGACACCAGCAGACCAGTACGCGGCGGACCATTATCATAAAACCGTCAGCACCCACTCCCCCCCACCCTCTTTCCTTTCTGTCTGTCTGTCTGTCTGTCTGTCTCTCTCTCTCTCTCTCTCTCTCTCTCTCTCTCTCTCTCTCTCTCTCTCTCTCTCTCTCTCTCTCTCTCTCTCTCTCTCTCCTCTCCCTCCCGCTTCCCATTATGTTGATTGAAGGTGACAGACACGAAGCATTGTACTGTTTTTGTTAGATCTCATGAGCCTGTAATTTTTTTCACTTTCTATGTTCTGTCTCTGTATTTCTCCCTCCCTCCATCTCCATCTCTCTCTCTCTCTCTCTCTCTCTCTCTCTCTCTCTCTCTCTCTCTCTCTCTCTCTCTCTCTCTCCCTCAGACCCCCATTATGTTGATTGACGGTAACACCAAGCATCAACATATTATTGTACTGTTATTATTAGGTCTCATTTTCTTTGATCCGGTGATTTTTTCCACATAATTTATGGAGTAACCTTAGATCGGAGAAGTAAGCAGTCCATTTCTAAGAAATACAATGGTCATGGCTTAGCCACGGATGGAACAATTGCTTCGGCTTCGACTTGTTTCGAGCCAAGAAACGCTACCTGTTCATATCGTATGGGCTTTCTCGTAAGTGCAGCGCTCTCAGGGAGGCAAGACAGTCATACTGTAAGCTCTCCGGTGCCCAACTGTCTAACAATATGTGCACCGTACTGTGTAGTTGCTGAATGTACTCCACCACCCATATTTGAACTTGCCCCCAACGGCCTTTTCTCTCGATCACATCATTCAGCCACATCGTAAAGAAAAAAAAAATCACGAAACTGTATGTTTCCTGTCCACGATTTCGGACTTTTTTCACAGTCACTAGACATATTACATGTACTGTAATACATGAGCATGTACATTCAGCATCCGTAGAGGGCGAAGGAAACAATTTTCCTCTTAAGCAATAATGGCAAAAAGAAACAAAACAAAACCAGGTCGTATCTAGATCAATCTAGATATATAGGTCGTAAACTGAAAGCCTTGGTGAACGCTGTCACGGGCAGGCTTGGGGATCGCATCGATTACGGTTTTTACTGTCACGCACTAGGTAGATATTACAGGTCGTAAAATATCGAGTACCTTGTCAACTTTGTATGCTTGAACAAGCAAGGCCTGCGTATCGTTACTAAACTTGTACATAGTAGGAATTACCCGTCTTAAACTCTGAATCCTGAACACGGCCCCATGTTTCATGACTAATAATGAGCTGAGCCGACTAAACATTAAGATAAACTGAATAAATGGGCAAAAAATTCAATCTTGATATTATAATGGATTGTACTTGAGCAGTAACTGCTCCGAGAAGAGATGAGCATTTAATTTAAGCAGGCAGGAGTTGATCTTATTTTCAATTTCATACTTTATTTTTACTCCATCGTGTCCTCGAGGTTGTATAGTTGGTTAAGTCTTTTTGGTTGTGGACGATGAGAAAGTTTTTTTTATTGGTTGTTGTTGTTGTAGTTCTTTTCCTCTTCTTCTTTTTCATCATCATCATCATCATCATCATCATCATCATCACCCATCTTCTTCTTCTTCTTCTTCTTCTTCTTCTTCTTCTTCTTCTTCTTCTTCTTCTTCTTCTTCTTCTTCTTCTTCTTCTTCTTCTTCTTCTTCTTCTTCTTCTTCTTCTTCTTCTTCTGCTTCTGCTTCTGCTTCTTCTTCTTATTCTTCTTCTTCTTCTTCTTCTTCTTCTTCTTCTTCTTCTTCTTCTTCTTCTTCTTCTTCTTCTTCTTCTTCTTCTTCTTCTTCTTCTTCTTCTTCTTCTTCTTCTTCTTCTTCTTCTTCTTCTTCTTCTTTTTCTTCTTCTTCTTTTGGTAACTCCACCCAAATCAAGCAAGACATGATATACAAACTGAAAATCTGTTGACTGTAACTCGTGTTAATCTCGGTTTTTTTTTGTTTTTTGTTTTTTTTTCCCCTCAGGTTCCAAAGCTGTAGCAACAAACGCAAAAACCCAGTTATCCGATCTAAAGTTTTCCTCGACCTTGAAGACATCATCGACCACCACAACCATCACCATGGCTGAAACCACCGGTACCGAATTCAAGCACGGTCTCTTCGGCTGCTTCGACAACATGGGTCTGTGCGTCATCACCTACTTCGTCCCTTGCTACACCTTCGGCAAGAACCAGGAGAAGCTGGGCGAGAGCTGTCTGCTGTGTGGACTGGCCTACCTCATATTCCCCCTGGACGTGATTTTCCACACCATGGCTCGGGGCAAGATTCGGGAGTCCAAGAACATCGAGGGCTCCTTAATTACGGACGTCCTCATCGTGCTCTGCTGCCGCTGCTGTGCCCTCATCCAGGAAAGCCAGGAGCTAGAAGAGCCCGGGGCGGTCTATGTGGATAGATCGTAGGTCGCACTTATGGATCATCCCTCATCTGAAGTTAATAAGAGGTCATTGTCTGCAGCTCGTGTGCATGTGCTTTAAAATGGGAGAGGTGGGCAGTGTCGGGATTAACAGAATATGTCTTACTTGAACAATTAACATTAAGGTTGTTGAACTTTGAAGCTAATACACGTAAAAGCATCGTAAGTTCATTGTCAAAGAACACATGAGAAATACAGTACAAATTAAATACATGTAGGTTAGAAATTAGAGGTATTCAACATTGAAACGTTACAGCAAAAATACAAGTTTTTAGATAATTAGCAAAGAAAAACAAGGAATTTTTTACATCATACGCTGCCTTTTGACATAATGTCCGGGATACGGCTTTCTTTCAAACGAACAATCAATTAAAATTGTTTTACTTAAAAATTTCTACTTATTCTTGCAACCACATTAAGGCATTTCTTTTTAATTTACCGTACACTGTAGTGTAACGTGAATGTTTGTATTGTTTCCCTTTGTTGTTTTAGCCTATATAATGTTAACATGCCTTCTTTTACTCTGCATCTATGTATATTTTACGCTTATTGTAACAGTAATTTTTACAGTTCTGTACATGTTAGAAAATCTTAGCACAGTAAGGAAGAAGTTTTAATAGCGTTTTGTTGATAAACCATTCCGGGTTATTTTATGCACGTTTTACCAGAACTCAATTCATCATTGGGAAAGTTGATGTACATAAATATTCTTTGTGTGGTTGGAGTTGGTTTCAGTATAAATACATTTTATAAAGCTCATCAGTTTGTTTGCATGTGGCGCTTAACCATATCTTTCATCTCTAGGATTTAGTATACAAAGCATAAGTCTTGATAAACGCTTGTGAGGTGAACGTGTTTTTCTTTTTTCTCTGTAAATGTGTAATCCATGATAAATGAATCAATGTTGATCTCTATTTTACATTTTCCTCCCAGCGCATACATTATAATATACCCTATACGTAAACTTTACAGCTATATTTGATACTCACTTCTAATCATCGGTTTTTATGTTTTCTTCTCTTTCATGTTTTTCCTCTACATAAATCTAGGGTGCTGACGTAAGCCACATTTTTTTTCATGCTTTGATGCTAGCTCAGACATCAGTAGTCATGTTAGCTCTACTCGCTTCATCATTACACAGCATACTCGCCATAACCTGCTACGCATGTCTTTTTATCAAAGATTACAGTTGTCTTTAAGGATGCTTGTCTCCCTTATGAAAGGTAGATGTATTTTAATAAAACTCTATTGTGAAATGCAGCATTTGGTTCTCGTGATTTATCAACAGATTACATGTTGTTGTTTTTTGTGTTTCGTGATTCGACCCAAGTGCTATGCTTCAGTATTGCTTATTTTAAACATATTTTTTTTCGTCATTTGATTTATATTACCGTATCTATTTTCTCATTATCGCATAGGTTTTTTTTTCTTGTTGATGGATGCCTCTCAGTCACTGTGCGTCTTCCTCTTACTCTCTTTTTTTTTCTGTCCTGAGGACCTCTCTTTGTCTAGAAGTAGAGCATAATGACTCTATCATCTAGATCTATTTATATCTCTGTCAGACT